>JAUMHF010000019.1:18123486-18207281 GCA_032359275.1 Microctenopoma steveboyesi | reverse complement strand
TGTGTGTGTGTGTGTGTGTGTGTGTGTGTGTGTGTGTGTGTGTAATTTTCAGGTGGGGGACATAGTTCGTGTGGCTAAAGATGAGACCTTCCCAGCTGACCTGGTATTGTTGTCATCAGACCGCGCAGACGGCACCTGTCATGTCACCACAGCCAGCCTGGATGGAGAGACCAACCTTAAGGTCTGTGAGTGTGTTAGTTGTGGGAGCATGACATGCTATTACTAAAAGCACTGTTTGTTGTTTAACTATTATTTGAACCTTTTGGTTGAATAGAAAAGAAGGTGCTGGCATTCGAACCTGCACAAAAGTTGGACCTTTCATTATTTAAGTTGTCTAGTTTGCGTTAATGAATGTCTCACCAGGGGCAGTAACTGTAATACTCACAAAAGGAGAGTTGATGACATGCAGCTAATGGAACCCATGCACGGAAAGAGGCTCTTTGAGACTCACAGGCAGGCCTCTGTTTATCTGCCACATGACTAATGGGAGTTGGTCGTGTCGTGTTTATTTGTATGAGAAAGAATGTTTGACTTGCATGTTATTGTGTGTTCTGTGTTGTGTTGAGCCGGTATGAAACGCCTCCTCTCTCCTCTCTTCTCCTTTCGCGTTTGTGTCAAAGGCTGTGTTGGTGTCAGTGTTAATTGCTTTTCTAATGGCATCCTGATCACTGAAACACATTTCCAGTTTGGAAAACTTAACTCAGTATTTGTGTGCTAATAAAATGCACCCCTTTAATTCGTTTGAAAGAGCCCTGTATATCTGTGCGGTGTAGCTCTGTCCGTGTTCTGCTGAATGACCTTGTGCATCCAGCAGAACACAGGTCTAGCTGGTACAAACTTAAGAGATTCCACTGAAGGTAGTGTGTATTGTTGTGTAACAATCTATCTTAAGCACTTGAATTGACATGTCTTTTGCAATATACTCATTAACTATAACTGTGTGTTGCATATGTCTTGTTTGTAGACCCACTACTCAGTGGCAGAGACATCAGTGTGTCAGTCAGTGTCCCAACTGGAAGCTTTACAGGCTGTGGTGGAGTGTCAGCAACCTGAAGCGGATTTGTACAGGTAATCTGCACTAGTGTGTATATTATATAAAAGTCGTAGATACGTAGAATATCTATACGTAGAATTTCATTAATTAGTTTAATTTAACAGCCATTAGATTGTATTTTGGGATCAGCCATTTAACTCCTTTAATTTTCTAGGATACCCTGAAGGGGCTGGAATCTACAAATTTATATTTCTAAGCTCCACCTACAAAACCACTGTGATTTATTACATTTTAGAATTATCCTGCAGTGTTATTAAATGGTGTTGGGTGAGATGGTTGCATCACTTCAGAAACCTCCATACTTCTTGTCTGCCTCAGCTGACTGCTGTAACATTCATCTGTGTGTCTTTAGGTCAAGCTGTTTTCTCTCTACCCCTCTCTTAACATAATAATAATAATATTTTGCCAACTAAAGAAGAGATTTTAATTGGTATTCTGTCTCTCTGTGCAACCTGCATCAATGTCTTTGCCAAGTTTTAATTTTGACCTCTTTTTTTAGAGCAGATATAAATTAATATATTTAGTGAAGTTGCAAAGAAGTCTGTAAGAAGCATAACAGAGAGCCTGTCACAGCTCCAGGCTGATGTTTGAATCTTGTTGACGATCATCCTAATGTCAAGAATCATTCTAGGTTATAACGTGTATGTACAAAGAGCTGGGCAGTATGTACATATTAATTACATGTATTAAATGGTATCTATTCATCATGTGTGATTTGGTATTAATCATATTCTCCCCTGTTTGAGAGAAGAGCGCCATCATATCATAACAAAATTTAAAAACACTTTTCAGTATTAACCGGTATACTGCCAAGCACTATATGTACATGTCCAACGCTCTTTTAGCTCTTCTTAATTTTCAGTGGCAGCAGTAAAGATTAAAAATGGTTGGGATAGAGCAAAATATACCTACTGAACTGCATGTAAACAGTGCTTCACAGTAACCTGGTTGTTAAAGTGCATGTAAAAGCTTTTCTCAGTTCAATTGCTCCAGTGTCCTGTGTTGCTTTGTGTGTGTAAACCTTTTTCTGGTCTCTCTCTGTCCACTAAACTGAAATGCGTTTGGTGTTTTCTAGGTTTGTTGGGAGGGTCACAGTGACTCATCATGGGGAGGAGATAGTGAGGTAAGAACAGTTTGATCTACCTGGTTTAGCTAAGAGTAAATAAGTAACAATTGTGTGAGACGAGCTAAGATATTGAAACAGCATTCTACTATTCTCCTAAAATACTGATTGGATTAAATTTGGATTAAATGCTATACCTAAGATACAAAGTGGTATTTAATTATTTAAATATAGTAAGTTGTCCTATGTGTTAGTAATGTTGTTCTTATCAAGGTCATACTGTGTCTTGTTTGTGCTAAAATCACACGCTACTTTAATCAGTGGCTGTATTTATGTTGTCTGTGTTTGCTTGTATGTCAGACCACTTGGTCCAGAGAATTTGCTGCTGCGAGGAGCCAGGCTGAAAAATACCAAAGAGATTTATGGTGAGTCATTTCATTGAAAGTAAAAAAAGCGTTGCAGCAAAATTAGAACTTTCCACCTGAGAGTAGAACTGCTATAAAGCTCAGCTATTTATTATAAGGAGAAGTTACCTGTTGACTGGGAAGCAAAGGAAACAAATTATATCTGCTCAAGAACAAGTTACTTCTGAAGTGTCTGAAATGCGTACCACTCATCATGTGCCAGAGGTCTTGTTATGTTAACTGAATAATGTTCTTATGTTACATTTGGAAGAATAGTTTAGGAAAGCCCCCATACGTCAACAATCTATCATGAAAATATGGATCATTTTGCTCTCTCTTGAGAGACAAATTAAAATCATGGTATCTAATGAGCTGATGTTCCATAATCTGTGATACTGTAATGGACTGTGCTTTTGCAGGTGTTGCGGTATACACAGGAATGGAGTCTAAAATGGCCCTCAACTATAAGTGCAAGTCCCAGAAACGCTCTGCTGTAGAGAAGTGAGCAGTTAATGTCTGTCTGTGAAATTAGGTCAATTATTATTAAGGTATTGTTATTTTACATGGTTCTAAAAAACTATTTTCTTGTGCCAGGTCCATGAACTCCTTTCTAATAATCTATCTGGGCATCTTGCTGTTTGAGGCTATCCTCAGCACCATCCTGAAGTATGCCTGGCAGGCTGAAAACAAGTGGGATGAGCCCTTCTACAACCAAAAGACTGAACAGGAGAGGAACAGCAGTCCGGTTAGTCTTCTTCCCACTAAGCGTCAGAGGAGTAGATTCTTATTGATCTGGTTTTTGATAGGAGGGATGAGGAGAAGATTTTAGTTCAATTTCTGTCTCTCTGTGCAAACTGGGTCAATGTGTTTGCCAATTTTTAATGACCCTTTTCTTCAGAGCAGATAGAAAAAATAATATATTTAGTGAAGTTGCAAAGTCCATAGGACGCGTAACAGAGGAAGTGTCTGTCACAGCTCCAGGCCGATGGTCTCTCAGCCCACCTGCCACCACTAATCAGTCATTACATTACATTATTAGAACAGCATCCTCTATGCCTTGAGATAGAGATAGAAATCACACTGTTACACTGGCTTTGTCCTTCTCCTTGGAAACTGATGTGCAACAAATTAGCGACATTGTAGTTTTATTTTCTATAACAGGTGCTCCAGAAACCCACTGGTTCTGTTGCAGTCTATACCCTTTACCATCCACCTAATGTCTATATCATCAGATAAGACAAAAATTCAAATCCAAGAAGAGTGACTTCCATTTGTACTGTTTCTTTATTTTGTTTAGAAAGTTAGCCAGAGTTCAGTTGTATTGGAAAACCAACATGTTGTATAGTTGGCTTTTGTATAGCTGCTGAGCCTGGTCGTTTGGTCTGTGGGTCTTTGTCGCTCTCCTTTCCTGTCACATAAAGTCAGTTTCTTCTTAGTGGGTATGAATCACCCTGACTGCTCAGATTTAAAGGGATCAGTGCTGAAGCTCCAGCATTTTGTGTCTTGCTCGCTGTGTATTTAGCAAATCTAATTTGCACTTATGATTGCTCTATCAAAGATGTATGTAAAGACTAAGCTCTTTGCAACTACTATATATTTGTTTGTTTTATTCTTTCGTCTAATAAAATGCTCTCTCCTTTTCTTTAGATCTTGAAATTTATCTCAGACTTCTTGGCGTTTCTGGTTCTCTATAACTTTATCATCCCCATCTCGCTCTACGTTACCGTGGAGATGCAGAAGTTCTTGGGCTCATTTTTCATTGGCTGGGATTTGGACCTTTATCACGAGGAAACTGACCAGAAAGCTCAGGTCAACACCTCTGACCTCAATGAAGAGCTGGGACAGGTAGAGCAAAGAAATACACACATGACCATCTACTCACTGACATCTACACTAAGTATGTTTGTTACTTAGTGTTGTTGTTTGTTGTTGTAGGTGGAATACGTATTTACTGATAAGACGGGTACACTAACAGAAAACGAGATGCAGTTCCGTGAGTGTTCCGTTAACGGAACCAAGTACCGGGAGGTTAATGGCAAACTGGTACCAGAGGGAATGACTGAGGATTCACCAGATGGTTCTACGCCTCAGATGGTAACATGTATTCATACTACATAGAGGTTGGATGCAAACACGCAGGTCTTACTGCTGCCATCATATGTGCAAAATATTCAATATATTTCTAATATTACATTACATAAAATTCAAATATATTGTAAAGCTTTCAATTATGTGGACTGTGGTGTAACACTTTAACGAAAAATAACTTATGTTGTTTCTTACTCTCATCCTGTTTCTCTTCTTCTAGATTGGTGAGGAATTGTTATTTCTCAAGGCGGTGTCGTTGTGTCACACAGTTCAGATCAGCTATGATCAGCCTGACTGCCTGCTCGGTGGAGGAGACCCATTCTCCCATGCCAATGGTTTCTCTTCCAATCACATGGAATACTATGCCTCTTCACCCGATGAGAAGGCTTTAGTGGAGGCAGCAAAGAGGTGAGCTGAGAGGAGGTGATGAAAGATGAGGTTGTGAAAAGGTAGATGGAAAAACCTGGAAGAATATCATTAATGTATAAGGTCTTAAACCTTGCACTGTAAAGTGCCTTGAGATGACTTCTGTTGTGAATTGGTGCTATATAAATAAAGCTGATTAGAATCTTTTACTTTATTGTTGATATTGGGCTTCAGTGATGCAGAACAAAATTAGTGAAAGCCATTATGTGTGTATGCTAATGTAGGAGTAGCTGAAGAGCTTAGGCTTTGGTTTAGCCAAAAAAACACAACTCCTGGCTCTTCACATGAGGTAAACTCTACCTGCTGTAATTCCTCTTTCACCTGTGTCAGCTGCTAAGGGACATAAAATACATGTGGAGGTCTGACTCTGGCCAAATATAAAATGGCACTTTTTTTTACTGACTTGTTGTTAATTTTATTGTCGCAGAAATATGGAGCAAGCAACTATTTTATGTCTAGAGAGTGGCTCATAGCCCCTCAAGCAAGTCTGTGTGGAACAATGGCTCAAATGGGGAAATCACATAATAAAAAGTGACTGATTCTACTACACTGGTGTGATAAAGGACAGCTACAGAAGCTAAAAATCTGAGGCTGTGTAGCACCTAATCTAAATTGTTTTACAAACCCCTAGGATTATATGTTGCATGAAGCCAGGGTAGGTTTTAATGCATCAAATACAAGCACTATGTTGAGCTGTGAGGGGAAGAACCCATGACCCTGTACCTCCATGCTCTGTTGAGCCAGAGCACAGACAGTGCATCTGTGTTGATTTAATCCAAAATAAACCACAGTTGGAATTCTGACCTGGTTTTTTATTGTTCATGGAAGGCACACCTTTTTGCCACAGCATGAATACTTGCTTAATTGTAAGTGCCAGCCATCCATGTCCCTGAGGAAGATTAGTAATTGGAAGAAAGAGTGACTAAATAGCCTGAGAGAAGTGCCATAGCTAGTGTTTCTATCAAGTGAAGCCCCAATTACCTGCAAGATCTTTGAAGCTTCCAATATGAAAATGTGTTTTCTCCTAATGCAAATATCTTTAACTGCTGCCTTTTTATTGGATTGAAGGATTGGAGTGGCATTTACTTGCAGCCGTGGAGATACCATGGAAATCAAAGCATTTGGCAAATCAGAGAAGTACGTGTCACGTGTGTAAATCTATGCAAAATACTCCATCTGTTTTATGCTAATGCTGGGGTTATACTATGGTAATATCGACATGCAGTCTGTCTTAAAATATTTGTCTCTATTGGCGCAGTAAAAGGATGCTCTCTGTGTTCTCTCAGATACAAACTGCTCCATGTCTTAGAGTTTGATGCTGACCGCAGAAGGATGAGTGTCATACTAGAGGATCCCTCAGGTAACACAAGAATCTACTACACTGCATTGTTGGAAATGGTGAATAGAGTGCATTCATTTGATATGTTAAGCAAAATAAATGTTTTTTTTTTATTGTAAGTTAAAATGCAAGGCACTGACATTACTACCATTGACAAGTTTAACCCTGAGAGCCAAAGTTCTAATAGACAAACTCCCTGTAGTGAACTTAGTGTATCTGTGGAGCCTTAAGTTTCACCGGCAAAATATTTTCGCAGCCTTTTAGCCCTATGCAGAGCTTAAAAACACAAAAGGAAAAACTTAAGTTAGATGAAATGTTTGAAAGAAGATAAACATGTTTTTTGGTAGTGAATTATGTTTCAATATCACAAAACAAAAACTTCTTTCTCTGTGCCTTCGTCCTGCTGTCTTCACCCTTCCCCCAAGGGGGTAAAGTCCTTTTCACCAAGGGAGCAGAGTCAGCCATCCTGCCTTTCACCACCAGTGGTGAGATAGAAAAGACAAGGCTGCATGTTGATGAGTTTGCCTTGGTATGTAATAATTTCCTTTTTGAAATACTTTTTGAAACTTCTAGTATTGCTGTGTTGTTACGTGTAAGATGTTGCACTTGCAATTTGGGTAATATGTCAGTTCTTCAATCTGAGCAACATCAAGGCATCAACACTTCCTACTAGTGTAGTGATTACTTGTAGCTGTTTCACACGGTTCCTATTAGACTTCACCACAACAGACACACAAACACTCAGATATCCAGCCCCAACACGATCGTATCATCAGACGTCCGTACCCAGGAGTCTTTGCTGTACTAGGTTGATTTGTGGTAATATAAACCTCAGGCTGGTTTTGTGATTTAAAGCTTTATGAATTTGTTTTTCTGCTCTTTCATCTCCATTTTTAAATCTTTTATTTTACATTTACCATCTTATCTCTTTCTTGCTCATCTTTTCCTTTTTACATTATTTTTCTTAAATTCGTCTCTTATTTTTTTGTCCTCATCGCCTATCCTCCTCCTCCCACTGTAGAAAGGTTTGCGGACCCTGGTGGTTGCATGCCGCCACTTCAGCCCAGAGGAGTACATTGATGTAGACAGGCGTCTGAACACTGCCCGCACTGCGCTGCAGCAGAGGGAGGAGAGGCTGCAGGAGGCTTTCAGCTACATTGAGAGAGACCTGCAACTCCTGGGAGCCACAGGGGTTGAGGATAAGTACGGAGACTTGCATATTGTGTTGCCCTTCTCAAAACTATTTTTTATTACAGTCATAAGTCATGCTCACAGTATGCCCATAATTTGCATGTTTCATATTCTTAGTTCTCAGTACGGAATGAGTTTGAATATTTATGGAGAAATCAGTAGCATAATAAAATTGAGTCTGTTGAATGATACAGTAGACTAATGCAAACTGCACAAAGTGGTGCTAACATGCTAAACTAAAATGGAAGTAGACAAGCTGTTAAACATCAGCATGTTACATGAACTAGACAAAGACTAAAGAATGGATACCTAAACTAAGTATTGTATTAAACAACTGTTAATGCTCATTTTACAAATACATTTGACATTTATGAAGAATTGCAGCGTGATAAAACAGAAAAAATGAATAAACACAGTGGACTATCTCCAACAAACAATGTATATTCAGCAGGGAGATGGAGCTGTCATGCTGTCATGTAATAGATCCTCTCTGGAAATGATCATTGATGTGTGTTTGCATCTGTTCACCATCTGCTCCTCACATAAGCCTCTTGATCTGGAATGAAATCCTCCACAGCCACACATGGTGACAATGACTGCATCTATTTGGAAGACATTAGTAAAACTTGTGTTTTAGTTTAATACCAGATCAGCTGTTTATCAACTGCGTTTAGAAATAGGTCAAACGTTCTGAAAGACCAAGCAATAGAAAATATGCTAAATATTTTCATTCCTCCTCGTCTCCCTCAGACTCCAAGACAAAGTCCAGGAGACCATTGAGGCTCTGAGGCTGGCTGGGATCAAAGTGTGGGTGTTGACAGGGGACAAACATGAGACAGCAGTCAGTGTCAGCCTGTCCTGTGGCCACTTCCACAGGACCATGAACATCCTTGAGCTACTGCAGCAGCGCTCTGACAATGAGTGTGCTGAGCAGCTCCGCAGGCTGTCCAAAAGGTGAGTGTGTGTGTGATTGTAGGAGCCATAAAGGAATCAGAGTGATTCAAAGGATATTGACATGAATTTCAGTATCCTTCATGAACTATTAGTACTTGTTACTCTGTTCTTTTCTGACTCCTTCTCTCCAATCGTTGCCAGAATAAAGGAAGATCATGTCATACAGCACGGGCTTGTCGTGGATGGTGCCAGTTTGTCTTTAGCATTGAGAGAACATGAAAAGCTCTTTATGGAAGTGTGTAAAAACTGTTCAGCTGTGCTGTGCTGCCGCATGGCCCCACTGCAGAAAGCTAAGGTACCCGCGCCTTTCCGTTCAGCACACCAACCACCAACCACTCATGGAGGGTGAAAGAAATTTTGAATATTATTTAAAAACTAGGCCTGTCTAAAACTGAGCCGTGATGATGTCATTACGGCGTTCTGTCCAGGTGGTGCGCCTTTTAAAAACATCTCCAGAAAAACCCATCACCTTAGCTGTTGGGGATGGAGCCAATGATGTCAGTATGATACAAGAAGCCCATGTTGGCATAGGTACATGCACATCACACATACACAATTAGGGCTTCTACCCCAGTATTCAGTTCTTCAGTGGTGTTTCTGAAATGTCTTTCATATGTCTACAGGTATCATGGGGAAGGAGGGTCGTCAGGCCGTGAGAAACAGTGACTATGCAATAGCCAGGTTTAAGTTCCTGGCTAAACTTCTGTTGGTCCACGGTCACTTCTACTACATTCGAATAGCTACGCTTGTACAGTACTTTTTCTACAAGGTAGGGAACGGCTCAAGGAACTGTGATTCAAATACATGTATATTTAGTGAAGATGGTTTCAGTGATAGACAGTTGTGAAGTTGGTTGTTGAGACGCCAAGCCTATGGTGGTCTCGGGGGTCGTTTAAAGTACATTCAGTGTTGCAGAAATGTTCAGCCATGTCACCTTTCACTGCAAAATGTTTACTGTTTCTTTCCTTCACTCTGTTTGTCCTAGAATGTCTGTTTTATCACGCCCCAGTTTTTATACCAGTTCTTCTGTTTGTTTTCACAACAAGTAAGTCTCTTTACCGCTCCATTTCTCTCACTTTTTTCATATGTTTTTAATGTTGCACAGCTCTTCCTTTAGGTTATTTGCTGACAGCTAAACACTGTTTTATTTTCAAAGCCTCCTTTGCAGATTTTGATATCCAGCTCAATTTGAATTTTTTTAAATACATAAAATATGTTTATGTTTTTTAAAGACTCAACCAGCCAAGAACTCAGTCGTGTTTTGTTGATAGTGGTTCACATTCAAATTATGACTCTTTCCCTTTGCTTTTAAAATTGTCCTAACACCTGTGCAACATATCTTTGGACATTGACCTAGTCTCTTATTAAGGTTATTATTTTGGTCATAGATTTAAATTCAGAGAAGTTATTTGCACATTCTACTCTGTATATTGTGATACATTTGGAGACTGACACATTAGGCGTGTGATGTGTCCCATGCACACAGCAAGTATTTTGCTGCTCTTCTTTTTTTACTAGTGTATTGACTTTGTTCAACTTCTTCAGTTTTGGCTAATACGTTGCCGTTGAGTGATCTGCTGTATGTCTATCCTAGACCCTGTACGACAGTGTTTACCTAACACTGTACAACATCTGCTTCACCTCGCTGCCCATCCTGGTGTACAGTCTGTTTGAACAGCTGGTCCATCCACACGTACTGCAGAATAAACCTGGTTTGTACAGGTAAGGTGTAGATACACATTACAAATGAGCATTCACTGTTTATGGAAGGTTTTCATTGTCTAGTTTTCATATTTGGACTTTGTTAGCAGCCAGACTGCTAACTACATGCATATAGTGCTGATTGTCAGATTTTTTTTGAAGACATCGTATAGACATATTATAATATAACATCAACCAAAAAACTAAGTTTGAGGTTGTTTGCATTTGCATAAAAAATGAAAAAAAACCTAGTTAGCTTGTAAAAGTAAGAATTTACTACAGAGGTGATGTTGTACTGCATTACGTTGTAAATAATACTTAATTAAGTGTAAATTCTCTAAGAAAAATGATTGTATCCTACAGGGACATTAGCAAAAACTCTTTGCTGTCTTTCCGGACGTTCTTGTACTGGACTTTGTTAGGCTTCTGCCACGCCTTTGTCTTCTTCTTTGGATCCTACATCCTGATGGGAGAGGACACCACACTTATGGGAAATGGCCAGGTGTGTATTTGTCAATGTGATGATGTATTCCACCTTAGAAGTGGCCTTCTTGAGGGGATATTCCAAAACCTTATTGGGAAATGTTCTGAATCTAAACAAATGGAGGACACTGTGTGTATGTTGTGATGAGATATTGGTATTGATTGGGCTGGTTGCCTGCTGGTATGTAATATCTGTTCCTCTCAGTCTTTTGGTCTTTTTTGTTTGTCTGGTTGTCTCTACCACTGTAACAGCATGTATTTCATTCACTCGTTAATAAGTAAGTTCTAGTAGTTTTGACTTTTCTTCTTATCATATTTTCTTGGCCTCTGGTTCTTCACAAACCTGTTTCCTTATTTTACTTTCTCAATGCTTATCTTCCTGAAGTTTGGTGTCTCAGAAAGCACTCACTACTTCTGCTCTCTGTCCTTGACTTTCTGTTCAGTCTTTTGTTGACTACTCTTTTTTTCCCTTTTGCCTTCATGCTGTGCATGTCTTCAGATCTTGCGAGCTAACAGGCAGCTGGTAAGAGTCTGCAGTTGGGTAAATGTCTCCTTGGGAAGGGGAACTGTCAGGATTTCTTCTAGTTATTTTTTTTCATTGTTAATGATGATGTAGAACAACACGTCAGCACAGATTTTCCTTTGCTCTTTTCTAACCGTAGTGGCTCATTAATCCCTGATGATTCTGGTGTATTGTAATCACCTTTGATTCCTCCATTTTCCTCAGTTGTGGGATCAGTTTACTGTTCCGTGACTCTTTACACATAAAAACCTGTATTATTATCTATATACTGCACATACAGACGATAAATAAAACAAATAGGCTTGAATTTGAACAACATTTCTTTAATGGCTTCTTCCCACAATCCTTTGTGAATACATCCTACTCTACTGACAATTGATTTTCAGTAATCGTGTAATGTGGTGGAGCTACTAACCTTAGCCACACGCCTAAAATCTGAGTGATGGTGATCTTCTCCAACCCGCTCTATTCAAATAAAGAAACAGAAAGGTGTAAACGTTACATATAAACTCTGATATCACATGTTGCTATAAGCTTATGAATGGGTGGAAACGTTGCCACATTTCCATGTTTTGTTGTCTGTAGTCTGTTGGCTGACGGTTCAGTGTTTGTCTTATAGATGTTTGGAAACTGGACTTTTGGAACCTTGGTCTTTACTGTCATGGTCATCACTGTCACGTTAAAGGTAAATCACATCTAATCATAGGTTTTTTTGAACAAGGTAGCCGACTCACACACACATACAGGCAGAGACCTAAATTACTTTAAGATAAACACCGACTGCATCAGAAAATCTATGCAAAAAGCCAGCACATTCCCACTGCTCATGTTGTTTCATAAGGAGTAAATAGTTAGTCAGATTATCAACCTTTTATGGAAAAGGTTTTAGCCACTGTGCTTCACTGTTGTATATTTTCTACCCTTCTGAAATGATTTCTTCTGTGTGCATTAGCGGTGGACAGGGTAGAATGAGAGAAAGATGTAGAGCCACAGTTCCCGTAAGAATTGCAGTATGTTGTGATATACTGTGATGATGTCAATGACCATTAACTGGAGAAGATTATTAGTCACAGGTTGGGGTCAAGGTCTCTTTTACAGCACATAGGCAGATAACTGTAGTTTATTGGTGCCCTGTCTGTCTCTGTTTGTTTTACACCTACCTTTATTCCCCCCTCTTGTGTGTGTGTGCACAAAATGACAGCTTGCTTTAGAGACTCATTTCTGGACGTGGATGAACCATTTTGTGACGTGGGGTTCGATTGCCTTCTACTTTATCTTCTCTCTGTTCTATGGAGGCATTATCTGGTAAGCCCATATTTTCTAACAAATGTAAAAAGCATTGCCTTTACACTAGAAAGGAAAGGCTTTGTGGTGACATCACATGTCCTTTTTGTGAAACTCTTTGCCTAAGCACTATGCCTTGTAACTAAAGTCAAAAATCTTACCCTGAAATGGCCATGTAGCAGAAATGTGATATACTTTACCATCATTTTGCCTTCCACATGTTTTGTGTGGAAATGGAGTCACCTGCCATAAGAGGAGAGTGAACATTGTGCACATATATGTTTATGATAACAATGTTGATGTCTTGAGATGGAACAGGCAGATTAATGACTGAAGCTTAGCTGTGTTTATCTGGTGGGCGACTTACAGACTGGCCAGTTTGATAGTAATGAACGCTCATTGAAATTTGTGGTCTGACATCTACTGAGGTTGTTAAACTCTGTGCTCTCTGGGAGTAATAAAATCACTCGTAAGAGCAAGACGTCAGCTGACCTGAAGTGTTGAATTCACATTGACCTAACTAAAATATAAGATTGAGGGGGGGAAACCAATCATGTAGAAGCTTCCCACCACTCATAGGAATAAAACATTTGACCTTTTCCCTTCTGCTGCATTGTGTAACCATTGTTTCTTTCCCCCCAGGCCATTCCTTCACACCCAGGACATGTACTTCGTCTTTGTGCAGCTGTTGTCCAGTGGTTCTGCCTGGTTTACCATAATCATCATTATCATAACTTGCCTCTTTCCTGATGTGATTAAGAAGGTCTTCTACAGACATCTGCAGCCCACCAGCACACAGAAGAGTCAGGTAATATAAGGAGGAGGGCAGAAAGTAATATTATGTAATTGGTGGAAAGTTAGGCTTTCATGGAAAAAAAAGGATAGATTCAGTATTTCCCTAAAGTGGATGATACTTTCTGTCAACAGCTCTGTTTGTATCTATCATATATCATATATTCATTTTCCCCAGATGTTTTGAGGCCTTTCACATGCCCTGCAACCTGCAGGCCTGACTCCAAAGTGCATACTACTCACTCTTGGTCACAGCAGTCAAGTTCTAAAGGAAATTATAAAGTATAAAGTGGCACAGGGGCGGCCGGACACATTCCTGTAGTTAAACTGGCTTCTGTGTGCAGTGTTAGATTAAACATTTATTTTTACATGCATCACAGAATTGGAAATTATATTTCCTGCATGTGACAAGTGCCTGGAAGGAGAAAATAAACGAAAATGTCAAGGTGAACTCAGATTCTAGACGGAGAGAAATGTTCTTTGGGTCACGTTGTGTAAATGGTTCAGGATTTTCTCAGCCTCTGTGGTCATAAGTAACCCAGCCGTTTCACAGAAACAGCATGATGTTGAGTTGCATAAACACGCACTACATGACTCCGTCTGATCCGGTACGCACACACACGAGTACGTAGATAAGCCCACAATGTGTACGGTCACGTCTCAGCAGACACACACTGTTACTGCATCGATTTGTCCAGCTGGAGGCTGTTTATGTTTTATTGTTAGGCCTTCCTCCTTTCAGGGCTCTCCTTTTGTTCCTCTAAATGAGTCCTATGTGCTGTTTGTTGTTTCTGCTCTGACATTTGTCCTGTTTTGTCTTTGTATGTACATTACCACCCAAAAGTATGAGCACAGCACAGCCAATGAAGACATTTGGGTTTAAGATCAAAGGATGCATATGAAGCAAAGTTCAGAATTTCAGCTTCTGTTTGATGCTACTTACACCTGTATGCATCACATAACATGGAAGATGCATTTTAAAACTAAAATATATCCGCTTCAATGTTCTGTGTTGTTTTCCTCAAGTAGAAGCTGAAATCTTTTTATCCTTAACTCAGCTGTATGATGGTTCTAAGCGTGGGTTCAGTATTACCTGTGTTTGAATGCGTGTCTATGCGTGTTCACCCGCCTATCCTTTCTGTATATTCTCCTGCTGTAGATGTATTCCAACTGCGTGGCGATAGGTGATGACTTCATCGCTCTGCAGCCTCTGTCCAGAGCCAAGAGCCAGCTGGGCAAAATTAGGTAGAGGAGATGAGACTGAATCAGCCCTGGGCTTGAAACGCATCTAAAAATCAATTCAGTAGATGGAGCAAGTATCCCATGAGTGCTTTATTCCAAAGCAATATTTCTATATTAGGAATGTTTGGCAGGAACGTGTGTATTTCTGTCAACTTGTCATTCTACTGGTAGTGATGCTGCTCTCTAAATGAAATTGAAAATATGTACTTGGATTATTTTAGCTCTCACAGAAACCTCCTCAGGCCTAACTTTTTTTGCTGTTTAGATTTCTCACTTGCATTTTTGCTTTGCAGTATCTAAGGCGTTGAGGCTTTCTTAATGATATTCCTCATACGATGACCATAGAATATACCACCATCATATACTGTAGGTCAAATAGTCTTCATTTAATGTGAGTCATCGTGACTTGTTAAGGTGTTTGTATAAAATCAGGGGAGGGTCATTTACAACACGGACTTCCTCCAAAAAGTAGAAAAATTGCTTTGTGGGATAAGCACTCCTGTTTGTGGTCATACCGTGCAACACTTCTCCCAGTTCTGGACTTAGGCCTGTTTCTAACACTGGCAGTGCAATGTGCTGTTAGTGTTGAAACTGGGATTTCACTTCCATGTCTGTGACTGCATGCCTTGCAGGAGCCAAGCAGCATTCTTTGTGATTGTGTATAGGACAAAATAGTCATTATTTATATTATGGGCTGGTCGTGTTGAAGATAATGGAGGAAAATGTGACATAAAGCTCTTTGATCGCTGCATGTGTTGCATTTTACCAAAGGGTTCTCATAGAGAATGTGTGCTTAGACCTCCTGCCTGCTACATAATGGTACCGTCCTTTCTCTCCCACCGCATGAACAAGTGGATGAGTGAATGTTAGTAAATGAATGTCACATCACATGAGATCCCTCATCAGTTTGATTAAACCTGTTCATCCCTCCTTATACTGTGATAGAGATGTTGTCATACAGGGACCCTCTTTGTGGTCCTGACCATGACATCCTAATCAGAGCGCCTGGTCAGAGGTTTCTCTGACCATCACCTTGTGGTTTGTCATACAACTACAGTGTGGCTCATGTTACTATGACATATCAGTCAGTTGTATGGTGTAGCCTATCAAACCACCCCTTTATTCTATCTAAAGTCTCTATATCCATTTTCTGGATTTGTGCCTATCTGAACGCCCTCAGCCTGTTTTCACCATTTCTCGACACCTGCCTCACCTCAGAATTGTCCATCTGCATGGATTCAGCAGGCCCACATAGCTAAACAATAGCTGCATAACAGCCTCTTGAACTGGTCTGGGCTGCTTTGTGCAGCAGCATGATGTTGTCCTGGTACAGCATGTTCGACAGCGTGTTATTAAAACAACTGTTTCCGACTGGTGACCGAGTTTAGGGTAATTGAATACTATAAAAAAGGGAAATTGTAAAAAGTAGTTTGTTAGTTCTCGTTAAAAAGACAGAAACAATATTTAACAATATTCCTGATCTTGGACAACTCTGTTGTAGGTAGTGTTTTTTAAGAGTTTTTCTTTGTTATAGTTAAAATCCTGGAAACAGACATTGTGCAATAGTAGCTAGAAATGGTCAAATGTATGGACTCATTTGAATTTGCTGCATGCATATTGCTGTCCTTACAGTTACATACTGCAGCATGCTAATGGTTCTATGTGGTTCTATGTTCTAAAATGTGTTTATTTCATATTGGTTTATAATAACTATTTGCAAGTTTAAACACACGGCCAAAACTAATGCAGTGCAATACAGTTTCATCAACTTTATTCAGCTTGAAACATTTGTTTAATCATTTGTTTTTTAGTCCTTGATAAAAAACATTGGTGGTCAGTATAAAAAATCAAAATACAAACACAGACTCAAAGTGCAAATGTTTTGCAACTTTCTGAAGCAGGTTCTGCAGATATGATTTGTTGCATGGCTGTTGTATTCTACTGCATTAGTTTTCTCTAAATGTATTCAATACCCTTTTGACTGACTGTACAGTATGTTTCAACTCACTAATATTATAGACAATGCAGGTGCCATCATGCAAACTCATTGAGCAGAGACACACTGCATGGCTGCTGATTCGAAGTGCTGTGTACTGGGGTAGGGGAATGCACCAAACATGTGCAAAAGAGATTTCAGATTTCAGTTTGATGAATTTCCTTGTTGAATGTGTAGAACAGCACAAGGTGCTCTCACTGGGTTCAGAATTAACAGGTACATTCGTGTTAATATATAATATGCTCTATAATGCAATTTATTGAATTCTTTTGGAAAAATTCCAGTATCTTCAGTCTTTACTTTCTAATTAGATTAAGAAGGAGATAATCACAAATAAACCCAGAGGGCTCTCGAGGGTTTTTAGTTGTTTGCCTACTCTGTAGCTCTGATAGATACAGCAGCAGGTTAATTGGTTTGGATGCTAATAGATTTGCTCTTATCTGCACTAGAAGAATCCTTTTCCCGTAGGACATCTTTCCTACGCCAGCAGCTTCTTTCTGCACAGATATTTCAGAGCTTAGCAGCATTCTCATCAGTGCATTCAGTTGTCTCTGCTCTAGTGAGAAATTAAAGCCCTCCTCTAGTGACCTCATCAAGACACGCAAATTCTCTCAAAGACCTTTTCTCCAGCAGTGGATTTTTTTTTATATCTCACACAGTCCCAATTAGATGGGGTTCAGCAGAGGTATAAGACCTTAAATGCTCATTGATTGTTAACTACTGGCAGAAAGCAGCTGGCCTTATTTGCCATGTAAGTTGACAGTTTGCTCTCCGCTCTGTTAAATAGTTTGCTGGTGGGGTCACTCGTACAGGACTTTAAAAATGTGACCAGCATTAAATTGGTCTCTATAGTGTTATGTGTAAGTGTGTTAGATCATACTGTAGAGTATGGGTCAGAAATGTCTTAATTTACCAGCCCCTCTAGAGTCCAGCCTGTACTGACATCGTTTACTGACTAATTACTCTGCTGGCTACTTAATAAGCAGCACCGGAAATAATATCCAACTTTACTTTCCTACTTTCACGTTAGTCTAGCATTTAGTCTTAAAGCAACATACAGTTCTTCTAGAGTAGATACTGATGTTAAGAAACTATTTCAGAAGTATCCAGATATTGTTTCCTGAAACCTAGTTTTACAAAAACAGTAGAGAATTATCTGGTCCCATTACCCAAACTGTTTTGTTTGATTCATGATTTAGCTTCAGGAGACTGAATATGAGACTAAATTACTAAGATGGATATTTTTGAAGTGTGACTGGTTAGTTAACCGCCTGGCTTTGTTATGTTGCTGTGTCAGACCTATGAACAGCCAACAGGCCTCATTGTAAGCATCTTTTGTCCTTCAGATGGAAGAGGGTGAGGGTTCAGTCGGCCCAGAATATGACCCTGTTAAAGCCCAGCGGAGCCCAGGGGAGGACAATTGGCACCTGCTAGCTGCTTATCCTCCCCCTGCTGCCCCCGGTCCAGACCCCTGCTCCCCTAGGTAGTACTATGCATCACCCCCGTTGTACTGTCACAGCCCCAGCTTCACGTGAGGACCAACAAACCCTCTGTACACCGTAACAGCCGCTGTCAACTGCATATGCCCTGGTGTTTGGTGCCACTGCTGCCCATACACTGTCCTTTTATTTCATGTGTACCAAGTGGAAGTCTCAGTTCCGTTATGAATGACCCCTCCCTTTCCCACCTAATCATGGCCAACCTCATCTGTCACTTCCCCTCCATGAAAAACCTCACCCTTCCCTGCACAGTTGTGTCTGATCCCATTGCTTTATTTACCTTTGGTCTCAACCCACCCCCTGTATTTGATTAGAGCTGGGTTCAGAGTTTAGTGAGAGAATGCTGTTGGCATGCTGACGTCACCGTCTTTGTGTTGTTTTCATTCAGCCATCTACTCCCACCATATTCAGCAGTGTTAACCTGTATTTAAGCAGGAAGTATTTGTTGTCGTCAGTGTGTAAGTACTTTATGTCATACGATCTTTCTGTGCAGCATTTTACTGTGACTTGTTTATTTTTATGTTATTATTATTTATTTATTTACCAAAATGTGCCAACAATATTGCTACAAACCTAAAATCACCCAGCAGGTTCTGACTGAAACATAAAAGTCCAAACCACCATGAAAATCATGCAGGAGGTGACGCCACCTACAAAACTGTTTATCAGAAAACCTTCAATTCTGTAATTCACCACGTAGCTTCTTTAGAACTGTAAAACAAAACAATTCCTTTTAGTGTAATGGTCAGTTCATACGTCTCTGTTGTGCATCTTTCCCACAAACTGCATTTTAGAGCACGTTTTAATCTGACACGAGATCCTACGAAAAACACAACATGTCCTATCCCGGCACACAAGCCCTCTGATGCCTGGTCGCCGCTTCACTGGTTGATAACGTGGTTTGTTGGTTGGGACAAGCTAAATCGGTCTACTTTGAGTTACAGTGGCAGCACAAAGTGTTTTCTGTAGGGCGAGCTGAAAGTGTGTTTGGGATAATGGCATTCTACTGCCTTAACTTTTCTATGTGGCCTAGCTTAGTGTAAGTGGTCTTGTGTTGCAGTAGCAATAATACATTTATATATCACATTTTCAAAAGGAAGAGTGCAATACAATACGTTCTGTTTCTGTGCAGGAAGATCAATACCACACATGGGTTGTCAACACACACCTGACACTACCAGAATGATTTATATGCAGTTTGAGCTGCATGTGTTTTGCTGTTACCAGCCAAGAAGCAGAGGCTAGGTTTTGTTCCAACCGTGTCTCCAATTTCTGCTGCAGAGAAATATTACACCAACATGAGATGGCAGAGTGGAACACATGGATCATACATCCTACATCACAGGAAATGGTATAGAAGGATACAATATTAGAAAGTTAGCATCTCAGAATACCTGCTCATGTAGAAAGACTAGTGTCGAAGCTTTCTGAGCAAAATATCATCGAAATTCCAATAAAGGACAATTAAATAACATTGTAATTATTAAAACCTGGTAGATCACAAAGTAAAATCACATTGTCCCATTCTACTGTAGAAAAGTAGACTACAGGGATGTAGCCTTACACTGTGTCTCTGTTCTCTGTCCTCCTCTGTCTGTGTGCGCTTCACTTTCTCCTCCCTCTCTCTCACACACACACACACAGTCTCTCTTTCTAAACCCCCCCTCCCCTGGGTGCTGACTCAGATCACCAGAGCCACCCGATACAAAAGGTTTCTAGGCAGCAACTTTATTCAGCTTTGTCGATTAATGCATCACTGGCTCATTGAAAAATCTGATGAGTCAAGAAATATATTTGTTTGTCTGTTTAGACAGAAGGTTCTTTGCACTGCATGTCAGCTTCTACATGAATAATAAATACACGATTGATTAATAAATTAAAATACCCTAAAAAAGGTCAGACCTTCATCTAGGATTTTAATTAGTTAGTTTGAAACAAACTGAAAATATTTGAGTTGTCCATATTTAAAACAAACCAGCTCTGCCTCATGGCGTAACCAAGTCATGGCTTCACCTAAAGGACATGCCGGGAAATTATCTGTCTGAGAGCTGCTCATACCAGACATCTAAGCGCTTCTGTGAGGACGATTGCCCTACACATTACGCAGCTTAATGCTCAACTACCACAAACACTAGTTTGACAATGTTGGTGCCAAGTAGGGTTTGATATGTGTGGTTTTGGGTACTTGCCACTGTATTTTATTCAGAAAACCCAAAGGCGTGGAGTACAACCGGGAATAAATGATTAAGAGACACATAAATCCAAATAAAATGTGGTTTTGAGGGAATGGAAGTAAAGTTAAAATACGGTGGCTTGTATTTCTGCCTGTCAGCTTGATCAGCTGGCCTTGGTGCTGTTGGATGTTGATTGGATGCAGCGTGATCCATCACATGTTTGACAGCCTAGCGCAAAGATGTTTAGAGGCCTTGTAACAGAAAGAGTGTTAATCTTGCATTACTTCATAATGCTCTGCAGTTTCAGTCTGATCCATAGCAGAGAAATAAAGGGATTGAATATTCTTGTCGGCAGCATCTCTGAGATGTTATTGAAGCTTTAAGGGAAAAACACAAACTCCTCTTGGAGCAGAAAAGAAAAAAACAAAACCTTTCACACAAAGATTTACTGTAAATATTACTCGGGGCATTTTGCTGTGGGTGTTTTATGTACTGAAGCCAGTATTTAAAACAACGAAGGTCAGTTTGAACGTTCTGTTGTTAAAGATGATCTGCCACCCCCAAATCTCTTCCGTTTGATGTGATTGGCAAACAAGGATAGTAGATTTTACATTTATAAAAATGGAACATGTCTTTAATTTTCCAGACTTTTTGTTAGTTGTTTTCTGTCTTTATGATTTTCTTACTGTTGTTTGCAGTATTTGCAGCATTTCATCCCATTGTGTAGCATGTTTTTTCCTGTTTACGTTGTTCCTGTGACAGCATGCAACATGCCATCCTCCAGTTGCTGTTATCGTGTCAGAGTGTCTACTTCTACAGTGTTGTGTTGGTAATAAATTATTTTCTCTTCTCTCTTCACTCTCTTCCCCTTTCATTATTTTTGTGCTTCTTTTCTTTGATTCTCCATGCTCCTCCGTCCTCTTTCTTACCCTCCATATGCCACTTTCCAACTCTTGATATCACCTTTATCTGCTCTTCCACTTTCCTGGCCTTCCTCCAGTCTCTATCAGTCCCCCAGGCGCAGGCCCTCAGCTGTGTGGAGTCCCTGTGCTGCTACCAACATGGGCAGAGCGGCTGTTCCCGCCTGGCCTGCTTCCTGGAGCAAATGACCGGGCAGTGCCAGGCCACCCACCATTGCAACGCGTCCAGCCGCAGTAACAGGTGGGGAGGAAAACGGCGACTAGAAACAATGATTATGAATTCTGATAAACACTCGCTGCCCCTTGATCTGGAAAGTCTGAGCTGCAGTCCTGACTGCTATAGCCCATAATGTGGCCACAACTCTACTGTAAGTGTGTCTATCAGATTCATAGTAGGCGAGCTGGGTTTCAAACAGTCATAAAAACCGAGTAGAGGCTGTAGCTTAGCAGGATTTTTTGCAGAGGCAGCCAGTTAGAGGCTGAAGATGTGTGCTTCCATCAAAGTCTTTGTTGTCATGCTGGAGTGTGGACATTGTTAACCAGAGAGAAAGTTGTGCTTAACCTCATATCCAGCATAGCGTACGGGCAGAAATGGAACAATACACCTTGTAACCCAAATCATATATACCAGAATAGATTGATGGCCATGCCTACTATATAGCATGCAGATGTGGGTGTCTGGCAGTCTATCCAGGGAGCATTTGGTTGGGGTACTGTAATTAAGGCCGTAACATGCAACATGCAGGCTCCCATCAGGTCTCACTATTACACTACAGTATGTAACTTGTGTCATCTGTGAAGCCTGTACACTAGGGCAGATCTGTCTACTAACTCACGTGTCTGTCTTAACCATCAATGTTACGATCTGTTGTTGTGTGTGCACTGTCTGTATACTATGTTTCTGTTCCGAAATCCCCTAAAATCAAGGTTGGTTACCAAACTGGCTTAGCTAGTGCACTATAACGGATGTCAGTTCATGCAATATATGAACTGAACTGCATCTGTGCAGTGATTATGAGCTTCGCGGGACATAGCTTTCAACCGCAAAGCTACATGTTGGTGGTCAAAATAATGACACGCCATGTCAGTTTATTGCATTAACGGAGTTTGTTAAAAGTGCAGATACAACTTTATTCTCCGATAATGCAGCTTTAAGATGTGTTAGCTGAGTTCACAGTTTGCTTGTCTGCTCAATCTGCAGTTTCCGTGTTATTGTGTCTTTTTACCTGAATCCCAGTGTCTCTGTGGGGTCACTGAATAATTAACCCGATCAGCCCCTTCTGCTGAGTAATCAGTACTCTTCGAAAACACCTTGGGACACTTGGTATTGATCAGAGCAGTAATGAAGATGTAGCATTCTTGTTCTTTGTCTTTTGTATTGGACTTGCACAGGGTCAGGTGGTGTGGGCAAGCACGTATGTTCCTTCATGACGTTCCGTGCGTTGTGTTCGTAATGACAGCATGCGGGCAAATAAGGGATGCGTTGTTCTTCCCCACCCTCCTCTCAGACTCTCTGTGCTCATGTAGACGACTGTGTCATCACGGTCAGTCAGACCTGGGCGGTACAGCAGTCCTACGAGTAATCTCATAAATAGACATATGAATATTGTGACGGGCTGTTTTTAGTTTTGTTCTGTTCACTGCTCTGTGCAAATAATTGACACCTCGGTCAGGATCATTATCATTAATTACTAATAATTTTAAGTTCGCATTTGACCGGTAATTTAGTGAATCCTACAATATTACTTCAGACATAATGTGATAATCTTTATTTTCTGACATTGGCACAAAGCCGTCGATTGTATTCTTCCAAATGAGCAAAAAACAGCAGCTAGTACTCCTAAACAGATAAAACCTACAGTAGCTGTGCTTTATACTGTAACTTTAAAAGACAACTAGAATGAGGACTGAATGTGCAGATCGATTTTCTTTTCCCCCACTCCTTACACCCCCTCTTCTTACACACTGACGGTTTACGACATACCTTTAGTCCTGTCCTTCCCTCCTCTTCACCTTCCTGGAAACATCAAACCACAGAGATCTCAGCCCACATTTGGCCTTAATGCTACAATACTGCCATAGATGAATTATATCCACCCAGTCCTATATCATGTGCTTAATGACTCGAAGCAACATATACCAACTATATTTATAACCTACAGATTATATAATACATCAAAGTATTTGCCCCCTCCCTGCTTATCTTATTATTTTGCCAAATCACAAATTACTGCCAATGCTATTGAACTTTTTATCGTGATGTAAAACTAACACAGCGTTTTATAAAAAGAGCATCATACCACCAACCAAACATGGTGGTGGTAATGTGATGTTCACACATCAGAGGTTCCACTCCTGACTTTAATCTAGTTGCGATGCTGTGACATGATCTGAAACGGGCCATTCATGCTCAAAAACACAATAAATTCCTGCACAACAAAGTAAAGACTAATTTTAATGTATCCCAAACTCTTGATTGCAGCTGTTGCCGCCCAGGATGGAAGGTGTCAAATACTTTTTTACAGCACTGCATCACGTATTTAGCCAAAACCCAACTTGTATCTGGCTGCTTCCACCACTAGATACTGGCCAGAGCCTAACCGCGGCTGGAACAGACACGATGTCTGAGTTTTCTCTAATTGACGCCCGTGTGTACCACATGAGTCTCCATCCACATGTCAAACTATTTTTACTCCCATCTTTGAGAGGTGAAAAAGCCAACGCAGATTAGGAAGGCTTGTCATTGGAATCCCCAGAAAGGTTTCTTGGACATCAACAACAATATTTATACAGATGAAATGAAGATTAAGCAAGAAAGTTAAACAATCTTCAAGCGAAAATCCTCTTCCTGTAGAACAATGGAACCACTCCTTAAACCAGAGAGGCTGCTGGGAAATGTTGTCTGTCTTTTTTTTTGATTGTTTGTTTCTGCAACTTCCTGTATGTGTTTGTCTTTTTCTACTGTATCCTGAAGCCTTATGTGCTTCTGAGAAGAGGCCAACTTTGAGGGCATGCTCGTTTTATAACCTGGGGTGTTTCGGGCAGGTGGAGTTATATTTTCTTCAGTCATAGTATATAGCTCCACTTGTCTAGTCCACTATGGGCTACAGAACAAGAATGTCTTGACACTGTCTTGTTGCATGGGGGCTGTTGTTGCCTTTGGGACTTTGTATACTATGTAAACCTGAATGTATTTGTGCCCCCCTCACACACTTTTGCACCTGTCTTTTTCTGTTCTCTGTGTCCTTGTCCTGTGTCTAAAATCTACATAATTTTCTTTAACCTTGGAGATTAATAATTCATGCGCTGTGTCATGTCAGAAATCTGGCTGGTATGTTCTTTTCTGGGGTTCCTGTTCCCGCCGGCTTATCCCACAAGTGTTTTGGTGCCAATGTCGTCTTTGTTCTGTCACGATATGGAGAACAACGTTGGCTTTAGCACCGAGACATTTTAGACTGAGCCCCGTCCTGTTAGACAGCCGAACTGGTGATGTATCATGTGAGAGTGCTTCCAGTCAAACCCCTATTTAAAGTCCCTGCGTGGCCCTCTCTTCCTGTTCACCAGGTCTTAAAACGGTTGTCTTCATGAGATCAGCTGTAAAATTGAGGTCAGAATCATTCAAATGGAGCAGCTGACATTTAGTGCTCAAAGAAATCTCTGAAAACGTGGATGGATAGGCGCGTGAATGAGAAATCAACGAGCCTGAAGTTAGAGAGTGGTCCTCTCATATTTTCAGCTACAGAACAATTCAGTTCACTGTGTGCAGGCATGTGAGAAATTGTGGAACAGTTTGAACTCAGAGGATGTTGAACCATAGTGTTCCCTGCTGGTGCTTTGAGGTAGAAACTCTGATTGTTGAGTCCGGTTCAACTTTGATGTGAGTCAGTGCAGTGGAGGTTGGTTTGTTGTGACCTTTAGCCATGAATTCAAACGCTGGCACGTTGTTCAAATTGGTTTGTGTCGTTGTCACGCATAGACTAGACTAAATCTGTCTTTGTAAAAAAATGTACTATGCTAAGCTAATAACAAAAAGGGCTCTGCCATAACATTTGATACTATATGCATATATGTTCAGTGTTGTGGACGCCAGTACAGTGAGATACCTATTTTTCTAGTATATAAAGTACTTAACATTTAGCAACAAATATATATTTAAGTAGCCAATAAAACCTGAGGACATGTATATTTTACCAGCTGAAATTAGATATCAATCCTGGTTCTGTTGAGAGCGGATGTTTGAAGCAAGAATGTTGCTGATGCTTGTTTCACACTTTCTTTCTCTTTACGGTGAGTGTGTTTCATCCATTTCTCTACCTCAACCACCCTTAATAACACATCTTTTCTATGTTCTGTATGTATACACATTTAGTGCTGATCAGTGATGTTACACAACCACTATCTTTTTTACCGATGGTTACATTTAAAATGACATTTGTCCTTAGTAGGCGTTTCCCATTCCATAATGGAAATAGTAGTATTGAGGTCCTAAAGCAAATATGTTTATTTCTCCAGCATTAAGTGTGGGGAAAAAAATGAAAAATCCAAAACTCAGTCATCTCTTATTAAGATTATAGCACTTCATGTGGAGTGTGGGTGTCAGTTCAACCCACAACTGTCGTCACATGTTAATTTAAATGTCACTTCCCACTGAGACCTGTCCCATCGCACTGATGCGAAATGCAAAGAAGAACTAATATTTCATGTGAAGGACCCCATCACTGATTTCAAAGAGTGTTCCCAGTAATAAAAATGTCTCGGACCCTGACAGAGCTGGATGAGTTAGTTAATGAGGAGAGATTTCTTTGTTTTACACTCATCACTAACACCATCGCTTTTATCATTAACTCCTCATCCTTCACTCCTTTCCTCATTCTTCCAGCCTCATTGTGTAGATGAATCAGTGTGACAAACAAAGCCCAGTGTACCCCCACCGCGCACGCACACACACACACACACACACACACTCACACACACACACTCACTGCGTCAGTCTCCTAACCCTCAGTCACTGCTGCCTGTTTTCAGGTCCTGGAGTGACACAGAAAACTTCTACTCCAATGATCGCAGTATCCTGACGCTGTCACCCATTGAGGCCACCCACTGCTGATTCCCAGGGCCACTGACTGTAGCACTCAGAACTGGAGGAGAGCTGCTACTCTGCTATGACTCATAATCACCCCCTGTCCGCACGCACACACACACGCACGCACACACACAGCCTACTTCAGTTTAAACTTAATGCAGCTGAATACAAAGCGAACTAAACAGGAGCTGTCGGATCGTTTTAAACCAAAGGACTCTGCGCGGTGCAGCAGGCTGCTTTGTCCTTCACCAGTGTGTGTCCCAGAGTGAATCAATTCTTAGTCAAAAAGCTGGAAATGGAGCTACAGCGCAGAGGACAATGAAACATGAAGCACATCTGTGGAGCTACTCCTGTAGGAATATCAAGTCAGCATCTCAGCAGCAACACTTCTCAAATGTCTGCTGCTTACCAAACATCTGTGAGTCCCCTGGAAACATTTCAATTCAGGACGGTCTCAGTAGACCTGGACACGTGTCCGAAGTCCGAAGTTAAACTGCTCAGCACTTTTTTTGCAACTGGCAAAACATTAAACATGAGTAAACACAGAACTTGAGGTTCCTCCCAGTCTGGACAGACAGACACAGAGCGCTGTAACCTCTCCCAGCTGGTTTGGACAAGCCAACTGTAACCGTAAACCAGGATCATCCATGTAGCACTAGACGGGAGTCACCACAAAGTCAGACCACATTAGGAGTGCGTTTCTGAGGTGTTGGCTAGCAGAAGGTCTACATCACACTCCATAAGCTTCCAGTCCACAGCCACGCTGCTGCTGCCGCCTTCATTCCTCATTCAGAGTGAGAGGAGATAGCTAGACCACCTGCGGTCTTGTAGCATCCAGAGGTTTGCTTATCCAGCATAACTCGTTTCCTTCCGAGCATTGATGGAGCTTCTACGTCTCTATTGTGGTACCAAAGACCAAAGGATTCAGACTTTAAAAGGAAATGTTTATTTTTGTGCCTGATTTTACAGAAGCTTGTATTGCCCACGAAGACAACTGTTGTTGTTCGTGCTGCTTTGCCCATGTGTGACGCTCTGAAGCAGGACGGATGAGGTCTGTTTAAAAAGCCATAAACTTTTAAGAGGTTGTATTATTGAAAGATTACTAAACGGTACTTCAGATAGTTATTCCAGACTGTTGTTACTTTGTACTTGCCCCCCTTAAATGCATTTTCTCATTCAGTCTGGTTAGCAGAGGCATCTCCCCATTGAAGACTGTGATGTCAGGGAATATTCTGAGGTCAGGAACGACATAAAAGCTGCAAAATGGACGTAATCAGATTCTATAACATCTGTACAAACTGTCAGTCGTCTCCTCGTTTTGAGACACAAACGGCTCTAATGGTGGGATGCTTTTCCAAATCACGGCTGACGTTGACCCAGACAGCAGAATGTCTTATCTTTAGAATATATTATATTAAATATATAAATAACAAAGCGGCGTGTTTGCACAGGTCACATATAACAGATGAAATGTCTGTTTTATTTATTTACTTTCTCACCTCGACAGCTCATCTTTCACCATTGACATCCCCTGAATCATCTTTTTGCTGTTACATTGTTCTGACCATGCGTCTCCATGCTCCTCCTGTGGATGAAACGTGTGTGAGTGCTGTGCTAGCTTCACGGCGAGCCGAGGTACACATCTCTGATGATTAGCGTGTTTGCTTTTCCTCTAAGCAGACGGTCAGAGCTAGTTATTATTACTTCAGCAGAGGCCAGTTAACTTGAGAAGGTGACGGAAGTGTAGAAACGAGTCAAGACAACCGTTTTAAACTGGACAAAAACCACACAGCGGCTCACACAGGTTCGTTTAGAAGACGTTTCAGTTTCCCTCCACAGTTTGAGAATCTGTCCGTTAAATCATTGTTCACACAGGAAAATGTATTTATTGTTGCTTTTTTTCTTCTGTTTGTGTTAAACTTAATATTTCAATATTTTTGTGTCTGTGTTCTGTTAATGGGTTCCAGTAAACACGCTTTACTGGAACTCAGATTCAGGTCCTGGTGTTCGTACAAGGATTTAACAGGTCAACCATCCTACGTGATCCTGGTCAATCTGTTTATTCTCAGGTGTAGTTTAACTGTTGTGGACCAGGCAGAACATCCGGCCACGTTCCAGCACGCTTATGCGAGAGATCATTGAAAGCAGGGCAACGATAAGACGCGTGTCCTGCACATTACATAAACATCTTGGATAACTCAGAAAGTTATCCAAGATGTTTAATTCCATTTAAAACACAGTCACCATCCATTACTGATTTTGCCCTGGAGTTGTTCAGTGACGTACGAAGAATGGCATCGTCATCAGAAGGCTGAACCTCTGTGGTTTTTACCTCAGTTAGTTTCAGTTAACAAACAGGATGTTACAGGGCTGCAGGTTGACGCTCACTCAATGCAAACAAATGACGACACTGTTGCTTCAAATCCTTTTCTCCAATATCCATAAAAGCAGAACCTTTTTTAACCACCATGCTGCGTAATATTCCATGACTGAACCTATTATAGAAGGTCCTGGTTAAATTAGTCTCAAACATCCTTATTTTATGTTCCTGATAAACGTACAACTGTCAGTGATGAGCTATCTATTAAAGAAGGAGTTCACTTTTCAGTTCTCTCTTCAAACAGTTCACCAGCTCCAGCTGCTTGACCCGCGTCTAACTCATGAGTGTAGTACATTTCAGGACGGGCCTCAGCACCAGGACCTCACTGTTCGGGAGCAGTTCTGAGTTTCTACGTCACATCAGAACAGCAAAGTCTTTTGTTGACAAAGTTGTGCAGAAGCACCTGCAGCGTTGCTGTTCTGATGCCCCCTCCTGGTCATGTATGGAAGCCTGAAGTGCTCAAAATTAAGTAAACAAATAAATGGTAAGGACATCAACATCAGTAGATGTGTCCTGTTTCAGGGCTATAAAAGTGTGATGAGGTCTGACTAACAGCAGTGTGTTGGTAAGAAATAATGAGGACAGATGTCCGTGAAGGCTCGAGTCACATTTGATCAGTCAATGTGAACATTTGCAAATGGGCTCAAGCCTGTTCGTTTCAAAACTGCCAGTGAAACATCTTAAAATAACCTGCAATACAAGGAACAGGACATTTCACAGTAACTGAGCTGAGTTTTTAAAGGACAGACTGCAGATGGTGTGTTGCTAAGATCAGACATGTGCAACAGCCAGGACCTGATTCTCTAGTGTTGCTTCATTCATCACTGAGACCTTCAGTGGGGTTTGGATACGAGGCCTCTGGGGAATTTCTAGAAGCAGGAGATTACTCAGCCACATAATTAGAAAAGGGGGGGGGGGGGATAATTTAGTACTTTATCACATATCACCATCGGAAGCAGCATCGGAGATGAACTGGATCTCTTATCAACAGACACCAAGAGCTGTTCAGTTCTGTCTACAGGCTCGGTTTGGTACCTCATGTTCCCACTTCATGGAGGTTTGACTGTGTGTAAACATCATCAATCATCTTTGTTCTTAGCTTGAGACAACTGGAAGTAGCTTTTTGTTCTGTCCTATAAATCCAGATATTAGCATCAGTACGCCTCAGGAGGATGCCTGTGTCTGAAGAACAGACACAGGCGGCGTCTCACAAAAACTCAGACCTGAATCTAATTAAGCTTGCCTTGATTCAATTAGCTTAAGAACCAGAATCTAAATGAAAATGTCAACCCGTGGGTTTCTTGCAGCAGATTGTCTGTGACTCGGCGGCCGCCGAGGAGACCGGACTGAACGGTGTTGAAGTCATTGTTCTTTCCTCCCGTCATCAGTAAATCAGACGATTAATAAAGACCATCATCGCTCTTCTGCTGCTGTGTCTGTGTGGCTTCCTCCTCCTCCTCCTCCTGTCTGTAAATCTGATCTATATGAAGATGCAGTTATATTTAAGAAATAAATACATTTTTAAGAGTCACATCTTCGGTGTGTGACCTCTTACACAGTTCTGGGAATCACACAACTGATCAACAGTTTAAGACAAATGTGCATTTAATGTATTTTTTAGTTGGTTCTTTACCTTTTTTTCATGGAAACAGACAAACAGCTTGTTTTCTCTTTCCATATTTCACTGTTTTATGTTGCAGACGACAGCCTCACAGCTGTGTGAATGATGTAAAAAGACACCCTGCATTAAATACGACACGTGAAGGTGTGAATACTTTAACAGTTTAATTACATTATCTGATCAGTCTGTTACAACCTGCTTTATTTTTAAAATCATCTACAAAAGTCACCAAACACAGGTGTTTGTTTTAGTCTACAAGGCCTCACAGAACAGCAGTAAGCAGAGAGTCGTGTGATCAGTGTCATTTGAACTGATGTGGATTTACACAAATAAAACAACATCTGTCTCTTTAAAGCTCTGTGGTCGGCTCGACTCCCTTTAGGGATATTTTGAGCTCCAGAGTCAAATCAGGGCACGAAATACGGGAGTGCGGGTGTTTGAGTCGTTCTGGAATGACGTAACGAGTCGATTCAGAATCGGGAACTCGCAGACTACATTACTAGATTTATATTTATTCATATGAATGAATGAATAAACGTACGTGCAGCTGTTTTTCTGTTATTGCCACTGTCCAGAGAAAAACGTGCATCTGCACAGTTCGACATTTACTGGGTAATAAAAATCAAGCTGCTTCAAGCTTTGTTTTATACAGTCATATTTACAAGTGGTAGCCAGTTTCCTGACAGTAGGAGGACGTGGGAAACGCTTCAACCTGTCAGTACATGCAGGCTGAGCTTGTTTTTTATGGTACAGCGAGACGTGGGGATGAGGATGTACGGTCTCAGATCCACAAACGTAGAACTCCAACTTTTTTGTTATATTTTCTTTACCTCATAATTCTGTCTAAATATTGTTTATCTGCACAAACACTGTTTATACCTCTACTTGTTGCTTAAAAGACAAGAGCAAAAAGATGATATTTACTCACTGGAGCAAAGACATCCTCTTAGTTTTATACAGAAATCCAAACCAGTGTTCAGGGTTTTTAGCTTGTGCATTTCAGAGCGACCCAAACTCACCCTCAAACTGATGATTTAAAGTGCTGATGTTTAGCGTAAGAACCATTAACTTAATGCTGGCTGGTTCGTTTTCCTCCAGTTTCACGTGTTTAAAGCGTTTACTGGCTGCGACCGCCCCCGTTTTCCTCCCCCCCCTCCTCCAGCTCCACCAGAGTAGCGTGTCGATTGGCCTGAGAGCCCTCGCTGAAGAAGACCTTCTTGATCACACCTGACTTCGGCGCCCGGATCGTGTGCTGCGGGGACAAACGCAAACAACAGATCAGCTTGATTAGAAACTCAGCTCAGTGTGTTCGTGCCTATGATCCTTAAAGCGAGAGTGAGCAGGGGGCTCTTACCTCCATCTTCATGGCAATCATGACCATCAGCGGGTCTCCAACAGCCACTTTATCTCCAGCCTTCACCAAGACCTAGACAACACCACAACAGGTTCTTTGTCTGCTTGTTGAATTGTGTTCATTCATCTCAACAATAAAGCTGAACTCATGGTTCCTTGAAAGGTAACGAGGGGAGTTTGTTACTTCTACATTAAGCTGCTGCCTCAGCAGGAATTCTCTCCACCTTAATGTGGAGGCACTGGTTTTACACAATCAGTCGTAGGAGAGGATTCTGGTGATTTTCACGACCAAAACATCATCATTCATTCCATCGCTCAAATATGCGACCTGAAGCTAATTAGTGACGTTTAAGAGTTTTTATTTTCTGCAAATAAATGTGAAATATTTGTTATGTTGTCATTAGTTACAACAAAAATGCTCATTTTAAATGTTCTACCTTTATATAGCAAAGCGTTTTGTTCTTGGGTGAGTTCTGGTAACAGACAGTACTTTAGTAAACTAATATGGTCACATGAATACACACCCTCTCTATGGTTCCTGTCATGGGGGCTACAGTCCCACCCTGAGCCCCAGAGGCGCTCACACCAGCCAGATACTTGGGCACTGGAACAGACACCTCGGAGCTTCCCTCCTGTGAGAAAGGTGCAGTTTAAACTCCCTATTTGCAGAAATGAACGTGCCACAAATCAACTGTGAACAGGAGGCTCACACAAACGCAGCTCCAGAGTCATTTCCATGGTGCTGCCATGAGGCTCATACCGTGGAGAAGAGGTGCACAGTGTTGTCCAGTATTACTAGTTTGGGACGAGCCTTCACTCCGTTGACAGAACAGTGCAGGAACGAAGCACCGCCTTCTACCTCCACCTCCCCAGTCACATGGTACACCTCCTCACCAACCTGACATCAGAAACCCACGTTGAGTGACTGTTACTAAGGCCCCACTGGTACTTGCACTACAAGCCGTGCTGCAGCAGCTCACCTGCATCCTGTAGCTGCCATCTGGGTCATACGTGACGACCACGTCCACTACTAGAGACACACGAGCCACAAGAAATGTTTTCAGAAAAGGTTGGAGGTTCAGTCAAACAAGGACAAGATGACAACCTAGGACTTTGGCTGAACTTTATCGCCACCATCATCATGGCATCATATGAAGCACTGGACCAATTTTAGCCTTGCAGTGACATTTGTAATAGAAAATAAGATGAATGAATACGAGTTCATTAAGAGTGTAACGGGCCAGACGAGCTCTAAATTTAATTCCTCATTAAGCAGAGCTGATCCACAGTTGTAAGTCGACCCTATCTCTCCGTTTCTGCTCAGAAATACTAAACGCTTCAGCCGATGTAACACTAATGAACCGACACTTGTTCCACAAAGGTTCAGTGATTCGATTACCTTAAGTGATGAGAGCAGTGCAAACAACATCCTCTACATGTCGGGTGCTTTCATGTTGTGACCCCGCCCCCCCGCCGTAGATGTCTGGTACTTACTCTTGTCTTCCAGCCGCAGAGTCATGTTTCGGTTAAACTGGATGTTGTTTCTCCAGCCGCTGCCGGAGCCGAATGGAGAGAACTGGTCTGAATCACACACAGCAATACGTCACTCAGCTGAACTATTGGCTTCAAACCGTTTGCTCAGTAAATGTCATACCAGAGGAGGCTTGTGTGAACTCCTGCATGTGCTTCCTCTCCTGCAGCAGCAGGCCCAGCGCTGCCTGACACACTGTTGCCCCGGTAGGAGCTCTGGGAGGAGGGAAGAGGTCGGCGTAGTGCTGCGGAATGAAGCTGGTGCTCACGTTTCCCACCTCAAACTCCGGGTGACCCGAAAGGCTCAACAAGAAGTCTATGTTAGTGTTGAGTCCTACGATCTGAGGACAGAAGCACAAAGGACGGTAGAACCAGAGTTTATGAAGTCCTGCATTTCCATTTCATGACATGCACAGCATCATGGAGTGTCTCTTACATTGTACTGCCGTAAGCCGTACCGCAGCTTCTTTAAGGCAGCTGACCGGTCCTCCCCCCACACCACGAGTTTGGCGATCATTGGATCATAATGAGCAGACACTTCATCCCCTGACAACAAGAAAAAGTACACTATGCTGTCACGTCTACATTATAAACAATGCACACTATCAGAGACCAGTCGTCACTGCACAACAAGATGAAAACACCGAGTGCTATTAAGTAATAAAAGTGCAAATCACCTTCCCTGACTCCAGTCTCTATGCGGGTGTGCTGGTCCGCTGGAGGGGTAGAGAGATGCAGCAGAGGTCCCGCCCCTGGAAGGAAGTCATTGTTGGGGTCCTCGGCATAGATCCGAGCCTCAAAAGAGTGCCCTCTCAGGATGATGTCATCCTGCAGGAGAGGCAGGCGCTCACCTGCTGCCACCTGGAGGTAGAATCAGATTCGGTCAGTATTGTCCACAGGTTGGAGATGGAAGTTTTCCTCCCTCCTCTCTCACCCTGAGCTGCCATTCCACCAGATCAGTTCCGGTGATCATCTCAGAGACGGGGTGTTCCACCTGCAGCCTGGTGTTCATCTCCATGAAGTAAAAGTTATGCTGAGCATCCATTATGAACTCCACCGTACCTGCACACGAACACAAACAATCATGTTAACGTGTGTGTGTGTGTGTGTGTTCTGGGTTTGAGAGACCGTTTGTGGCATGCGTGTGTATTTCACCTGCTCCTACATAGCCGACAGCCTTGGCTGCTCGAACCGCAGCTTCTCCCAGTTTCCTCCGAACCTCGGGACTAATGCCAGGCTGAAAAGTTCATTAGATCAAGTTCATTCAACATACAATTCTATTGCCCTCTGCTGTAGTGATAACTCACAGGGAAACAAGTGTTTCCAGCTGAAAGGAAAACACACGTCACTGACTCACCCCTGGTGCCTCCTCTATGATCTTCTGGTGTCTCCTCTGGACGCTGCAGTCTCTCTCAAACAAAAAAACAGCATTGCCATGCATGTCCCCAAACACCTGAACCTCCACATGTCTGCAGGTGATCGACAGGGACAGCGTCAATACTTCATTTCACATGAATAAAAGGCGTCTGAGTGAGTGAACGACTGTTACCTGGGGTCTTCTACAAACTTCTCAACCAGCATGACGTCATCATTGAAGGACTTTTTGGCTTCGCGTCTCGCTGACTCCAGCTGCTCTAAGAAGTCAGAGTCTGACCGTGCGATCCGCATCCCCTAAACACACACGGTGTCGTTTCTTCCTTCCTGAAGTTACATTGTCCATGCTCCATAACTTTATTCACATCATCTCACCTTCCCGCCACCTCCACGGACCGCCTTGATCATCACAGGGTAGCCGATCCGCGCAGCCTCTGCTTGCAGACGCTCGTTTGACTGGTCGTCCCCATGGTAACCACCAATGATTGGCACCCCAGCAGCTGACATGATGTGTTTAGATGTGCTGAAGATGAAGACAGAAACCGTACACATTCATTATTATTGCATTCTGTCAGTTCAAGTATGTGTTGAGCGCGTGTCACCTCTTAATGCCCATGTCTCGGATGGCGGAGGAAGGCGGCCCGATAAAGATGATGCCTTCCTGTTTGCAGGCCTCTGCAAACTCAGTGTTTTCTGATAGAAAGCCATAACCAGGGTGGACGGCCTGCATGCATGCACAGACACACACACACACACACACACACACAAACACACAAAGACACACACAGGTTATTCCAAAACTTGACTTTATGGTCTTTGACCTTTTGATGTTTGACCTTCTCTCTGAAAGGCTTCATCAGTTCTGACTGGCTGGAAATACAGATTCATAAACCATGTGGAGACATCAAGCCTTCACCCTCGTGTGTGTCACTGTGACTTCCTGAGACCAGGTGTGAACGAAGTCGTCTGTTTATCCAGCCAGTCAGTCAACGTCATCGTCCCGCTTCAACCAAATAGGAATAGCTCAACATAAAGAAGAGGTGATCCAATTAAAGAACTGAAAGTCATCATAGTCTACAGCTTCTTCTGATGTAGCACCTCATAGCAAGACTAAGGAGAATTACGTATCCCAAAAGCCTTCACATGTGGTCAAAGACAACTCACGTGTGACCCAGACTTCTTGGCCACTTCCAAAACTTTCTCCATACAGAGGTAACTCTGCTGGGAAGGCGGAGGGCCGATGTGGTACGCTTCATCTGCCTGCGAGAAAGAAAAATAATCACTAGTGCGCATTTCAAAGGTTATTAACTGGCAGTGAGACAACTGTCCAGCTGCCCTCACCATGGCCACATGCATGGAGTGTCTGTCTGCGTCGCTGTACACAGCCACAGAGCGAACACCCATCTTCTTGGCCGTACGCATCACACGGCAAGCAATCTCCCCTCGATTGGCAATCAACACCTTCTCTATCCTCGCAACCCCTGGAGGGGACACAGCAACATAGGTACAAGCTTATAACCAATGCTCTTCAAATAATTAAGTAAAACATAATAAAGTAATAGTTAAGTAAACATAAAATCTGATACTATTTGCTAAAAACTATTTCACATAGAAAATAAACATTGCCCAGCGTTTATAGAAATAAAGCTTCAGCATCCACAGTGACACAACAAGGAGATGTGTGTCATCATGAGTATTTGATTCACTTACCCCCTGAAACCAGCCTCACACCTCTTCTGGTCCATGATAATGTCCTGAATGGAGGAGAACAACTTCAGTGATAGCATGTAGCTGTAGCATTTTGGCCGAACACAGCAAAGCTAAATACACAAATGTGATGCTAGGCAAAGAAACGCGAGCGTGCAGGTGGACAGTAGACACCAGGGCTGTCAGTGTGCTGCCAACGTTTAACCTTGCTCGGCTCCTGTCTGATTCATTAGCTCGCACGATGAAAAACATTTTATCATCGTTAATGCTCAGTGGAGAAAGAGTGATCTTCATGTCAAGTCAACAATCATATGCATCAGCAGATATTTTACAGTTTAAGTTACACAAGTTTCAGCCACACAAGCTAAAATGACAAACAAACTTGGCATATGTAAGCTAGGTACTCTTAAAAATAAGCTAAGCAGCTTTATGGTGGAATATACCGTTAGAGTGGACTGGAAGACCATAACGAACTATTTCTTGTACTCACTGTGTAAACACCCTCAGACCCCGCAGGATCGGAAAACTAAGAATGACTGCAGCCATAGGTACCAGGTGTTGCGGCTAGCGGCTAACTAGCTAAGTGGCCAACTGAAGAACACGGGAGAAAGGCGAAGTGGTAATTCACTAACAAGCTCATAACAACTTCGATTAGTTAAAAGCAACATACAGGTCACGCTGACCTGTTCAACGTATTCAGAAGGATATATTTGTACCGCTGAAACTGTTTGAGTCAACAATACACGGTAGTAAATCACTATATTGTATTGTATGTATTGTTATTTATGACCTTTCCAAGGACTCGTAGTTTCGACAGCCAATCGAAAAAATTAACAGGGAGGCGGAGAGGAAGCTGCAGTGACAACCTGAAACCAGCAGATGGCAGCGTTTCTCAGTATCACGTGTAAATAGAAAATTAGGGATTTACTGTGTGGATACAAAAGAAAAGCTAGACTCAGAAATACCAAAAACAGTTTTTATTGTATTTACAACAAGTATACATTCTAAAATAATAAACCTATTGAAACCAATAAACAAACATATGTTTTTTGTGGAATCTACTTTTTTGCGTGATTTTGTTTATTTGTTATCCCACTTTAATAACTGTAAATAAGCAATAAATCAAAGTTTTACAATAACTAACAGTCAATAGAAGTTATCAATGGAAAGCAGAATATAACATTAATTCAATGCAAATGGTCAGATCCTGTTGTAGCCTGATCTATGTCGGTCTTTAATTAACAGACAGGTCAGCACAGCGATCAGGAAGAAACCCACCACTGCAGCCCCGATAATGATAGGAATGACTTTCTTGGCAAAGTCAGCCCAGCACTCCACCTCTGAAAATGATCAAGAAGGAGGATGAGGAAGAGCAATTAACAATCTGGGGTTTGATTAAAAAGATGTGGGGCTGGGGGACGAAAAACTGTAGGCTAGTAGGTTTATCTGCAACTTCTCTATTTGGCCCACACTCAGACAGAAATGTGCAGAAATGTCAGAACACAAGGAGGAGAAAACATTGAAAGTGTGAGTATTTGTATATTTTCTGATGATTTAATGCACATTTTAAATTGTCCATGTGTTAAACAAGAGCAAGCACACAATGAGAAGTTCACAGTTTCCCCTCACCTCCTTCAACAAAGAGTACCCTTCATATATCGTTTCAGAGTTTTAGCGCCTTCGAGCAGGATCCAACAAACTGCACAGCATCACTCACCTTTTCCAAACAGTCCGTTGGTCAGCGTGAATGCCTGCATCTGCAGAGGGACGAGCTTGACCATCAGCTCAGACGACATCAGAAGCAGATTCTCCGATTTGCACATGAAGCTTTTATTGTTTGCTGTTGCGAACAACTTGTCATGGTCCAGGAGACCTGAGTACGTCTTATCTGGGAGAAAGAGGACATGAAACAGGGACAGTTAGGTTCTAAAACGTTTTCAGAAACTTTTATCTGGCTTCTCTTTTAACCCTCTCTCCTCTATGGTCTTACTGGGGCATCTCTGGCAAACAGGCAGAGGAGAGATATGAGCAGACAGCTGGGTGACGTAGAAACTTTCCAGGTCCTGGGAGAAAAGAGACAGAGATTACCTGGTTTTGTGCAGGTAAACAAACATCAGATCATTTGGGAGCATTTTGATGTATTGACCTGGATTATGATCCTTAAAGCGACTCAAACTACGATACTAATGCACCAACATGTAAACATATAATCAGTTATCTACTCTACTGACACACTTACCTGTAGACAGATCACTGCTGACACTCTCAGTCACAGATTGAACCTGAGCTGTCTTAGAATCACGTGGGAAACCAGGGAGAGACATGCAAACTCCACACACATGTGAAAATGTATTGTACCTTTCTGAAGGTGAACTGCAGACTCGCAGAATTATCCGGCAGCGCGAGGGAGAGAACAGCATCTTCTTTGTCACAGTGACCACTGATTTGGACCCTCGAGGGGTCTAAGTTGAAATACCAAGACTTCTGAAAGCCCACGGTGGAGAAACGTTTTAAAAAAAACCCTGACAGATACGCACACACACTGAGCTGAGCCCGTCACAGTCTCTAACCTGCGTTCTGAGGATGATGTACTCTGCTCCCATGGTCACCTTGATGCAAGGTTTCCCCTCGTGGCTTCTCAGCGTGTAGGCTCCTGCACACAAAACACACAGCCAGACAATAATCAGTCTGTAACAGGTGGGCCACACAAGCTGTTTAATGTGTAACACATCTGGTCTCGCGTGTGCACCTATTGGAGGGATGGCCTCGTGTGGCTGCAGGGCCGGGCGGCGGACCTGAGGATCTGAGGGCAGCTCAGCAGCAGGACGAGTGGCGCTGTCGTTTTTCTGGAGGCAGATACCTGGTGAAGGAAGAGACCTGCCTCTGTCAGTGACTGGGAGGAGTTTTTAGAGAGCAAACAAAACCCAAAGAGGATAAAATAACCTTTCTGTATCAACCTCGTCTTTCTTGCCATTTGTGATGTAGTGCTGTATTTCTTCACTAGATATGAAGTGACTTTGATCATCTTGTCACTGGTTTGCTTTAACCACAGAGTGAGACAAGTGGAAAGATGCGGGACCACTACAGACCACTCATGCATCGATTAGCGTGGGACAGGAAACCAGAACAGTCATTTATCTCAGAACAGAAGGAAGTGACGGCTGCATGTAGTTCAAACAGCGTCACAGTTTCATTCTAAATAAGTCAAGATACATTTAAAAAAAGTAATTTTGAAGTCTCCTCAATACTGCAGCGTCTGAGCTACAGAGAAACACAAAGCTGAAAGAGTTCAGAGATCCTCATCTGAGGGTGAGGTCATGTTCGGATCACATAAAACTTACCTGGGACAAGAGCGGCCAGGACGGTAACAGACCAGACACCCGTGAGACCTTTTGGCATCATAGTAAAGGTGGAAAAGAAGAGAATAAAGGAGAAACTGATGAATTGGAGCAGCAGTGCGAGCGCCACAGCCGTGCTGCTGCTTGTTACTGTGAAAGCGTTCAGACACCTAAATGTGGCCTGCAGAGGAAGTGAAGTGTCACAGGAGGTGGGAAAGAGGCTGCATTTCTCAGCACAGCACCGACACCTCTGATGGTCACATCAGTCAGACAGAGAAACCGTGAAGGCTCTTCGATCCTCACGCAATTCACTAAAAATGTCAAACCCAGAAAACTTCTGCAGGTCATGAAATGTAGGTGAACATTTTATATTCAGAATAACAGCACATGCGCAACACTTTGAAATGATCTAATATTTATGTTAACCATAGTATTATCTCTTCATGCTGCTCCATTGGCTCCAAAAACAACATTTACACCATCTCATCATGATTCCTCTTCTAATTTAGATGTATTTCAGGCCATTATCCATTATACAGGTCCACAAACATTACAATCACGGTAAACATGTCTTTGTTGTCTTATTAGAAGAAGAGTTAGCTGTTTACTCCCTCCTAACAGGAACCATTGACTAAAACTGATGCCACACATTCTATTCATAGCTCCGAGTGAGTTACATATATCACAGCTCAACCCTGCACCACGTTTAAATACCGTGCAAATAAAACTGTCCCCGCATTCCATGTTTTATCCATGTGGTCAACTTATTCTGCAATAATAAATAAATAATAATAAAGTCTATGAATAATGCAGCGGAGACACACTTTGTTTTGTGCATAATATTGAGTTAGTTCCATAAAAACCCATCGCATCCTAATGAGTAATGGCTTCACTTCTCTTTGTACTTTGCACCGCCAGGCCTGGTAGTTCAATGGGATAAGCATCAGACTGGGATCAAATCCCAGACTTTACCTCACAGTAGAATTATTTCTTACCTACAGTTTGCACATCGTGCCTACAGCCGGCCTTAGTGAACCCGTTAGACCTGGTGTGTCTCTTATTTGCACACAGACCCAATATCTGTGATACACTTACATGGAGTGTAACATCTGAGCACATTTCACAAACGAGCAGTGGGGAAATCACAGTGGTATGGGCTAAAGGTCAACAGGGACAAAGTACCAAACATAATTCACACAAAACCACACACACACTCACAGTGGAGCCACAAACATGTACAGTGAGGGGATTCTGTTATTTATTACCACACAGTGACATTAAATTCTACTTTAGGAAGTTTAGTGTGTGTGAGGAGTGTTTGTTCATTCAAAGTCAGCAGTGAGGAGAGTTAGTTCATCTCCTTGTGCAGTGCTGTCGTATTGACTCACCTCGTAGGATGGCAAACAAAGGAGCAAATATTTACTCTCCTTTTACCGACTGAGCATTTTGTGTGTGTGTGTGTGTGTGTGTGTCATCTGTGCCCTCCGGTCCTCTGTGTGTGTGTCTGTCTGTGTGTCATCAACTTTCTCAGGATTCCCACCTACACTTTCAGGAGACTTTTACTCAGCTGTTCATCCCTGCGCGCTGACGAGTTGGACTTTACTTCGAGCCCGAGCGGATCAACAATAGGCCTCCATCTTCTGCAAAGAACTGTAGGTACTCCTTTTTCTTTCAGGAAACACAGAGTTAGGCTTAAAGGCATCAACAACTTGTGTGATATTGGCCTTGTTTTAGAACAGAGCTGTGCATCCATCAGGATCAGACGATGAGGAGCGGAGTCGGGCTGTGTGTGCTGGCATTGCTGTGCCTCCACAGCTCAGTCTTTGGGCAGGTAAGAAGTATCCATAAGTGGGGAAATAACTGGGATGTATTACACCTTAAGTAAAGCAGAAATGTACTGCAGTGCATGGTTTAACCGGAGTTCAACTTTAAATAATGAAGTGGGAGCAGCTTCTTGGCTCTTTGAGCTGTCAGCCATTGATGATTTTCTCTCTACATTGGTGGTTTTTTTGGTAATCTTGTCCAGGACGCTCAGCCTGGGGTCCTGATCTTCTGTGACGATGCGTCCGTGGAGAAGGCCGCCAGCAGCGCTGTGCACAAGTTCAATGAGAATCTGAGCACTGGAAACCAGCTGGCCCTCTTTCAGATACTGTCAGCCAGCAAGGTACAGTGGCTGCAAAATGTAGAAACACAGAGTCTACTCTAAGTCACATGAGGAGGTTTGTGAAGTGGAAATGTTTTTGTAATAAATACGTCAAAAGTTTAAAGCTGCACACAGTCGGTTTAATGGTTTGAGTGTAACCACGGCTGTTTCAGTGCGAAACCTGAAAGGAAATGATAGGACAACGTGTTTACACACTCTGACCTCAGCCACTGACTGATTCTGTCACTCTCCAGTCAGAGAACGGCGCAAACTCGGTGTATTCGCTGCAGTTCACCACCAGGAGGAGCGACTGTCCTGCTGGAGACAACAAACACTGGACAGACTGTAACTATTTGCCTCATGGACACAGGGTAATAATGAGGGACTGGAATGCAGTCATTCTTCGCTTACATAACTTATCTATTAATATGTAATATTCTTGCAGAGCAGGTACCGAGAATAAACGTGGACATAAACACAGCTGAATTGTTTTTCTGGATTTATTAAAGTATTTTCAGTTCTGTTTTCATTTGCAGCATAAATCACACTCATCACTTTTCTCTATTCTCCTGTTCCTCCAGAGCCCATTTTCATGCAACGCCACGGTCCACATGTCAGAAACAGATGCAGACACTAAACAGGTGGACTGCCTTATTGGTGAGTGACACAGGGTCAGCTCAGTGGGATTTTGGACAGGATTCTGTAATCGAGCAGCGGGTTCAGCGAAGCATTCAACAAACAAGATATGTCAACATTTGATTTGTGGCAGAGGGTCTCATGAGATTACTGATTATTCAATGGTTTTGGTTGAGCATAAAGTCTGGACATGTAAAGTAATGAGAACTAAAAGCTTTGCATTTGGATGGTGTTAGCTAAGCGCTAGCTGCAGTTCTGCATTTACCACAGTGACCTGAGAATGACCAAAACCCTGTCATCTAATCAATCATTATTGTGCTGAGTGGGAACCAACATCCAGATGTTTGCTGACTGTCTTCACACTGTTGGTGCACAGTCTAAACAAACTCAAGCTTCTTTCTGCAGTGAATATCTCCTGAAAGTGAAGAATCTCCCAAAATCCTTTAATGAAACTAGACTTCTCATATGGGGGGGCCTAGTTTAAGGCTCATTAATACGATTAGCTCTCTTGTTAAGTAAAGGCTCAGTTTTTCAGTGGACAGGGAACTCATTTCTCATAAGGAAAACAGTGAATCGCTGAGGAGATTGTACTCTGGTGGGTGCAGGGGGTGCACAGACTGGGGTTGATTGTGTAATATATCAACATTATCTGCAGATAGTAGAGAACAGTATTAACATTTCCCACCATAAAAGGCAGTGACATAGTCTCTAGACTTTAATCTGTTTGCTTTACTTTACTTTACTTTACTTGGCAGACGCTTTTATCCATAGCGACTTACAAGGAGCCCACTGTACTGGCCCACAGTCAATAGAGTTGATTTTTTATCCCGCTTTGAAAATGTTTACCAGCTTTATAAGGTTGAGCTTGGAAACTTTTCTTAAGAATTAAAGTCAGATTTGTCTCTTTCCGTGGACCTTAAAATAAATATGATGATCTGTGCCAATAGACTGGATTAGATTCAGCCTGCAGCCTGGGGCCTCACCAGCAGGGGGCCTCAGTGAGCTCATGGATTTAAGCCCAATGTGTTTACTGTCAAAACTGACAAAAGATCTAGGTGATACATGAATGAATGATTCCAGAGTACCGATCGTTGTCTTTGAGGATTCAGCATCCACATAGTATTCACTCTTAACCAAAACAAAAAACAGATCCGAATTCTTTCAGTGTTTTCGTTTGTTGTTGCAAATAATGCTACAAGCGCAGGCCTTGCAGTACTCCTGGCCAAACTCACGATGGCTAGGTGATGGAGTTCAAATAGTCCTACATCAGCCTTATTGGCATGACCGTACTCGATCGTTACAGCAAACGACACCTTAGTTGTTAATCATTAGTCATTCAAGTTCACCGGACTATTTCAAAATCGCTGGCAGCTGTTCCACTAACGCAGCATCAGTCCCTCAGACACACGTTGCTAAAGTGTTCCAGGTGTGTGGTGATGCAGAAGTCTAAATTTAAGAGCAGTTCAAATAGCAGTAGAGTTTCAACAATGTTTTATCTTGTGCCTTTAGAAACAACTACACCACAAAAACTTTAACTAATATATTTTTATACTGGAAACAATGACTATTTGTAATTTTGTTTTGCCTTTCTCTAAGTTTATAAATCTGTGCCACTATGACAGGAGCAAAGTTACCAGTTTCAAGTGGTCTAGTAGTAGTAGACAATACCCTGTAATAAAAGCAGATTTTTAAATGCATGCATTAAAGTTCATATAAAAGTCCCCATCAGGAGTCACAGCTGCTCTCCCCCTAGATCACATCACTCCAGAGAGAGCTCCCTGCATGGGCTGCCCCGAGGACATAGATGAGAACTCAGACGACATTAGGGTTCCTCTCGCCGTCTCCATTTCAAAATTCAACTCCATCTCTAACTCCACCCACCTGTTCACCCTGCACAGCGTCGGACCCTCTACCAGACAGGTAGATACCGAGCGACATGAGGTTGGGCCAGACGACGTGACAAAACGTCTGCTTTTCCAACCCCTAAATGTGTGTTTGTATCGCTCCAGGTGGTCGCAGGTTTGAGGTTCAATCTGAGTTTTGATTTGAGGCGGTCCACCTGTGCCAAAGCTGATCACAAGGACCTGCACGCGAATTGTGTCCCCGATGAAGAGAATGTGGTAAAACGTGAAGACAAATCCCACGTCCCTGCCGACCTAATGTGACATATCTCTGGGATTATTCAGTCTGCTGTTGTCCATTTGTGTCTGTGTGCAGGTGTTCACCAACTGTAACTCTACAGTGGACATAGCGCCGTGGAGACAGGAGGCCCCAGAGACGCATCTGGAGTGTGAAGACGGCGCCCTGCCTGTCAGGGTGAGAGCAACATCTTTCCTGATTTCCTTATTTTATTTCTAAAGAGTTAATGTTGTAGTGCATCTTATTTTTGTGTTTGTCACAATGATTCATCCAGATGTTTTCATTGTCTTTATACAGCACAGATAACAGGGTGTGTTGGACTAACTTGAACATTTAGTTTCGTTTAAGTGAATTATTGTATTTTCTTGATCAGCTTTATTTGCTAAAACCATCTAATCTCAAAAGTAACCAAATAACTTTGAACAGCTGCTACACTGTACTAAAGTCAGTCCCCCCTTTCTGAAATATATGTCACTGCTGAAGTGAAAAGAGCTGAGGAACAACAGAAGAAAGATCAATACAGGAAACAAACTAAAGAATACTACTAAAGAAATATTTTTCTACTGGCATAAAAAATCTCACCCACTCTCGCTCATGGCAGAAGCCAGCAGCGCTCCAGGAGATGGAGGATGTGTGCGTTCTTTTCAGTGGTCAGGTGGGAGTTGGTGCTTGGACTAATTCTCGCAATAACTAGCTTCTTGCATTACTGCCTCCCACAGGTGTAGTAATGCATTTGTTCTTACTGTGCTGGATGGTTTTAAGTTAGTTTGACTCAAAACAAAAAGGAAGTGAGTCTCTAACGTGATGCAACCTGGTAAGAAGTATGTGCTGTTACTAAATACATATATCATATATCAGAAACATTTATAGATGTTTTATAAGTTAGGACATACACACGTTTAGGGTTTGGAGTCATTAACAACCAACAACTAAGCAGATATCATAATGAATGACATAATAATTACCTCACATAACTAGTTAAACTGCTGAATTCATATAGCATGATCACATCAAACAGTTATTTACAGAATAACCCTAAAGAATTTTGACTACTTGAACAAACACTAAAATGTTTCATGTCAAACACATTTGCTTTGAAACCTAAAAACACTGAACAGCTTTAAATCATTTATGTACATACTACTCTGTTCTGTTTCAGATGTTCACCAGGCGCCGTCCTCCTGGCTGGTCTCCGCTAAGGAACATGTTTGATGTTGCCCCCTCCTCTACCAAACCCTCACCCTCAAACCCACCCCCACCCCCGTCACCAAACGCCCCCTCACAGAAACCGCCCATGGCTTCAGCTAAAGAAGAGTCATCTGAGGAGGACACCACAGCCTCCAAACCGACCAGCGCCACCAGAGCTGAGGGAGATGTGAATAACAGTCCCTTCCACTGCCCCTCCAAGCCCTGGAAACCTTTCCACCCAGTGCACCCTCCTATGCCTGGAGCTCCTACGAAAGCAGCCACCACACTAACCCTCAAAGTAAAGTGATTTTAAGTAAACAGAGAAGTTTCCACATACATACTCAAACATTCAGTCTTGTTTTTGTAGAATTAGTGACATTGAATTTCACTGCAGAGATTTCACAATATGGAAGCAGAAAGGTTTAGTTGATGAAGTCACAAACTGTTTATTTCGGGTCGTGTAAGGATTGAAAAGTGCATCTGAAATGACGACGTGACTTGATACTGTGGGCGTTTCCTTTAAATAATCTATCCAGCTTCTCACATTATGGAATAAAAGAAAAATAAAGGTAAAAAATAGAATCCCTGCTCTGTGTGAACATCATCGCTTTAGAGAACTTCTGCATGTACAAACGTTGAACTCTGATGTGATAAGATGCAGAGTTCACGCCGTGTTTCACTGTATTATTTTACCCACATCATTTTAATACTTCTCATTTGATTTGCTTTTTTCCCTCTCCAGGAATCCACTTCTGAGATATTCCAGAGATCTTGTTAAACACAGGGCAGTCAAACAATATCAAAAAATAACATATTTTAGATTTGACACATGAAGATATTTATTATTTTAGCAAAAGCATAATGATTGAATAAGGAATAAACACTGCTGTCCAGGTAAATATCACGAGGGCACAGTGATGAGCAAACACAGCTGGGTGAATGTTTAACAAATTTATTTCTACATCTTCACAAAACACTCAGATGACCAGTCAGTCAGGGTACAAACCTTTACTCTGTGACCAGGAAGCTGAACAAAACACAATATCCACATATAAATAAAAATGCAGGTTATGGTGAAGATGAATTATCCTCATCCTAGAAACTGTTCCTACATGGAGCAAACTCAGTGTGTGGCTGCCTAGTGAGTAAATAAAAGTAAGTACAAGGATATAAAAAGGTAGCAAGAAGGAGAATATCCCCCTTTATCCAACCTCATGCAGGTAGGCTAAGAAAAAGAACATTACATTGGCCTGTTGTACATTCATTCATAGTATAAGTTCAGGTTTTGACAGTACGGCACGGTATGGAAATACATCAGAGACACGCTGTAGTTCAGAGTACTGCATACAGAGCAGAGCAGGAAACCAGACCTGTTAGTCAAGATCACCTTTAAAAGTCAGACATTTCACAAGCCTGTTCATGGATAAATAATAATCTAAATAATTCATGATTTGATCCATTGATTGATTTTCCCACTCGAAGCATAAAAGGTCAAAACCCTCGACATTCACTCCTTTCAAAGCTCATTCAAAAGCTTTAATGGAAACACAATTAGTGTTCAAAGAAAGACATCTGCAGTGGTTTTCTCCAAATATCAGGGTCCTAACTCGTACAGGTGGAGGCCACGCACACACCAACCGTAACAGTAACACTGTTCATTTCATTTTCTGTGCACAGCTCGTTTCAGAAGCACCTGCGGGCCAGCTGAGGGAGGCTCAACAAACATGTGGTTTCCTCCTCACTCGGTTACCGTGACGATTATTTGATTGTTTTCACTGCTGAACGTTTTAATGGATTACGCACAGGCGCTACAAACAGCCTGATGGAAAAGAAATCCTGCTTCCACGATGCAGCACGACGGCTTCAGAACAATGTCTGCTTGTTTTTAATGTAACTTTAAGGCCGAAGATGAAAATCTAAGATTGTTCAATCTTACGAAAGACTTTGACACAATGCTCACTGCACTTGATCCTAGAAATCTGGACTTAAATGCAACGTAAGTCCTTCATTTGTTCGAGATGTAATTGTGTCTTCACTCTAAAAAGAAAATGCTAGGAGGGCCGGCTACATAACCACTGACATATCAGCCTGTACACGATGCTTCCACCCTCCACCTTTACTGCCCTCGTCTCAAGACACAGCTGCAGTCCAGCTTAACATTATTTCAAGTAAAACGTCTACAACTGATGTACGAAAAACTTTTCTCGTTTACGTTTCCTTACAAAGGATGAAAAAAGCTTCCGTATTTTTTTTCCTACTCTGGCACAGACAAGGCAGTGAAGGAAGGAACAAAGCTCACGGGGCCGTGCCGTCTCTCACACACACACACACACACACACACACACAGATGAGAGTTTTCATTGGGGCCTGCCAACGAAAAGACAACGAATGCATATGAACACACGTAAACACTCACGCGGATCAGTTAAACACATGAAGCCTACCGTAAAAAAACACTGTACATACATACTGTGTAATGCTGCTTCAAAATTGACATCATACATATCGGTTACGTTGCTTGGAAAACATGCACACTAGGATAACGTTCTTCTTACAGAGTCCTTCTGGACAACGACAACAAAAAAGGCATTTAGGACTTCTTCAAGTGCATACCCAGACCTTTAGACTTTTCTGTCCGTGATATGCCTCAATGCAGGATGCAGCTCCAGCGTCTCACAGGCCTCAGTGAAGCCTGATTTGGCACAATGTTCAGTGGTTTCTGACTCTACAGCGAAAAACACGAATGATGCGCAGACATAAAAAGACGGGCGCGCGTTAGCAATCAAATACATTCCAGCCATTATTTTCTGCAGTAACGCGGCGTCACACGCGCGCGCACCACAGGAGAACACGCCACATTTTTGGCTTTTCAATACAATCAACAGTTGAAATGGTGCAGGCTCTCTTTCCCCCTGCTGACCTGTTGTAGGGGGTCTAATGATTTGACAGGTGACAGAGGCTTGTGAGGCAGCTCTGACACATTAAGCAACGAGTTTCACTCTCACACACACACACACACACACACACACACAACTGCACTCACGGTTCTGTGTTTCCCACGGAAAGCACCATTTGTCATCCTTCTCCACAGACACTGAAACACTGTAATCCTGTTTTCCTGTGTAAACTCCTCTGGTATCTGTATTTTTTTTTTCAGCTATCCCAACTTTGGAACGATCAAATCAAAATTGACAGATTTGTCCAAAAACCTCTGGTAACTAAACCCAAACCTGCTTCACTGGTTTCACAAAAGACGCCGTCGGCGTGACATTAAAATGCTACTTTACATGCTCAAATGATTGCTGGAAAAACTCCTGAATGTCAAACATCTAACAGAAAGGTGCAGACGATGGCTTCAATAGAGCCTGACAACAAGAAGCATGGCTCAAATGCTGCCAGGCTCATGGGCTCAGAGATCATTCACCAGTGTGTGAAGAGCTGATGTTCAGATCTTTACATTGGACACGCTGACTCCAACCTGGCACCTTCAGAACAAATAATATACAATGAAGGTTGAATCCTGATTTAGATAAAACCATCGTGGTTTGTTTACTACAGCTTGCTTAGGCAGAGTCTATATAGCTTAGCAGTGTGCGGCATTGTGGGGAGTTGTGCTGTGACGCTGAGGCATTTCATCAACAGGAAGACATGACACTCCCCTGGGCCTCCGCTCACCAACAGAACAGACAGCTAAAGGCTTAAATTAGGTCCCATTAGTCATAAAGTGTGAGACTGGCACTTTCACTCTTGCCATCTTCAAACAGGTTCCTCTTAATAATTCCCAGTAGGGCTGTAAACTAGTCACAACGAAGCAAATTGGTCTACTAATAAGGTCGAACTAAATCTTTAACTTAAAGTGACTGAGGCAAGAAAAGGGGCATCAGCAATCTCAATTTACAAATGTGAGCAAAACTCACATCATGAAGAATGCGGGGGACGCTCATGAGAAGCTGCAGCTAAACACAAACACAAAAACATGACCCATATATTTACACAAACAACAGTGCATCTCTGCAGAATCCATGTAGGCTTTCACCTGTGTAGAAACTCAAAGAAACTAGATACATAAATACATTTCAAAAGTCATAATAAATCTGTATATTACTCTGCTATTTCTAAGTGCGTTTGTTTGACGGAGAGGAATCATCACCCTGAAGTTTGTGCGAGAATCTAAAGCTGCACCACAACAACAAATGTTCCCAGGGGCGGAGCGCTGTTTCATTGAGGCCATGGGATATTATGGAGCTGTAAAACTTCACCACAATAATGGTGGAAGACTGTGCAGTGGTGGTCACCAGAGACGCTCACACCCTCCAGTTCCCCTGCACTGTCCTGTACATCAAAACGCCTGTGTTACTCAGGATGCCCAGCATCGTCTCAGCAGTGCAGAGATTGGAACGTTTCCCTTTGCCACTAAAACAGCAGAAGGGCAGCAGAGTAACTGAGTGTGAGGCTACATGTAAAGCTCGGCAGATCTTGATGTTGATGAGCAGCAGAGAATTTCCTTGTTTGCTTCTGATGACAAAAACCAACCAAACAAAGGAAGCAGGGCAGCCAGGTATACGAGCCTCAGTCAGGTGGGGCACATGAGGATATGCTCAAAACGAGCAGAAGATCAGAGCAGGGCATCACCAAATCCACACATAAAGGGGGATATGCTGAGAAAAGTACAAACAACAACAAAAATAAACAAATGATATGATTGCAGTATCCGTCTATGGAGAACTGGAATTCCTTATGTGTCTGGGTGGCGAGTAAATACTCCATGGTGAGACTGGTTTGTTCAGTTTAGTGCATGCTGTCTAATTGTGTGGAATATCCAGTCCATCTTTGTGGTCCATCCTCCATGGTGAGCGTCATTCATCTGTTTCATAAAGTAGTCCAGTGCTTCCTGTACAAACAACGACATAATAAAAGCAGATCAAGTAACACTCAAAAAGATTTCCAAACGTCAGATGTGGAACTTATAGAAGACCCAGCACAGAAGGGATATGAGCACATGTTTACCTGCTCGCTTTTCTCCAGGGCCAGGGTCTTCCTGATGTAAGCAATATCATCAAATGACTGCAGCTCAGGCATGCCAGAGCCCAGCATCATGGAGAACAGGTTGATGAAGAGATTGGCATGCTGCCGGATGGCCAGGTAGGCTTTGTAGCACATCTCCTGGAACCTGGACAGCGCAAGAAATAATAAGCAAAAACTGACTAAATATTCAGTTCTATTCAAACTGCATCCTGCAAACAAATATGCGTGTTAGACAGAAGGATGCTGTAGTACCCCACAGAGATCTGGAAGAGTCCATCAGTTTAAGGAACAATCTCAACCTTGAAACCCAGGTAAAGAAAAACTCATTTGCTTTCACATTTGAAAGTCTGACCAACAAATCAACAGAGTGACAGGTAACACTTCCTGCAGCAGGATGCAGATGATAAAAAAGACATTGTGAGATTTCGTAGTACCTCTCAAACTCTTTGGTCTTTGCGCACTCCTGGGATCCTTTGCTGATGACGATCAGGAAGTCTTGCGTCAGAACAAACGGCACTCGCTCTCTTTTGTATCCAAATTTCTTCTTCTTATGATCCAGGAAATGGCCAAAATCTATATGAAACAGCTGAACGAAGGCAGGAAAATGTTGAATAGGGAAATGTGTCACACACATACGACACGTGGACCTAGTTTATGACTCTACTATGTGTAAAGAGTAGTAGTGCGGTGCGTGTTGAATCCAAACCAAATGTGTGCTGTGTACATGTCCATTAAGCAGTTACCTGTCCGTCGTCTTTGACCATAATGTTGCTGTTGTGTCGGTCTCCTATCCCGAGGATAAATGTAGCTACACAGTAGCCAGCACAGGACCTTGTAAACAGATCGACAGCCAGGTCGTACCTGCACAGATACACACAGGACAGTACAGAGTGATCCCTGATCCTCTGAATAAACTTATAAATGAGAGCATTGCTTCACAGAGTGAGTGACTAACAGCGTGGAGACGCTGCATAAACCATCTTAGCACAGAACTCACATCTCGCCCTTATTTTTGTCCTTGAGCCACTGATGCAGAGCGTTGGAATTAAACTGCAGAGCTCCTTTCAAGCCTCCTTTACACTGAATCTGCATGATGGTGTGGGAACTGCGGACCACCTCAATGAGACCCACGCAGTCTCCCAGTGACAGACAGCCATAGGGAAGCATCCTAGGGAGGCAAACAGAAATCATGAATAAATAATGACGATAAAGAAATGGAAGAGAAAGAGAAACAAGAGAGGAAACAGTACCGTAAATCCAGTCCCTGATTCTGCCAAATATTCTCCATGATTTTAATAATCTGCAGAGTCAGCATATCTTGGCGCAAGTCTACAACACAGACACACAACAAAGATGGTTGCAGTTAATAACAGAAACACACCACAACCTAACTGCAGAGAATATATTCAGAACGTATTCTACAACATCCATTTAAGCACAATGTATTTTATGTTAAAGAACCGGGCACAACGCTTCGGATCTGTTCTGCACGTGTGTATTACCATCTCCATTTTTGAAGATTATCTCATTGTTCTGAAAAAGCATCTCGGACATGATGTCGGGATTCTCCCAGTTTAGCCACAAAGGCCTCTTTGCTGACGACATGATCCTGCATTCATCTAACCTGCATGAGTACACACAAAGTAGTGGTGCAACGTTCAAGTAACAAACATCCAACCTCCATTCAGTTTGTCAGTCAATGCTTTTCTAAGAGGTAGAGAACCACAGTAGAGCTACATCATTACGCCGCTCCATTAATTATTATTGTTATTAACTAAACACGTGTTTTTCCAGAGGTAATTCACTACTTCTAACCTCAAGTTTCCCAGCTGGTGTGCAGGGTTGAGAGGAGAAGTGAAGTTCTGCAGAGCATCCATGTAGTCTGGTCTCTTCATCTGGTCCACAAGAAACCGCATCTGGACCTCCACAAGAAAGACATATACACACACAATAATAATAAAATAACAATAACACATGCACAGCAGTGTGTATGCCACTTCCTTTCTTACCTTCTGCGTCTCATCCTTCTTCTCCTGCTTGAGAATGTCAGTGAGGTTAATGAGCTTCTCCATGGCCTCCACCTGCCTGCTCAGGTGTTTGAGGTACATGCCACAAGCCCTGCAGTAAGCCTCTAACAGCAGCCCAAACCTCTGGCTCACTGTTTTGTTGTGCATTTCTGATCTGTGACCAAAATACAGAGAGGAGTGGGACAAAGACAGTGACAAGGCAGTGAAGCAAGGTTTTACCCGTCTGGTTAGTGCTGGTATATGAAGGTGCATAAACACGAAGAGCGGGGACTCACTTGAGATGCCAAAAGAAAAAGTGTCCAATTCTCTGATTAGTTAGGGCTTTTTTGAGAAGCAAACGAGCCAGAGGATTGTCAAGATACTGCTCGTATTTTATTACCTATATAAGCATAAAGAGAGAGAGAGAGAGAGAATAAAGCAAAGACAACCTCAGGCATCACAGTGTAGAACCTCTTCAAAGCAGAACAATCAAAAACAACTTTCCAACAGATGTAAGAACTGTAGCAAGGACACTGGAACTGGAGAAATACTGCAGTGTTTTGGTTTTATACTGCATTCTTGTGATACTCCTTTCTACTTATTACTGCTTTTTAATATGTAATGATGTTTTGAGTTCACTATTCACCATCAGTTCCTTAAACTCAATAGCCTCACTTTCCGTTAGACCCACCTGTACGAGCTGGATGAGGTACTGCGACAGTTTGTCATCAGTCAGGTATTTTTCAAGGCAGCGTACTGCAAAGTGTCTGACCATGGGGTCTGGATAGTTACAGTCCAACAGCTCCATGGCCTGCTCAGGACGGATAGACGGCCACTCCTTTAACAAACAGTACATCTAGGAAACACAAACCAAGAAATACAAGTTTTTTATTTGAATATGTTAAATATTACTGGTATTGAAATATACAAAGAGACTAAATTCATTTCTGTGCTGTCTCCTCTCATGATTGATTTTGCAAATCACAGCTATGTAGCTAAAATGACTTGCACTGTATTTGTTCCAGCGCAGTTCTACAGACTAAAAACAACTTGACATGCTTGGTCAAACATAAAGTGCATAGAACAATGCTGAAACATTTCCACTACAATCAGCTGCTCGGTAGCTGCTCTGTATAACGCCTCATAAAGCACATACAGAGAGGTATAAAGGAGGATATAGGCCACATCTAGGTATCAAAGGTCGGGGTACTACCTGTGCTACTTCATCTCTAGAGTTCCATTTGACAGCCAGCAGGATCTTAGGGAGGATCTCAGGCATGTTCATGCAGTAGTGTCTGGTAGGAAAAGCCCGTTAAAGTCCAAATTATTTAGTTTACGTAAATAAATAAATAAATGAATAATAACGTTTCATAGAACAAAGCAGCATATTTATACATTTGCTGTGGGAGAAGTTACCTGTATCTCCAAAGGAAGTCTTTCTCCTGCTCAGTGATTTCAGACAGAGGGTCTCTGTTGCTTAGCTGTCTCAGCTGTTCAGTGTCACTCTCTGTCAGGGCGTGATCTCTTGCTACACGGTTGCTCTGGAACACACAGAAAGAAAATACTTTAGAATATGACTATTATATTTGTGGACAATTAGGCTATAAGATGTGACAACACAGGACATTTCATCGTGCAGAGTACGAAGTAGGAGCTTTGTGTCTCACATTTGATTTGATTTATTTAATTAATTAAACCAGCCATAATTCAAAAGTGAAGATGAATCCTTCTTACATTCACTGTATGATAAATGTACTGTTACACATTGTATGATGCCTCAAGAGCACAAGAACACAACCAGAACTCATAAATCAATGTCCAAATACTTCACATCACAAAGACGCCTAATGAAGAGAAATTCAGACATGAATCCATATCCTTTATTCCTATGACAAGAAAATGAAAATTTAAATCAATTACAAACACATGTGCTTCTAATGAGAAGATGAAGGTGTATTTTTCCATAACTCTAAACTACTCCTGGTCCTCAGTATGGTTTAGTCTTTGTACATTAGCTATTCGTCCTTGCAAGGTTCCTGTTAGCAGGAACCTTGCAAGTGAGATGTAACCTTGTGCAGTGAGATGTAACGTTAACAGACTTTTCTTTGTGTAAGTAAGTATTTCACAATCAAGGCATGCAGGTAACATTTAGCTAAGTAGTTAGTGGTGTGTAGGCAGGCCACTACCTGTCCAGAGAGGTTGTAGTTAAACCCCATTTCCCTTGAGATGGTCCAGTTTGAATGATCCTCTACTGCATTCATATCTGGATATTTGACTGGACTGCTAAAGTGGTCAAACTCCAGCTCCAGACATGGCGTTTCCTGGAGATAACAAAGAATAGAATATAAAAAGTAACTTGTTAGTATTTCATAAAATCTTTGGAACATATTTGTAATAATGATAATTATATAAACGTCCAGCACCTTGTTGGGGTTGGATCCGGTGACTCCAATGGGGTTGAGGAGGTCTTCAAGGCCATGAGGGACAGGCCACAGATTCAGAGCCATTTTGTTGGCGACAAGAGTGTGAGTGTAGTCAAAAAGGTTGACATTACCCCAAGCTAGTGGACAGTGCTCCTGCAGAGAAAAAGGCAGGGACTGACAAGATTACTGAGACTGCTTTTAGTAAGAGTAAGAATGTCAATCAGACACAAACGCACAAGGTTTCTGCTATGCTGGAGGTCCCAGAAGGATTATTGATTCTTATTCAATGCACAGTAACAAGAATAACACATGTATCCAGTCAGTATCTATTGTCAAAATCTGAGATTAAAATTTCCCAATTTCAAACTGGAATACGACTAAATATGGGTTCTGAATATATTTTCCCTAGCTTTTGAATATGTACTACAATTAAGACTTGACATATAATTATAACATCCATTAATAGTAAGGAAATGTTAAAGATGAGACATTTTAATCGTCAGTGTGTCTTCACTATGGCGCAGTGATGGAATAAGGTGACAACATGACGAGGCAGACAGAGTTACCTGTAGACAGCCAGTCAAAACGCACCTATTTATAGTAAGTAGTGGAACAAAAAGCTGCTGTAGAGAAGTGTTTATCTTTAATTCAGGTGGGGCATGAAAGAGCATCCGCTGTGGCAAGAGACAGGACTCACCCCAGGTGTGAGTTACACAAACACCCCTCTGTCTTTTAGCATCAGAAAGAAGATTCAAACCAACAACCAAACGTGTTTAAACCTGAAGTGAAGTGGGATTTTTTAAAAAACATAAATAATATTATGCTATTATTATGTTTCAGATGTAAACACTTCAATCAACGTAAATCACTTCTAGAAAAACTGATTCTAAATAAATAGAAGCGTCCCCTCTGCTGATTGTCTCGCTAATGAGGTTTCTACCACCAGTGCCCACGGTTGATTAGTAATTAAACACAGCCAAAGATGATACTGCAGCTCCCGTATACCATGGACACATACACCCAGACCAATCGACACAAAGCCAACTAACACACACACACACACCATCTACGTTTTATATGTAAGACATAATAGAAATCTCTGTGAAGGTTCTCAGTCATCGAGGTCATGGTTATCTATCCAGTTGCAGAAAGTCCAGTTTCTTTGGATAAAACTTTTTTGAGATATTAAAAATCATTGTTAGTATTGGGCAATGCCTGTTTTTTCCACTGTGTGATTATTTATTAAACAAAAAGAAAAACGCAGGTAGGCGCACGTGCCTTAAGAGTGTAAACTGCAGCCAAGTCCTACTAATCATCAGGAATCCTATTAACTGAGTATCGGCAGGTGTGAGGACGTGTATAACGCAGACATTCTGGCAGTCTGCTGGTCTGGAGCATCCAGGTGTGTGTTAACACAATACCAAGAGGAAAGGACTGAAGCAATGGTCTTAATGAAGAATTGCTGCTGCATATCAATGCCCAAATCTATTTTTTCATGTCAACTATGAGTTTTCCCTTCACAGCTTTCAACATACCTCTTTGGCTCCCTTTCTGCCCTTTACAGAACAGATGGAGAGGCACAGTCTGGCAGCACGAGGGATGTCTGGGATGTACATATCATAGGTGAGCCACTCATTCCACCTGTAGTTAAAAAATATATATTATTTTTACGCCCACAAAGCAGCGTTTCATGAGAAACTGGATACATACAACCCTCAGTATGCAATTACACCGAGCTGTGTGGGAACAAAATCCATGAAACCAAGAGCACAATGGGCAAAACAAACACCAGCTATGACAATCCCACTGTTGTTTTAATGAGAGGACGAGCAGTCATACATTTAACAAGGTCTTCTTGATAAGTGGAGATCAAGACTTGGGTTTAACTGTAATGTAATACAGTAGTTTAGTGTTACTAGCCACTAGACACTAAACTGTTAACTTAGCCTCCTGCCTCTGGCTGCTTCAAGTAAATGCCTGTTAAGTATGTTAGTGAAATTACATGAAGGTGAATTTAAGTCATTTCGGACTATAAGCCGCACCAGTTAATTTTGGTGGGAAACGACAGATTGGTTAATATATAAGCCGCACCCGACTAAGCTCCTGCTAGGAGGGGATTGTCGGGACAGACAGAGGTGACTGTTTGGAGACGCAAAGCGTCCCATTTATTAACATCTGAGACACACAGGAAATCTTTTAATTAAACATTCACATTTTTGACATGAGGAACAGGATTCAATCAGTGCACAAATAACAACGGTGCGCTCCCAGCCCGCGTCCTGCAGTCATGGTACCGTAAGTAGTGCAGTAGAACAAAAGACGCTTGACGAGGCTGTAACTATGAAATGCTGAATTTAATTTGTTTTTAAAAGTGCTTGTCTGACAGTAAAGGTGCAGTAACACGGATGCTTAACAAAATAGTCGTTGCACCGTCCTCTTCATCATCATCACGCGGCAGTCCAGCTTTAACTTAAAAGCAGCATCATATGCACTTCTCCGTTTGTTTTCCATAATTGGCGCAAACTGTCTCACTCTCCTACTCTCTGTCTCGCTCTTGTGCTTCCTTGTGCCTCTGGTGACCGTTAAAACTAAGCCGCCCCGCTGAATAAGCTGCAGGGTCCAAAGCAAGTGAAAAAAGTAGCGGCTTATGGTCCGGAAATGACGGTAGTAGTCAGTAACATTACCATGGGACAACAGTTAATTCGAATACGTTTTAAAATAATATGTTTTATTTTAATGATTTATTTTATGTAAGGGCTGCTGCAGTAATTTAAAACACTTATTAACCTGAAAAAATAATTACCTGGGGTTGGAGCAGGGCACTCGTTGTGTGTTGACATTGTCACACATCTGCTCACCTCCGTGGTAAATGCCTGTCCTCACATATATCTATAAGCACAAGAAATCAAAACAAGCAATACATACAAAATGTGATCATTATCAAATATTGGTTTTTGTGGTGAAAAATGACTCAGAATTACATTTCCTATAATGACTTTGGTAGAGTTTTTTGTACGGATCAGCAAAAAAATACAATAATATTACTATTAAAAAGTATTTGTTTGTTAATGTCTTTGCTACGGAAAAAGCATCTGTTTATTGTGACCCAAACTATAGGAGCACTGTAGTGACTGGGTGTCCCCACCTTGTCTATGTCCCGAATGTTGACGTTTACATAGGTGGCGCAGAGGATTCGTATTCTCAGAGTTCCGTTGATGGTCCACAGTGACTTGGCAGCTGCCTCGCCATTCATATAGGACGTTGCAGTGGAGATTCGTCGGGAGTATGACGGCATGAAAAAGTTATCTGTAGGCAACTGGGTGTACAGGCTGTCTTTTGCCATTAGCATCAGGTTAGGCAACCTGCCCAGCATCATACAACTACGGATATACTAGAAAGGGGGAGACGGAGAGAGGGAGCGACAGAGAGGAGGACAGTTAGGGAGCTGATAGAGTTACATATGCGTAAATGTAGCCATTGATGTCAATTGGTCATTTTCCAGCAGCTGCTGATAAGGAAACAATGACACCATGTACTTCTTCTACTTTGATCAGGCTCGGTGAACGAGCTCACAACACTTACACACCTGCAGCGGACTGCACCATACACTGATACAGAATAATTTAACAAGTCTGCGTAGTCTGTGCTGAGACGATCCAGCAGATCAAGATTCAAGCCGTATCTGTTTGGTAACACTTAATGAAAGCCAGACTGGGTTTCAATGGGATAGTTTTAATAGGTTCAAACCGTATTTATGTGTATTTATGTCTGACTAACTGTGTTCAATTGTCTTTATCTTTGGGTCATCAAGTCTTTTCCACTCTTCATTAATGCAGACAAATGGCACCAGCTCAGTTTTAATGAAGTCTGACTGAGTCCACCGCCCTCATCAAGAACACTGGCACTGTTTATTACCTTTTCACAAATTCAGTTCTTTCCACATTTCTGATTACAAGAGAACCCCCCAAAAGTCTTCTTACCTTGTACTGGCTGATGGGATACTTTTCCAGCAGGTACTCATCACAACCGCAAACTTTAAGGATGTATTTACTCTGGTACTCCTGAACACACATCTTCAGTTGCTCTGGAGAGAGCAGCATGCTGCGTGTCTTCTTCCGAATAGCCTCTGCAATCACCTTCAGGACACAGACGCATACAAACACACACACAGTCTACATTAGAGGCTGTAAAGCCCACAGTCATTTTCTCACACTGAAGTTTAAAAATAAGGTGTGGCTCATGAAAGATGGAATTTTAGCATATATATATATATATTCACCCCACCTGTTCGGGGACACAATCGTGGTTGATCTTCAGTGTGTACTTCTGCTTGTCGTTGTTCGGTGAAACAATCACCCAAATCACAACAATAATCTGACCTATGAAACGAGACAAACGTTAAAACAAGAAAACAATCCATAAAATTAATTTATGCTCCAACAGCAACTCGGTCGAACAACCCAGTTATTCTGTTATCTGCTCACAACATAGTATATTTTAGACAAAAGGATCACATCCATCGATTAATTGATTGCCCGACTCATTACTGTAGTACCCATCTATTCTAAAGGCTCACTGCTAGTAATGCGGTATTGATGACAGACTAAAATGCTTATTGCTTTCTCTCTGTTGTTCTCCACTTGTCTGTAAGTGCTTAAGTTTGTTTTGCTTTCTTAAAAATAATGATCCCTAGTCTTTATTAAACAACAAAGATTTGGATTTTCTACTATGAAAAAGCCACAGGAAACATGATATACAGCATCTGTAGGCTACCTTTGTCCAATTTGTTATAGATGTGTTTGGGAAGTTCTTGTGTGGATTCCACATTGGGTGGGTAAACATATAATGCTCGACTGTGGGGCCCGCTGGCATCTCTCAGCTCCACGGAATCTTTACAAACATTTAGGATGTTCCTCCTGAAGTCCTGGACCTCGGGGTCCTTCACAAGGTCAAACTCACACACAGGCATACCAATTGCAAAACCTAACAGGACACAAAGGGAAGTCAGTAGGTTTAGTAGCTCTAGAACAAAACAGTCAAATCTTTGCAAAAAGCTTTGAAGCTTTAGCCTTAAACCTTCAAGATTTCTATTATAGTTTTCCACTTAAAATGTACTTTTAGTGGTATTCAGCTACACAGAAGCACAGTTCTGAACATAAAAACTGATTTGTCACATGCTCCTAACTACCTTATGATTAACATTCTTAAATAAAAGAACAAAAATAAACCAATTCTATGAGAGCCAAGGACCCTCTCACCAATTTCTCTGTTAAGGATCTTTTCTTCTCTGTTGCCTACTGGTTCAATGACCTTGAGAAAGGGCTGAAAGAGGCGGAGGTCACACAACCTCCGAGTCTCATCATAGAACTCCTCCCGCTCTGCTTCCTGCAGGCAGAGAAGAAAAAAACAGAGCTGGGTTTTTTATTCCACCTAAATGTTTTCATGAAAGCCAAGTGTAGAAACATATAAGCTGCAATAGTGGAAAGCATGGAGTGTTTTTAAAACTAAAAATACTGCTGGGTAGCTTTCAAACCAGAAACACATCAGCTGTATTTTGAGCACAGTATCTGAGCAGGTTTAGAAAGCTTATTTTTTTATTAGCATCGAAGACCGACTTGGCAGTTTCTGTTCCCCTTACGCAAACAACTGAGGTTGTTCCATCACACTATTAAAAAGGACTTCCACTATCCTTTATTCATTTTACATGGGACACAGCCAACCAGAGATTCAGTGTTCGTACCTGTGTCACACTGACGAAGATGTAGGACGTCTCCTCCTGTAAGAGGTGATGGAGAGGATATTTCCGGGCCTCCTTGAAGAGCTCATGTTTGATGGTGATGAGGGTGGCCTCACGGAGACACTCCAGGGTCAGAATCATCCCATTGGGCAGAAGACAGTCCACTAGTATCCTGCAGACACATATAGCATCATACGACAGCGATAAAATCAAATCTGGTTGACCATGTTGACTTGTTTTTTTATTTGCAATAACATATAATAACAAGCTAATATTTCGGTGTATCCATGAATTGAGAAATGTCATACCTTGGGGGCATCAAGTGGATGCCCCATAGCTCCCCTGAGGATGGCCTGGGAGGCATCTTCCTCTCTGTCTCTCAGCTGAGTCACACGGTTTAGCTGCAGAGCAAAACCTGAAAGACAATAACAATTTCAATCAAGATATCCCCTACAGTATAACGCACAAGCTTAACGCTCTTTGCAAGAGTCTAGTGGTAATACAGGATCTAAAATGCAGTTTGCCTAATGCTTCCTTCCAGACTGACAATGTTCTTTGTATTGGAACTCAAGTCAAGAGTCTGGGCGACCATCTGAAGCACACTCAATAATTACACTTAAAACAAACATAACTAAATAAGACAACGTAGAGTGAGCGACCTGATCAGGCAACAACAGCTCTTTTTAAATGTAGCTGCTTTTTGCTTATTTCAAAAAGTCGTCCAGAAGAAACGGCGGTGCTGGCCCAACGTTAGGTGGTTTTGATTGAGGATGGCCGCCAGTGTTATTTGGTGACTCTTCAGTCATGACTACTTGCGATGGCCGAGGCTCAGCTGCATTCACCCAGTTAGATAAACACGTGTGTTCAGTCAACCACACTGTAGTGAACTAGAACAAGTACAGTGAGGGGCTGCAGGCTATGTATGGCATATGTAAAACCAACATGCTTTGATTCCCACGAACATGCACTTACAGTCGATACATCATCTTTTTAAACTAGTAACATTATCAGTTAGATTAACCATTTAATGTGTATTTATATAGAAAATGAATGTGTACTTTATTAATCCCACAAGAAGTAAAAAAACACAAAATGACGAAGATCTAAACTAACTGCTGAAGGAGCAGGGCCTCTGCAGTCTCATGCATGGGGGTGAGAGGTGGTGTCCATAACGGACGTTGGCTTTACTCAGACAATCCTCTCACCCACTTCGTGTATTAAGTCCAGGGTACTGGCCAGGACACAGTTGGCCCTCTTGAGTCTATTGAGTTGTTTCAAGTCACTCTCCAAGCTGCCACCTCCCCAGCATGCAACTGCATAAAAGATTGAAGCCACCACTATATTGAAAGGTGACTTTAGTAAAGTTCTCCCACACAAAGACACCTCAGCCTGCTCAACACATTGGGCCTTTTTGTATAGAGCTTGGGTGTCAAACTACTACTGCTATACAGTACAGGGATATTAAGGGTCACTGGAGACCACTCAAGACCGATTGCTCACAAACAGAAAACAACACAGTGACTCAATTGCAGATTGTAACACAGTGAAAGTATGTGATGCATAGTCTTATAGGAAATTACAAAAATAATACTTAATATAACTATTAAATGTGTTATGACCATAAACAAATGTCAGAAAGACAAGAAAAAGCAAATATCCTTCTTTTAGCAGTACTGTTCTGTTGGCAGCTCTTCTATCAGGACTATAACAAGAGTGTCACAGTTTTATGAACAGATCAAAGAACAACAGCTGTGTCTGAACAATATTTTATCTATATTGTATTTTCAAAGTGTGATACTGGGTTTAACTGAGAAAAAAACCCATTAGCAAGCAGCAATAAAGATATATTAGTGGAGCTGTAACGTTCACTGAGAGCACTCAAGTAGGCAGTCCACTTGAATTTATACCAGAATGATATCTGAACTCATTTAGTTAAATGCTACTACTTTTATATCTCCCAGCTCTACCAACCAGAAGTCCAAGCACAGAACAGAACTGTGCCTCGAAACCTTCTATAGACCACATAGAGTTGGGTAAACATCTGGAGAGATCCCCCCCCCATACCAAGCTGTAAACCACGAAGCACTGCCACAGCATACTAGTCTTTAGCCAGCTTCCACACACCTGACCTGTCTCATAGATCTCATATTTTTTTCAGGAATTTAAATAACACCGACACTGCGGTTATTGTGGCCACAACGTAGTCATTCACAGCTTTCTAGTGCAAAATTCATCTTCCTGTGACAGAGCTTAAATTAGGTCTACAGAAAAGGGGCTACAAAAAGACAACATGCACTTGTGTAGCTGTGCATGTTGCTGAAAGTTAACTTGCTCACAAAGCAGCTTTTAAATGTACACGTCTATTTGCTCAAAACACCAAGTTCAAGAGCATAAATATGACAATTCAATCTGCTTATGAGGCTTTGAGTGAGAGCCCCACCGCGTTGGAGGAAGTTGGCGAGGAAAAGGAACATTTCTGGGCTGCTCTGTTCGCCCTGCTGCCAAAACAATCCTGACCAGGATAAGCATCCGGTGGGTGAATAGATAGATGAAGTGCAACAAATAGCGAACTCACTAAAACTTTGAAAATTAAAAACAACAAACTGCTTAAAACCACTCCACCCAATAAACGTTAGAGAGTCGAGACTGACAGAAAAATTATTAAGATAATAATACTTAATAAAGAAAAACAACAAACTTAATTTACAGAGACCTGTCGCTTTGATTATGTACAAGCTAAAAGAGAAACCCCAGGGTTAGAACAAACCACCCTTTGAGCAGTTCTGCGATCTGTGACCTTGATCAGGATGCAGCTAAGCACTTAGGACAAAAGAGGAAGCTTCCTCACAACACAGGATGTGGGGAGTGGAGAAACATTACCATACACACAAGCTCGCTTTGAATACTGAAACACAACGCAACATAACTGCACAAGTAGTAGGTTAGCATGGGCAGGCTCGGGAGATCTGACCTACTGTCAGTCTGTTTTACACGGGGCAGAGAGAGGATTTGGACAATTGTAACACATTTCAAAAAACACTTGTGAAACCATGATGGTCGCTCAAATTAATTTAAAGTATCAGTTTTGCAATTTCAATGGGCGGTTCACACGAATAAAGAGAAAAGAGGAAATTAATTCTATTTGCAGCTGTGGAGAGTCACCAGCAGAACAGTAGAGGGAGGAGTGTGTGGAGCTCACCTCTAAGGGAAGCCCTCCTTATTTTGATGATGGGACAGTTCCACCCTTCATGTTTCAAACCATCTCCCGACTGTCACTGAAATATGTGGTAGAGGAGAGAAAATTATAACACAGTCAATATCTCACACACACAGTCTGCATCTGGAGCTAGTCGAGCGATTCAGGGTGGAACAGGTTAGCTAACGTTGGATGTTTGGGAAGGACTGCTCAGAGACAACAGCCACACAATGACGTCCAAACAATGAAATAACCAACATATATAGTTACCCACTCTAACCATCGTCTGTTATCAATAAACTATTTCTACTCGTGTCCAACAATTTGGGAATGTCAGCTAGCTCCCTGATCCACCAGCTAACGGCTAACGCTGAGCCTGTCATTCCCTTGTTGGGAAAATAAATTCCCAACGTTCAACACAAAACATTTGTCTGCTAAAGGGTTCAGATGTAAATAATTAAGCACAGCAGCCTACCCCCTGTCGAGACGGCGTCAGCGCAGCGACGTGTTTTAGGATGCTGGTCTGAAAAAAGGGGCTCAGCCCCGGCTAATGCCAGCTAGCTAGCTCTCCTTCCAGGCTAGCCGAGCCCTCCCTGTTCCCAGCGGCCGGCTGGTGGCTCCCGGCGCCGGGCAAAGCAGGTTGTTTATCCGTCGCCTGTCGGCGTCTGTGGCACCTACCCGGGGCTCCAGCCGTCACTGCACATCCACACGAAAATGCTCCCGTATTGTCGCCTTGAGCTTCAGAGGTACATGGGATGAAAACTCGTGTCCATTGAGAGGGGCTGAAGTTAGAGAGGTTCGCGGCAGCTGAGTTGCTGGTCGACTGGTCGAGGCGTCTCGCTGCGACATTGCAGCCACGCTTTCTGTCTGAGGCCCTCCTCCCTTCCTCTCCTCACACAGAAACACACAGAGTGAAACTGTGTGATTTATCAGCGCGATGCACAACGTCTCCCAGCGGGTTTCATTGCAGGACCACACCACAACACCGCCCATGTTGCAGTGCGGGTGCGTGACACCTACTTGTTATTGCAAAGTGGCCCATCATTTGATAAGATAAGGCGAGTTTACTGATCACACATAGGAGCAGCATCAACACCGGCTAAAGGTAAGGAAGTGAAAAAAACAACGTGAGCTAATAAAAACCTCTGAAGAAATCCTGCTCGTCTTTCACTTTACAGATAAGCCTGATACAGCCTGTTATAAACCTATAAATCTAACAGCAAGTTACTCAGACCCGTCTGCTCATCAGATGTTGCCTACTCTAGATGTTGCTCTTTCTGGTGATGCACATCAGCAGGGTCGTTTTATGGCCATTATTTGGCTTATATTTATTTAGTTATAAGGCTCCCTGTAGCTCTCTCTTCTTTCCCCACCACTCTGCTTTCATTCTGTATCTACTTTTGTTACCTGTCTCTTTATGGTGATTTTGTTGTGTTTTTTGTCACATTTGTCTGTTTGCTGTTCTAGGGTTTTTGTCTCTTTGGGATTAGTTTTATCTTTGTGGTTAATTTAGCTCTGTAACTTAACAATAAATACCATTCAGTGTTTATTAATGTACAGCTGGATATAGACAGAACAGCAATAATCTATTAAACACGACTTCGTAGGAGAAGATATAATAACATTAACCAATGTTTTATGTTAGATTACAACTAGATGAGTGTTTTAAACAATTTACTTAAAATATTACGCAAAACATCAAATACACACACTGTATAATAATAATAATAATAATAATAATAATAATAATAATGCACAATAACAGTAAAACGTGTAAAACCTCAAAAGCACTGACAATTTAAAACCTAATAATAGTTAGTTATTATTGCCACAGACTGTTTTACTCTATCCTATGCATATTTATCAGAGTATTAAATCAGAGTATCATCAAAAGGGAAGTGCGGGTGAAATGAGCCTCCCACAGAGGTGTAACATATTTATACAATGTGTCATGATCGCCACCCATGCAAATCAGCGGCGGTGGCATCGGAAATGGACGCTACCAACAAGGAAAGGGGACGTGGAGGAACCTCGGTGAGGTCCACGTCCAGCAAAATGCATTTTCACACCTTGACGACATCTTCATCGACCTCTAAGGGTGAAGCGCAAAGGTACCGCGCTCACTGGCGAGTGTCGCTGCTGACTGTCCCTGTCCGGATTGAACTGTCCTCCGGAAACCACCCCTGCGGTGAAACCCACAGTGTCGGAGCGTGTGGTAGGGACCGTCATCCTGCCTGGCCGCCCGGTTTTTGGGGGAGAAGTTGTCATAGGGATGTGAGTGCGATGATGGCGCTGCAGCTGAAGAATGGAGATGCAACATACTACCAGAGTGCAGAGTACTGCAGACATTTCCCGTCGCCGCCTGTCAGCTACGGGGACAGCAGCCATTATCTCGCCCGATTTCCAGGTAAGGGGAGGCTTCCCAGCACAGGAGCTTTCCTCTAACTACCAGGAGTCTTATGCGCTAATGTGCAGGGATGGAGGAAAATCCAACCAGAGATATTTGCATGTGGTGCATCTTAAAGGTGGATGTTGAAACCGGTTGTCTTGGTAGTTGCGGGCATCATCATAATGTCACATGCGGGGGCGGGGGTGCACCAGCCACCATTCTGCCCAGCTGATAGAGCAGGGATGCTGCGATGTAAAATCTGGGGTTGCCACAAAATAAAACACTGAAATGGTTTGTGAAAAGCTCCGTAGAAGATGTCTGACTGTAATGTGAAACACCGTGCAGCCTCGTGTGCGACAGTCAATCAAGTGATCCGCTGTCAGAGCAGGTGAAGAGATACAAACTCAATGGTTGCCTCCACCCTTCACAGCTGATGGTGACATGTGGCGTTAATGCTGCGAGTGTTTCTGCGTTGCACCTGCACAGACGCTACCAAAACCGTCTTCCCCAGTCGGATTCAGGGACTTGAGCGCAGGTCATGTAGCAGGACATATGATGCAGATCATAAAGACAAAAATGGGACCACCGGACACCCTGATAATTCTGATAACTTGAAATTGTTTTGATTTTCTTAATTACTCAATGATCAATCTTTAAAAGCAATGATAATTAGATGAAAATGCATAAATAGGCACAACTGCAGTTCTAATATGCAAAATGTTTCCCAGCAAGACATCCAGCTCGCTGTTTTCTAAGAGGAGGAATGGATAATGATTCAATATATTAATAGCAGTCTAATTCATCTGCCAGGTGACAGCTAAGGCTTTTTCAATGTTATATTACATTACTCACATGGTCAAGGACCGCCCCAATACCATAGGTTTAGTAAATGAGATTGTAATATTTTATATCTATATTTTGAGACATACAAGTGGAAGATAGGCCTTGCTGTAATCCTATACAGTAAATACATACTGAAATACAGTAAGATGCATTCGGTCTTTGTTGCTTTTTGCACTCGCCAACTACCCAGTGAAGCAGATGGAATAAGTGCAGGAGGCATGTGCTTCTCATCGCTCCATAATTGATGTGACACAACACAGTACGGCAAGAGAAACTCTAGAGAAAATGCACAACACTTGGCCTATATAGAGATTCTCAGTGGATGCCACGAGCTTATCGGGCTCCAGGACAGGAGGGTTTTTTTGTGGAAAAAAATAAATCTTCAAAAGTGTGACAAAATCTCAAAGCGAATAACCTCTGGGGTGGTTGCAAGGCATTCGTGTTCTCCAACTCAGGCTCATACGAGTCTTTAAGAGGAAGATAATTATTGTATTTGCAGTTTATTGACCAGTTGCTGTGCTTGAAAATAACATTATGCACATATTTCGGACTTGCAGAATTGATGTGTTGTCTCCAAAGATTTAAAACAACATTGCAGCAAAGTCCTGCAAAAGTGCAAAAGACTGCACTTTTTCTGCTTGGATCTAGGGCCTTGAGGAGAGGAGGAAACCAACCTTGGCCTATCTAGCTCACATTCAAACTATGGAAACGCACAGGCCATTGTGGTTTTCTTACATCCCTGTGCTACTGTGTCAAGGCAGGATCAAACATCAGGATTAAAACATGAGGATGAAGCGTCAGTCTCTTATTCCTATTTATTGTTATAATGTGCACTAAGATAGTTACGAGCTGTACTGGTTGTTCTACTTTGATGTTATTATGAGAGAATCATATTTTTAATCTACAAAACTACAAACCACAAACCTTTAATAATAATATTCTTGTTTCTGTAATTTCTCATTTTTCCCTTCATGCTGTCACATACAGAAGTCAGTAAGACAGATATTTATGTGGTGGGTTGTGGATCATCACTGCAACCATCAGCACCTAGAAAAAGCTGATGCCCTCATAATCAAAATTAGGCTCCCAGTTCCCATCAGAAACTGACAGTGCTCACAATGCATATCTTGATCATGATAGGAGAGGACAGGAGATGGCTCAGGAAAGCGGCTCTAAAGGTCTTTAAATTTAGCTGGAAATGTATGTTGCCTTGGAAGATTATGCTGTTGCACAATCTTGCATCTATCACCATCATCGGACTGGTTTGTGTCATGCTGCGCTTTCAGACACATTATTGGCTGTAATGTCTGTTTGTGAATCGCTATTTAAATCTTAAATACATACAGCACCAAGAGTTGAATGAGAACGTGCCATGAAAAGAAAATCTAAACATTTCAGGGGGGATGTGTTTAGAAAGCAGTGAGCAGCTAATTGTAAGTGCTTTACAGTAACTGTATGCAGTTAAACCGACGATGGGAGGTAATGTACATATGTGGAACACCCATTGGTGGATCTGGTTTTGTATGGTACTGAGCCCTGAGACTTTATTACCAAGCACAAGCTTATTCAAAACCATAACCGCCATACCACCATAACATCGTTCCTAAACAAAAGATGCTGAGGCAGTGACATATTTATGTGAATATATAATAGATTATTACTTTATTGGTGCATTGGCAACGCTTCTCACTGTGCTGACTCACTGACAGTCTCATCTTGCAGTTGACAGCAGAATAGTACGGTCAGTGCCTTGTCCAGCATACCTTTCTGCTGAGGTCAGTCAGGCCAGGTGACAGACAGGCAGTAAGACCGACTGGCCATACAGGCTGGACGGACAAATTGACAGTGAGCAGCTTCGGAAACACAAACACTCCAGGGTGTTATTTTGAGTCTGTGAATCACTCGCATTGGGCGTCTGATTGGATTCCAGCAGAAAGCTTTGAGCACAGTGAGTTTTGACACAGCTGTTGATCTGTTACTGACCTGGCAACGAGCGCAGTCACACACACACGAATCGTCTGTCTTTCTGTTTTTCTTATAAATTCACACCCGAGCCTATGACAAATACACACATAAACACACTCACTACAGCAGCATGTTTAAGCTGTCACGCTCCAGGCTGTAAACTCTTCTGATCAAGAAAGCTTGAGGATTTTTATTATCACGTCTCTCTGTTTGTGGGCGCACTCATACATGTGTGTTTAACGTCCTGTATGCATGACTGCAGGCTCCGCTGCCCCAGCCTAGTTTTCCCTGATGCCCACTGGAGTGTGAATCCCTTCAGTCCTGTAATGTGTTTCCATTCACCATCTCGCCTGTTTCAGAGCTCCAATAAGTAAACGTCTGCCATTAGTATAATTGTGCATTGGCTGTTGGATGAACTTCAGTCTCAGTGTCCTGTAAATGATCTGTCAATAAACAGTATAATCAGACACATTAATCACCAAACCAAAGTATCAGACAAATATATGTCTGTCAAATGTCATATATATATAAGCTACAGTATCTGAAAGATACAAAAAAAGCTGTACTATTGAAAGAATTGCAGAATGAACTGTGTGTTTGTATTTTTATTGCAGCCATATCTGCCTAAATCAGCGCCGAGGTCTTCATTTTGAATTTACCAGATAAAATATGTTTTGTAGCGTCTGCCCATGTCTAAAAGTGACGTGTATGTCCACAGGCCCAGAGACCATGTTAAAGCCTCCTCTGAGTCTGTTCAGCCATCCCCAGCAGCCTTTCCAACACATGGACTCTCTGCACCAGCTGGGACCTCCACCAACACAGCCTCTCGGCCCACCGCCCCTTGCCCCTGCTCAGGCAATCGGACCCGCCGCAATTGTTAATAACCATACGCTAGGACCCCGTCCTGTAACTGCTACTCACACATTAAGGCCTCCCCTAATTACTTCACCACACACCTTATGTCCTCCGCCTATGGTCTCAGCTCAGCCACTGTGTCCTCCACCAATGGCACATGCCTTGGGTCCCCCACCTGTTGATCACACACAAGCAATAGTGCCTCCAACAATGGACCTCACACAACCACTGGGACCGCCACCCCTGAACCATGCCCAAACACTGGTGCACCCATCTATAGTGGCACCCAGAGCTGGCCAATTCCCCCTCCCCCCTAGCCCTCTGTCCTCTTCCCCTGCCACATGCCCAGACCCTTCACAACTTCCTCCAAGACCACCAGTGCAGACCATCATCCCAGCCTCAGTGTCCAGGCTCATCACTGGTCCTCTCCAGGCAGCCCCAGCAAGTGAGAAGCCCCAGGATGAGGGCTCTCCACTTGAGATGGAGGAGCAAGAGGACTCTCTGGGCCTGGAGGAACTGTGTAAACCATTGTACTGTAAACTCTGCAACGTTACCCTCAACTCTGCTCAGCAGGCACAGGCTCACTACCAGGTTGTTTAAACTACACACATGCACAGCAAATAGAAGATATTAAGATACGTGAATGCAAAATGATATCGCCCTATGTCTCCATACAGGGGAAGAATCACAGTAAAAAGCTAAAAAACTTCTTCGCTGGCAGTCAGCAGCCTCCAGCCATCAGGATCCCTGAAATCCCAGAGGCGGGTGGCCAGACAGCCCTGAGCTCAGGATCCAGCGACAGTGACGCAGGCAGGCAGGTCAGGCGGGCCCTAGCAACTCACTACCTAAATGTTACACATTTATATGAGGAGGTGGATTCTGCTGCAGAAGTGGCCAATTTACTGAGAGAGATCGTTTTCCCTTAAGGAGGTGGTAGGGAACCACAGAGTCACTCAGCTTCATCTGAGCAACAGTGGAAATTCACATAATTCTCTTGCAATCCAACAATTTCAGTCTCTCTCTCACTTTAAACAGACATAATTAAATTAAACAAAATATATTTTATTTAGCAATATTTTATATATATATAGGGAATAACATATAAGAAAAAGTAAGGTAAAGTTTATTTATATAGCAGCTTTTAAGTGCAACTCAAGGTGCTTTACAACAACAAAATACATGTTCAAATATGTAAATTATGGTAAAATAACAAAGTAAACAGGAAAAGTACGACTGAACAATAAGAATGTAAAAATAGCAATATACATGCATATATGTATATACACATACAGATGGCACATGTAAACATACAGACAACAAATAACTTACAATAAAATAAAAGCAGAAAATAGCTGCAAAATTAAATTAAACTCTAACTAAGGAGGGAGAGCTAGAGTGAATGATGGTGTTTTCAGCCCTGATTTAAATGAATCACCAGTTTGAGATAACTTCAAATCATTCCATAGATGAGGGCATAGAAAAATGGAAAGCATACAGGAAGCCAGTGCAATGATTTAAGGATTTACCATGTTTTTGAAGCACTACTAAGATTGTGTTGTAGTACTGCATTTGGCATTAACATGCCAAACTACTAATGTAACTATTTTTGTCAATAAATTTGAATTAAACGTGTATATTTCCCAATCGAACAGCTTGAGAAGTAGTTTGCTTTTTTTTCACAAGACCTGAAAATCGCTTCTTTCTTTTCTCTCTCCCCACAAACACTGCATTGCTTTGTCCTGCAGGCGCTGTATAAGGGGGCCACGCGCGTCATCTTGGCCACAGAAAATGACTATTGTAAGCTGTGCGATGCCTCCTTCAGTTCGCTGGCAGTTGCACAGGCGCATTACCAGGGCAAGAACCATGCTAAGAAATTACGCCTTGCTGAGGCCCAACAGAACTCCAACAACATGTAGGTTTCTGACATGTGGGTTTTCTCATACTGACTCTACTTGCAGATTGCCTTGCAACAAAGTTGATGCCATGGAGGTTCTTTTTATGCTGAATATTATTGTTTAAATTATGTCAGAGAACTAAAGATATTTTAATGTGAAAGTCATATTTTTCAGTCAGTTCCTCTGCAAACTTAATTCACATTTATGTTGCAGTCAGAAACAAAATGTCAGGAATTACCAGCAACCAACATTGATATTACACAGTATAAGATAATGACATGTTGTTTTCATCAACCTTTTGGATCAAATTATAATGTTACAGGGAAGGCAGCAACGAGGCAACACCGAAAAGAAACAGGAAAGATGGCAGTGAGTACAGACTGGTCAAAAACCGTCGGAGCCCACAGCTACCTGCTTCCATACCTGGTAAATATAAAACAGTCCATACAAATCTTCAACCTTGTTTTTAAAAACGTTGTTCAGACACATTGTAAATAAAGTCCAGAAATGCTCATTTTTTGGAAACAGTACAGTAGGAAAGAAGTGCAAAAAGCACTGATATCTACAGACTCCAGGAGTCCAGGGTGAAACTGTCCAGCATGATGAGCAGCTACACATGCATCTGTCCTCAGACTTCATTTTTCCAGCATAAAATGTGATACGATCCAGTCCATAATAGCTTGTGCACATGATGGGTATATACTGGATTTAGCTGAATCTGAAACTCAGAATGTCATTCTGTGTAGCAGGGATCAGAGTAGTGGAAGAATGGAGCTGCTGCTGCTGCAGGCTGAGAGTTCACAAAACACCAAAAAACACTAACACTTCCTACGACTACAATACGTGTGTGTGTCTGTGTGTGAAAACAGATACAGAGAAGGTAACATCAGACGTTCGGCTGACGTCAACCATTTCTTTCTTGTCCTTTCACTTAATTTTTTATTTTTCCACAGACAAACATTAGGTCAATAAAAACAGGGCTCTCTCTCTCTCACCACTCCGTTCTGCTGATTTAATCAGTTTTCTTGACAGACAAACCCCAGAATAGCTGCACTCTCTCCTGCGGCTGCCTTCTCGCTGTCTTTTTTATCTCTCTCCCATCACCTTCTCATTTTTCTGCTGTGTACACACAAACAAACAAGCAATACTCTTTTTCCAATGATCCTCTTAGTTGTAATTTCAGATGAACTTGAGCCTTGTGTTCAGATGCTTCTCTTTCCATTGTGTGATGCTGGTCTATAATAACATAGTTGTTTATTAAGCAACACTATTTAGAGTCTGTATTTATTCTAAATTTGCTAAAATAATTTTTTCAACTGCATGTAGTGCTTGAAGAAAAGTCAAGGAGAAACCAGATTTCCTACTCTAGCAATCTATCCTATAGTTGTTGTAGCCATAGCGTAACAGAGGAAATGTAAAGTCACTAGGATTCATCCTGTGTCAACGAGCACAAGACAAAACTGTACAAAACACAATGACAATTCATCCACCATCCATTGAGACATTTCACTGTGGAGACAGAGTCATTCTGCTAGCGTGGCTAAAAACGCTAAAAAATAGCTGCTCGCTACAGCTGTCATGATAGATAGCTGTGAATCCTCCACTTAATGGGTCACTGCAATTAACATCTTCTCTCTCGGCCACCACCTCTTCTCTTGTTCTCTCTACAGGGCCATACTACAACCCCAGACCAAGGCAGCGCATCCCCAGGGACTTGGCCATGTGTGTGACTCCCAGCGGACAGTTCTACTGCTCCATGTGCAATTGTGGAGCCGAGCAGGAGACTGACTTCAGGCAGCATTTGGAGAGCAAGCAGCACAAAGCTAAAATGTCTGAGTTAAGATATCGCCACGAGATGGAGAACCTAGGCTACAGCTAAGAGATACGTGGGTTGGGGGGGAAGAGAGAAAGGCCAAGACTACAGGGTAGCAGGATATGTGGAGAGACAGTACAAGACCAAAGTGCAGGACGGAAAACAGCCTACTAGTACTAAATCTGTAGTAAAGAGATTAGTGCAAGATTTGGTTGCAGTTCATTTCATACATTCATCAAAATGAAGCAATGAGTAGATTTGATGGATTTTTTATCAGTAAGTTATTGATCTAGGTATTTTCTTTAATTTGAAGATCAAGCAAAGCAAGATGCAAAAGGAATGCCGATAACAAGAACCATGCATTTTCTAAAAGAATCACGTTTTACCCACCACCTCTGCCCCATCTTGCTCTGAGGCATTGGGTGTGTTACATTTAGACTCAGGATACAGGTGAATGCACATGAACTGCAAAGAAATCTTGCGAGGACTCTTGGTGCACGGAGAGCCAACGGGACAGGAGAGCAGGCACAAGATCACAAGGCATGGACACACACAGGTTCCACACAATAAGAGAGGATGAAGATTTAGTCGAGTAGAAAGTAAGCATAGAGACAAACATTTAGAAATAATCATAACTGAGAACAGTTTAAGTTTTAATCTACATGTTTTTTTCACATGCCTTGCAGCTAAGATTCCAGGGACACTTAAAACCCCTTTTCCACCAAGCCAGTTTTTGGGCTGGTTCAGGGCAAGTGCCTAATTCTGAACCCCTCTTTCAGCCAGGAAAACTGGTTTCAGAGTAGCACCAACCCTTTGCTGACCTATGACCAGAGGCTGGTGGCTGGATAAACGTGGCCAAAAACAACTATAAAGCACTGCAAATAGTCCCATTTGTTAGGGTTAGATTTGTTTAACTGCACCAGCCAAGAACTAGCACCTAGTTTTCCTCGGTTGAAAAGGGATATTAGTGACCACAGAGCCATGAAGGGCACAAAAAAGCAAATTCATTGTCTTTATCAACTACAGGTAAAACATATCTACAGCACTATTACCTAATTAGAAAAAACAAAGCACAACATCTTATGGTAGAGACGTGTTAAAGGAATCTGCTAGCCTTAGCTGACATCTTATCTGTCCTTTGGTGTATATGAAGCTAAAAGCTAGTTTGTGCCTTTAGGATGAACAAGGCTATAACATAAGCTTTGGCTAGCCATTTGTTGATACAGTAGCAACGAATCTATAGTGTTGATTTGGATTTTCTATATTCTGTCATCAAAAAATCATTAGAAATAAAAAAATCTAACACATGTTATGTAAATATCACCAAACGATTACATTATAAATATGATTATTAATTATAGACTAATATATTATTTCGTTAATGTTATCTTAGCATATATTGTAAATACTCATAATCTATTTAAAAATGATCAGGAAACTTGTACAAACTGTGCTCAGACTGAATGTCTACCTATCAGAACTCTATGGTTGTGTATGGATTTTAGTGTTAGCCCTCCATAGCACTATGAACGGTGTTTGTGCCCATCGGTAAGACAGCTGTGGTACCATCCATCTGTAGTTAAAGGCTGCTAGCTTCGTCATTCCGACTGTGCAGGAGGACCGCATGCCAGCAGAGGCTTGTGTCTGAAGCTGAAACAAGCTGAGTCTTTGTGACACATGCAGCTGAAAGCATTTAACTGCAAACTTCTAATTAGTTTGCAAATTGCAAATGAACGTGTGCAGAGCTTGTGGGTGTTTCTGGTTGTGAGACATGTCATTTAATTCTCTCAATCATTCTTGATTCCCAGAGGGGACACAACCAGGCTTTTACGACAGCATAAATAAAAGGAGTGACATGTCGTTTGTCTGGATTTGCAGACACAGTTTGTAGATACGTACATATTTTTACCTCACATGACCCAAGTTCAGCTCTTTTTCACTATTTAGCCCATCAAGATCAGTTATGTACTGGGAATCAAATTAGATTTTCTGTTTAGCTTTATTTGATTTCCTTTAGTTTCAAAAAATGGAACACAGTGCAGTCACAAGGCAGTTTTTTCATACTTTAAATGACTTAACGTGCATGCTGTGCCTTTAACACTGGCTATTAGCTGGACTGCATTAAAAGAAAACACTGACAGTGTCATAAAATCTACACATTTATTTTTTTGAAACACCAACATGTTTTATTTCTGCCTCGAAAAGTTGTTTTATGTAGCAGTAAAAAGGATTTTCCCGTTAGACTACGTGTTTCACCTAATCAGAATATACATACTATACAAGAATAGACGAGATCTGTCATTTAATACAGGGAGAAAAAAACTTGTCATTTTACTTTAAATCTGCTTTTCCAATGTGTGCACAAACACACACACACACACACACACACACACTCCCACATAATTTAAATATATAATAAATAATAAAGGCTTGATTTGGTGACATAATGAGGTGTGTTGCAAAATGAAATGAAAGCAGCATTCTTTTTTTTCTCTGGTCGCTTTAGTTAGCTGTGGGAGGAGGCAGCTGTTCACATCTTACATTTGTCTCCAGAGCACAAACACACACACCTGATCACACACACACACGAGGACACTCAGGAGAATAACACTGTGAGGACAAAGTACTGTGTTTAGGGATTTAATCCATGACAGAGAGGGACGACCAGAGAAGAGAGTCAAACAAGCATAGAAAATGTAATGCTGGGCTGTTTACTAGCACACTGTGCTGTATAGTTTCATCAGAATAGAATAAAGAGCAGCTGATGAAAGCAGAGATGTGGGTGAGACTCAGTTTTTCACATTAGATGGAGTTGCAGTCTGTTAATAGCTCTCCTCCTCCTCCTAGAAATAACATGCTTTGTCTTAGATGAAGGAACCGATAGCATAACCTTTTATTATGATGACAGGCTTCTGGGTTTATATTAAGAGCCATACTCCAATACAGCTATTGAACACCTTCAGCAAGTGCATGAAAAAATACATTGCAAAAGAATGGGAGGAAATGAGAAGACTGCATGAAGAGCACAGGCTCGTGCAGTCCTAATGAGCAGGTTTACAGTCAGGAAACCACTTTGTTTCAGTTTGATGATATAAATAGGCTCCTTAGAGATGCAGTAATCTGACTTACGACCCCTTGAAATCTGGTAAAATCTACATATCCTAGATCTGGATCAAAAGCTCATTATAAAAATCTTTTTCTCTTTCTTTGTGCTGTTGTGCAATAACGTTGTGTAGTCTACATCACTAAACCACACCTAGTGGGCAACTGCCCCCAGACTCTGCTCAACATAGTGGGAATAATTTGGAGGTAATAGGATACCGTATACACACAATTTACAGAATGTAGGTGGTAATTAAGACATTATTTTTAGTATTTAAGGGGAAATGAAACAATTAAATAAAATTATTAAGCATAAACGTGAGAAACTATTAAAAGTCTTTCTGATCCACTTAATCCAATAGTGACTCAGGTTTGTTTTAGAAATGGCTTATACAGTATATGTATATATATATATATATATATATACCTATAAACCATGAAGGCATTATCTTCTAAAATGTTGTGACTGTTAACTGCACAGCCGTGGACCTTAATTGATTTGGTTTTTAGAATACTATGACACGCCACTGCTCCTCTGCCAGACCATACAATTAACACTGGAGGAGGCCAAAAAAACGACTTACATGACAAAATATGGTTAAGTATTTTTAACATTTAACTTTAAACTCAAAAACAAGATTGTTTTACTTCATTCAAGCAAATCTCAAAACCATCAGGCTCCTAATTAAATAGCATGATACAGCAGTCGGATATTGTTGCCATGAAACACTGTTCTCTATCTGAGGATCTCCACTGGATAGAACCACTAAAATCATGAATCCACTGAAAAAATAAGTCTTTACATGAAGGTACAACCAGTAGCAGGTTAAATATTGGTAAATATTGGTACGGCGGCCTGGTAGCTCAGTGGTTAAGGCAGCGGGCTGGGAACAGCGGGATTGATTCCCAGCTGAGTCACCCAGCCTATCCCCCATACCAGGTGTGTCCCACTGACTGTGGCTGCTCACTGCTCCCCCTAAGGGGGATGGGTCAAATGCAGAGAATACATTTAGTTGTAACATGTAAAAATGTATCAATGACTAATAAAGTGGATTCTTCTTATTCTTCTTTTATTTGACCTAAACTATAAACCTGCTTTTGGAGACTGCATTAATGCCTATTAAAGAACTGTTTAGTTCCTATTTGGTAAAAATATTAACTGTTTTTTGTTTGTTTTGTTCTAAGTGTGTAGATTTTAATAAGTAACTATAACATGCTTATAATTATTGTTTTCACTGTTTTTAACCAATGCTATTTGAACACTGATGTGTTTCAGCATCACAAGTCATAGGCTGAGTTTGTCCTCAACTGCTTTACTGTAAATGACGGAGACGTTTTGCACCGTATAAAATGTATCCGCTTTATTTTGTGCATGAGTAAAGTCACATTTAATAACTGTTGCAATGTTTCTACTATAAAGAGAAGATATGACAGTGAGAATGCTCTAAAGAGTGTTTCATGAGGTTTATGTGACTGGTTGAAAACGTATGTTTGGAAATGTGTGCGGTGTTGAATCTACAAAAGGCCACTGGAAAGAAATGTAATTTGCACTGGATATATAAGGAAAGGAATGCTACCATGTGTTGTCTAGTTCAAGTGAAGATTTTGCTTCTCATTTGTTTTTATGAATTCATAATGTTTACAAGGTGGGAAGTCGAATGCTGTTACGGGTGTGTATCATATCTGTGAGTTGGTGTGTTCATCCGTGTGTTGCACTGTTGGGCTGATCAGACCTGGATACATGGGAAAGACTTTGAAGTTACACCATAAAATGTTATTTGTTTGAGAGTTTGATACTTTCAGAAACATGCCTTTTCACTGTGCATTAAGTGTGGAGTTAGAGCTAGAAGGTTAACTTTATTTGAATAGGAGCAGTGGCAAAATTTTGTCTTGCCCAGAGTTGAGAGGCATACCCATGTACCCTGGTCTGCAGACTGAGTCATTCTTGTACACTCACAGAATTCAGGGCCCCCTCATCTCCATCAACTGCCAGGGGCCCCAAACCTCCTAGCAGCGCCCCTGAAAAACAGTAAATACTCCTGTACTGTACTGTTTGTTAAAACCTCAGCACACTTTGAGTGCCTCTGAATAATGTTGCCAATATACATATACCACTGAATGCCGGGACGACTGATTTCCGAGGCCTGTGTGTGTGTATTTTCAGATCAATAAACGTGCAGATGATATTAAGAACCAAGAGTTGATCATCTTTTTCTTGTCTATGGTTCAGCTCGTGCCAGCGTCTGTCAGCTGATGCTCTCATCGAGCACAGCGAGATTCCATTACAACTGATAAGCAGCCTTTATTACTCATTGTTATTACTTCTGCCAAGAAAGCAGTTCTTGTGGCTCGGGGAGCTTCTTTCTCTGTCAGCAGGATCTCTCAAAAACGTCATGAACAGATTGCCGGAAATCTGGCGTTCTGGCCTCCTTAACTCGTTCCAGCACAATAGTCTGTCCAGCTTCTTTAGACATAGGTATACTTATTGTCTATTATTGAGTAAATAACTAAGAAGGAGATCAATGTGAAAGCTTCATGCACATATAATAAGTTGTGGAAACTTACTGTTTGTTGAATGTATTTTATTCCCACAGTAATACAAACAATGTGAACGAGGGGGAAGGTTGGTGTAGAAAAAAAAAAACTATCAAAATAACAAATAAAATCAATATCAATCAAACAGGACAGAGATTCATACGTTTCATTCTAATGAAGTTGACATATTTATAGGTTCAAACAACTTCCTAACTTTTAAATAAACTAACGCAACTAGATCTACGAAACTAAGACAATAGTGCAACATGGCAATATTTAGGTCAAACAAGACAACATTTAGTCGTGTTAGAAGAACAAGTTCACAATCATACATCTGTTGCTGTTGCTCAGAAAGACGTAATAAGCATTTTGCCCCAAGCAGACAGCACAAGAAGATGATTGCCAGTTGTCTCATTCACTCACGTGCTAAAACACAAACCATTCCTTTAGAGCTAATTGAACAAATCACACCAAGTTTCTCTTTGGTTCTGATTTGTCGACTGCAAAAACAGCAGTTGTTCAGAATGTAAATTATTTATTAAAACTATTTAATAAAATCTGTGTTTAAAACTAAACGTAGGCTGTAATTAGATCATACAGTTTGTTAACTATAAAACAGGTGGAGAAAGGTGTGAAAGCACCTTCTTTTTAAGAATTTGGGAGAAACAGTTGCTGCTTTTGTTCTAAAATGAAGTTACTAGGTAATTTTAGCCTATTAGATATGTTTGGAACAGTTTGAATATTAGCATCAAGATCACAATGTGCAAAGCTACACAAAAGACAAATAAGCCAAATGGGGAAAATAAAATATCTGACACCTACATAGTTCTGCTTGACTGATTTCCGAGATCAGATGATCAAAAATAAATGACAGATCACTTCTATGCAGAATCACTGCTGCTGCATTGCTTTGGATGTTCGTGCAAGTTGCATCTGTGGCTTCATCCCAGACAGTGATTTTGCATTTGTTTTTGCCATTGAATGTATTTTCATGTAGCCACAAGTTCAACATTTTTAAAAATGTCAAACCACAGCAGTCATCAGAACAGCAGCAGCAGCACCTTTCTGCTGCATGTGGTTCACTGTGGATTTACCCTTTAAATATACAACAGTGATAGTTTCATCATCTTTGAGTTGATATTTTTCTCAGCACGTGCTTGATCCTGAACATTATGGTTGATCAAATGCGTTTGGTGATGATAAAGGATCATAATCAGGGATTTTATCTGTGTTTTGAGATTATTTTTTTGCATTTGTATTTTACACCAGAGTAGCATGACAAGTACATTACACATGTTCCAGTGGCTGAAGCTCAGCTGGAGGACTGCGCCTAAACAGTTGTTTAGACATTTAGGAGGAAGTGATGACCCCTGTTTGGAAACAGGATTTTTTCCTGGAAGAGACACAAGAACACACACAGACAGACAACAAGAGAGAGAGACAGTTTTTCTTGGCTTACTATGAGAGGCAGCTGCAGATTTCCGCTTAAGTCTCAGACAGCCTGGGGACAGGCAGCGGTGGTCTTTGTTCCACTGTTGTGACAAAACAGTGGAGAAACGGGGAAAGGCTGTCCGAGAGCATGAAGTCAATCAGCAAGTACTGTCCATACAAAGAAGTGACCGTAGGCTCTTTGAAGTTACTGTGCTGACGTTTATAGAAACACACACATAAATCACTCCTCGGATGGGCCTATGGCCTTGTACAAATGGTTTGAGTTGGTGGTTTTATTTTGTATTTATTTTTAATACTGAAAGATGAAGCATGCATACGGGATGCAAAGTGAATTCCTTAATATAAACGAAGTGCATGTTTGTAAAGTTACCACTGTTGTATTGTAGCACCCTCTAATGATCACAACATTGTATGACATATTGGGTTTTTTTGAGATGGATACGGATAAATATCTGTTACAACTGACACAGATTCAAACTGAGCTGAGATCATAATTGATCATAATAATAAAACCAGAACTTCAAGTTGGCGGTTTTATGCCAAAAATGTCCACATGTCCACGCTGAGACATTTCATCAGCTCACATCCTCCATCCCACTATAGCACAAAACACAACAGGGCACGTTTTACCACTTAAGAAAGTTTTTACAGCCCACACCTGCCTCGCCAGACTGTCAGCAAGTGGTTCAGTTGGACACTTAGAGAGCAGTTCCCTGCTCCTGTCAGTACTATTGCAAAAAAAGCCACATGCACGAATCTGGCAGGGCAGGACAAGAACGCCATTACACAAACAACACCCAAGAAGGCTCGATATCCATGCAATCTGAAAGAGCTAGAGTAATTTGCTATAAAAAAATCTGTCCACGTCCATCAGGCTCGCTCGAATCTAGTATAAGACGTTGTTGTCAGAAAAATTACTCTATTAACTATTATTTGTCAGAGCGCTAGTAATTGTTTTTGTTTTTTAAGCTCAATAGGTACAACGGCCGTGTTCAAACCAAAAATGCTGAGTGGTCGGATTCTCCCAAGGGGAAGTGTCAAATAATTAAGCTTAGTAAATAGTTTGTCTTTTTTTTGGAAGCAATTAAACCATAAACACTTATAATTAAGGTAGAAAGATTAAGGTTTAATCTGATTTTCTACAGGGGTTAATATGTTGTTTGTCTGTATGATGTATGTATGATGCTAAAATGGAGGCTTTGCACTTGTACTTATCATCACATATAAATATATTGTAACACAAGGATTTGATTGATCCATCATTGGAACATGTCTAAAAGTCATCGAGCCGATAGTTGTGGCAGAATGAATAGGGTACGCCTTGATTTGTTCTTGGTCTTGGCAGTCTGGTGAAGCAAACCCAGCAGAATATATGTCGACATCGAAAGCATGTCATGATGTTACATCCTCCATTTTTCTAGAGCACAAAACACAAGGTAATAGAAAACTATTAGATACAGTCGCTTCAGAAATTATGCAGCTGTACACGTGGTAAGGTGTGTGGGAGAGGGAAAGAAGGATCTACCTGACCCACCTCTAAACCACAAAACCACGTCAAACAAAAACATAATGAAACATTATCCCACAAAGACAAAGAGACCAATGGTGAGGGAAACAGTTCCGTCTCATTTAGCTGCAAATTAACTGAGCTGAAAAACAACTTCGCTCTTGATCCTGAATTGCGATCTTAATCACAATCATAAGGATGGAGACCACAGTGTTCCTGGGAAAACTCAGCTAATGCTTTCACACTGAGCCATCCCACAGCAAAGTGGATTTTGTCCTGAGATGCAGTGTGAATTGTGGGACCTTGCGTACACAGATGTGTGTAATTCAGAACTATGTCCAATCAATAGTAACCTCAAAACAATGCTCTGATGACGGCTGTAGGAACAGCTGAAACGTTAGCAGGTAAAACAGCAAAACTTTTCACTGGGTTTCAAAAAAGAATCAAGTCAGATTTGAGAAGTCCTCTGGAATAGAAGGCTGAAACGTCATCAAAAAACCTAATAAGTACAGCTGCTACTCATAAACCTTTTTTGAGACATTTAGAAATACTTACCTCTATTGTTGAGAAACAGTGAGGACATTTCTTGCTGTTCTTAATCAGCCAGTCCTCAGTCATAACCTCCTCCTCAGTAAACAGCATTATGATAGGGCCATATCTCTTTTCCAGCTGATGCTTCCTCTCCTTACTGCCACTGGCGTAGTCATCCATCAGAGCCCGTTTCCCCTCTTAGATACACAGAGCACAGTACTGCTTCAACCTCACGGCTTAATAATGTTATTGTTTCAGACTGAAAACTGACTGCACAATCATGGTGTAAAGATTTAGGGGTAATTTAAGAGTACTGTGTAATATGAATAATAATAATTTGCTAAATAAACAAAGGCATAAACACAAAAATTTAGCACCATATGAGTTCGGCAGGTTCCGATAGATTTTCTCTTCCTCTTTATCTGTCAGGATTTTCTTTGTCATACACTTTTGGGCTCCATGATAGGTCTTTCTGCAGGTGACACAAAAGGCAAAGTTGCACACAGAGCACAGCGCTGCCGTGCTAGATGTCTCCCAGATGACAGGTGATGCACAGGAACGGCGAGGACAGTACACCACATCTGTGTGTACAAAGAGGGGAGACAAGAGGAGACATGAGCAGAAAAACCCAATGTAACATTTAAATCATTTGAACTAATAGGATTATATAAAATATGTGGTTCTTAGCAGTCTTATTTCTTTTAGGCGGCAATTTTGTCTTAGGGAAAAACTATATACTATATTACAATATTCTTTTCTCGACTTATTCAGTTTTATAGCGGCTTCAAATACATCCTCAGCTTTACAGGAACATAAGGGAAACACACCAGGCATGCAGTCAAGACTAGACTGCAGCAGGAGACGATCAAAGCGGCTGAACAGCTCGTCTCCTACCA
>JAUMHF010000019.1:18091432-18121120 GCA_032359275.1 Microctenopoma steveboyesi | reverse complement strand
ATTTAAACATTCAGAAGCCTCAAGACAGAGCTTCAGAAAGAGAGAGTGTGGGGACGGTACCTGTGCAGGTGTAGGGGTGGCAGTGCAGTCTGCCTGAGGACAGGTGACGCCCCGGACGTTCCCTACTGTTATCTGCAACTTGCAGAAGTCGGCCAGACACCTCTGACAGAAGACGTGGCCGCACTCGGACAGCTGTACACACTCTGAACCAAGCAAGTCCAAAAAGCACACGCTGCATTCAAACACTGTGGTGGCAAACGCTTTCTGTTTCTGCTTTGAGTTATGGATCAAGATCTGGGACAGCACAGTTTGTGACGGAGTTGGGCCAGAGAGTAGCTGGTCTTTATTCCGAAGTGGCTCTCTGGTGGAGGGCGGCAGAGAAACAGCTCCTTGTCCAGTTGGATCTATCTCATGTGAGGAGCTGGATAAAAGCAGCAATGAGGCTGATTTACCCTCTTTGTTTAAGGCATCATCTTGGTCAACTTTAACAGACGGGAGACATTTGGAATTGTCTCCTGCCGAGGACAAATCATTCTGGGAGTCAGCCTCAGGTTCAGGACCATGTTGTCTGACTTTTCCATGAGGAGACGTTAAATTACCTTGGTTGTGCTTAATACTGGGTTCAGAGAGCGCAGCATTCGGTGCATCCTGAGTCCGCTGCTCTTCACAGGGGAGCTGCAGCACATTGTGGATATTTAAGAACGTGAGGGCATCTTCTCTGAGAAAGTGCACCCAGGAGAAGAGCACCACAGTGCCTTCAGCGGCTCGGTAGAGATCAGTGAGCTGAGCAGTCAGAGTAGAGAGCTGTGGACAGAGAGAAGCACAAACACACTTATGTTGTAACCCCTCACCGGCAGCTTGTAAATGTTGTTGTTGCTCCTATTGATTACCTGTGTGTTTGTCAGCCAGCTGCAGGCGAGAGTGAAAGAGGGAGGGGAGGAGGATGGGTAGTTGTCAGGTAGCTCAAAGTTCAGGAGGAACGGTGGAAGGAATGATATCTCATAGTCGCGCAACGTTTTACCTGTGCAGGACAAAATGATCAAATTAAAAACAAATAATGTATTTACTGTTCAGATACTGGAATATTTGATGTATTTATACTTCTGTTTTGTGCTCTTCTAAAGCTTGAACTTTTTTACTTTAACACCTAAGTTTAGGAGAGAACATATTGTACTTTCACACTGTTTTCAGTGTAATTCGTGTGTTGAAAATCAATTCTCCTACCAAACTGGCTCAAACAGTTTCCTTTAAAAACGGATTTGGGCCTTTTGGTCCAAACTATTTAACTGTAATAAAGTACTTTACTACTCAGAAACAGAGAAAATCTGCAACAAGGCTCAGATTTCGAGTAAAAGAAGCACTTTTACCTTCAAACCAAGTGATTTTATTTGATAATACTTGTGTAGTTTTACGTCAGTATGACTAAAATGCAGTACAAGGTGTTATTTATGTGTAGTTGGCCTAATTACCTTCCTTCAGAACCACGGTGAAGTCCCGCGGCAGGTCAACACACACTCGGATTTCTCCGGCAGACTTCGACTGATTCCGGACGAACTCGTCTGAACCAAAGATACTAAGGAGAGCGAGCAGTTCGTCTTCCTGCTCCTCTCGGTCCGCGTTCATGTTCCCAGTTCGGAATAAAGTGCTGGGACGAAATGTCTTCACGCTGTTTGTGAAGCTGCTTGTTCGTGTCAGTTTGTTTGTTTCCTGGTCTGTTTATGTCCTCGTCCGTTTCAATCCGTGGCTGTTGTCTCTTTAACATGGACCCGGCGCCTGCAGCGTGGCTTTAGAAATCGGTGTTTGAGCCTCTCAGTGCAGTGATAGTCTGATCCCTGGTTGCCCTTCCCTCTGTTGAGTCATCAGCGTATGATGCAAAGCACTAAATCCAGCTGCAACCTCGCCCCAGTGCTGCTGTAACGACCAGGAACATGTGAAACTACGTAACGTCAGGTAGTTCGCCGTGATGCGTTCACTGTCAGTGTCCTGTGCTGCTGCACTATAGTCAGCAGATTAAACATTTAACTTTAGTCTTCAGCCGAATACTCGTAGCAACATTTCAGATATCTGGGAGTGCATTCTGACAAAAATAGTCAAGATTACAATTGATTTTCTTAATCTGTGTTGCTAATAGCTAAAAGTAGTGACACATCTTTATTGTATTATTATGACACTGTACAGTAATATCACACACATTAGTCAGGGGGAACATTTCTCTGCAGAAGTACCTTTTGAATAAAGGTAAAATGTTTTTGCACTAAAGTGCTGAGGTTTACGCTGTAGTTCCACTGTCCATCACCGCTGAAAATAAATTCCCTTCCTTTCCAATACGAAGATACGTTTAATTACACACTACAAGACAATGTGCTTCATATAGTCCATATGTTTAAAAATACAAGTGGGGGTGCTAAAGAAAAGATAATCAGTGATTGACGCTGAAAATGCGTCCTAATTATGTTAGGATAGAAATATAAATTTACTCTGCAGGTAGTAGTAATTAATATATTTGTTGGTGCCTGAGTATAAAAAAATAATAAAGTATGCACTTATAGCACTACGAATCATAAACGTGGTGCCATAAAAACTCATAAAATATTGGGGTAATCTAACCATCATCTATCAAGGTAAAATTAGTTCTGGGCAGATTGCCTGGCTAATCAGTAACTAGCTTCTGAGATGTTTGCCAAAGTAAAAAACACATTCAACCACATCTAACGTGCATAGACTCACTAAAAAATGTATCAGAGATTGTACAGAAAGAGATAAACATTGTATTATAATTTTCATTAACAGTTGTAAACCCACAAATTAAATATACCAGTGAAAGAAAGGATTATGGCACATGATGTTGCAGTAAATATTTTGCGGCAAGACTCACGGAAGAAATGATGCAGAACACGTGTACTGCAAGACTGAACTAGAAAATGATATTTTAATATCAAATCAGTTGAGGCTGTAGTTTTCCTTCGGGTCGAGCTGACTCTCCGAGACCTTCTCTGCCATTCTCGAGGGCTTTGGGACTCTTTGGGATATCAGCCTGCCACTCAAAGGCCTGGGGACTGTTTTGGGTTTCAACGTGACAGTGATGGGCTTGGGGCCTCTTTGGGATTTAAACACAACACTTTTCTGGATGCCATCAGCAGAAGCTAGATTAAAAGAGAGACATATAAAGAAAGTATTATTCTTCTGTATTTGTTTATTGTCCTATTTCACTTTCATTTGAAAACTACACTGATTCAAATCACTATGGAAAAGTTCAACGTTGTCATTTTATTAGTAGCTTATTTTGTAAACGTCCGGTCTATGCAGTATGATTTGGGAGTTGGGTTTGCTAGGTTGCTCTGCTTCCCACCTGACACCCGGACACACTCTTCCTTATGTCTTTCATCCCACGCTTTCAGCGTACAGGACCTGGAGCAGTAGTACACCTTGTGGCAGCGGCTACAAGGAGTCAGCTTCACGGACACAGAGCGACCGCAGTGATAGCAGAACCTAAACACTGGTTTCCTAAGACAACAGGCAGACAGTTGGAAACATAGTCGTGAAAGGTCAGTGTCAGCAGATATGAAAGTGTATGTAATTGTACCTGCGTTTTTGTGTAATGTGTTGTAGACTTTCACAGCTGGGGAGAGAGCTGTCTGAGGAAAGGGCGATCGATTTCAGGTGCTCTTCTTCTCTCTGTAAATATTCAGCCTCCCTCTGGCCTGCAGTCTGTCTCAGCAGATCTCCCATCATGCTCAGCAGCTGGCGCCTTCCTTTAAATATTTTCCTCTTCCTCATGTTCAAAGCGTGGAAGGGAGTGTTGGCAATGTGCACATCCTAGATAGTAACATATAACATACAACAGCTATTCTAACAAAATGACGCAGAGTTTGGTATCACTGTTATTTATCACTATTGATATTTTAGTATTTTACTCTTTTGACTCTAACTCCGCCACCGTGGGCATAAAAAACATTATAACAGAGTCTGGTACAAGTCTACCTATATGAATTCAAAAAGAATCACAGTCTTGTGTCATAAACACAATCTCAACAAAAGATAATCCCAGTAAAACAATAGTATTGCATGTTTCTAGCTGTAACGTATACAGTGTTAGAACAGTTGGTGTCTTACCTGGCTGAAGGAGTAGTGTGCGTAGTCAACTGCGGTTCCCACAACATCTCCCACCTTCACTGGCATTAGGATGTCAGCGCCAGCCTTAGCTAACACGTCCAACTACATTGAAAAGACACACGTGACACATGACTTTGAAGGAGACGATCAGTAAATCTTAAAACAAGACTGCATATTACCAGTGTGGCTTCATCTTGAGAAATGAACACACCTGATAAGTTTTATACCAAGAGACAGCTGCAAATAACATTCCTGTATGTATTCAGCGGCTTGGATGTTTAACTCATGTGTATGTGTTTGCATGTGTACCAGCTTGGTTCTGTTGCCACCTAAGTGGTAGTTGATGTTGGCGAGGGCACAGAGGGCGCTCCCCACCCTGCTGCCCAGAGGAATGTTGGGATCTGCGCCTCCTTTCAACAGCTCCTCCACTGCCTGGGCAGGAAAAAGAAACAGGTGTAGGACAGAGTTTTTGTGGGCATGTAGTGTGAGTTTGTGTGTTCTACCAAGTCGTTGCCACTTGCTATGGCAAGGGATAGAGGAGAGTGTCCACTCCAAAGAAGGTCAGTGCTGGCTCTGTGGGAGAGCAAGAGGGCGACCACCTTACTGGCATTCTGCAAAAAAAAAAAAGTCCTTTAAACAGAACATAGTATTTTTGTTAGGAAACCTAATGTTTTTGAGGGGGTTCTGCCTCAATATTCTGGAGAAGCAACAGCCATGCAAAGTTTATAATGATTAGTGAAATTGTAAAATAATATTTTTTTATATTAATAATAATATATATTGTTGTATTTTTCACTACAGAGATTGAAAATTATATCTAGTTTTATACCAGGGTACATACAAAAACTCTGTGGTTTCATTTACTACTCTTTAATACCCTTTTTAATACATACTACCACCGTCAATATTATCTTATCTCTGTGTCACGAGCGACATAATTAATAATTATCCTTCTTAAAATAGTTCAGTGGTTCTATTGACTGCAGTCATTGAAATAAACACGTGAACACAATGACTCCTTTAAGTGCCTCTGCCTGGAGAATTAACACTGCTCGAAAAGTCAGAAACTGTCTTTGAGCGTCAGCAGCAGCTGTTTAAGCGCAAACAGTTTGAGACGACGTGCAAAGTTACCATCACAGACATCGCCTCCCATGTTCAATGAAGTTACGCAAAAATTAACACCTCATGAAATGACGAGTAAAACCTTTAATACTTTCTGATGGCCTTTTGGACTTTTGCTTGCTGTGATTTACCACCTTTTAATACTTTTTAAAACCCTGCGGACTCCCTGTTAGTAGCGGTGATCTGTGTGTATATATATATATATATATGTGTGTGTGTGTGTGTGTGTGTGTGTGTGCGTTTGCACAATCTGCACTGACCTTATAGTCACTGTCTCTCTGGCAGGCAACATGCAGGGCTGTTCTGCCTCCCTCTTTAAGATCTAAGTTGTCATTTGTGCCCACAGGCTCCTGGGTGTTAATGGAAATCTATAAAAGAGCAAGAGAAACACTTTTCTTATAGGTTCACCTGTGGTTGCATGGATCTAAGAGAGCTTAATAGGAAAGAACATAAGACCCGTACATTATCTGGCTTATAGACCTCATCCTGGTCGCATGCCCGTGCGTCTGTGTCGGTGATGGTGTGCAACAGCAGCTCTGTGATTATGGGGCCTGCTGGGCCGGGAAGCGATGCAGCTACATGCAGGGGATAAAGGCCTTTCCTCTACAAAAAAATGAGAGTTTTAAACAAATTAATTTATGATGAACTTATGAGTTATGGATAAGATGGCTGGAGTGATATGAGATGGAGCTGACAATTCCTAGAATGTTCTTCATCTTGACAAGATGGCTTTAGCCGGTGTCTATTCCTTATACGGTGTGTTGGATAAAATGTCTGCTAAGTAAAGTAAAGTAAACGGGTAGACTGGGGTACAGTGTAGAGGTCTTATTTTTTATATTTTAGGTTTTTATGTTACAGTATTTAGTTTACATTTTAATATATTACTCATTTGGTTGGTGCAGTAAAAATATGTGTTCCTACCTCAGGTGGAAGGGGGATATCAGTCCGAGCACCGCACAACAGCAGCTGTCTGACAGCCTCAGTGTCAGCTGCCATAACGGCCAGGAAGAGAACAGGCATGGGGACCTTGGGTATATTGGGGTCAGCTCCCCGTTGCAGTAACAGGTTCAAGGTGTTCAAACGAACACGATGTCTGGACACACAATCACACAGCAGATACAATTCAGACGTCACCGGAACACAACAGATAGCACAGGAAAGCAGAGGAGAGAGGAGCATGACTTACTCTATTTTCATGGCAGCCATTTTGCGCACAGTCTCCTGTGTGTCGGAGCTCAGAGGAAACCCTGTGCGACTCAGCGCTTCTGCTGAGCGCTGCATCACTTCCTCTGTCACCTGGATTTTGTAGCTGCTCACGGAGCGGGCAGAGTCAAAGTTCTGATTTCCCTGTTGCAGGCTCAAATGAGTAAACACGTAGCAACTTAACAAACCAAATACAGGATGGGATGTCTGTGTTACATACCTGAATTCTTCCTACTGGCCGACATTCTTTCCACTGCACACTGCCCAGTGTAATGTGACCATCCAACACCTGAATAGAGCGCTCTACTCCAGGCACCTTCTCGTTTCCCCTCTCTTCTCTCTGTCCTTCACATTCTTTCTGGATCTCTCTTACCTGTTCATCTACACCTTCTCCATCCTCCTCTCTCAGCTTCACATCCTCATTTTGTGACTCAACTGTTCTTTCCTGGCCACGTACCACATCTTTTCCATTTTTGCCTGTTTGACCATGTTGTTCCATAACTTTTTTTTCCTCTCCCTCATCCTCTTTTTGGCTACCTTCTTGTATCTCTCCCTCAGTTTCTGTCCCTTTGCTGTCCTCTTCTCTCTCCTCCTCTTGTAGGTGTGCAGTGTTTGTAGGGGCTTCAGCTTCACTCAGGTCAGCCCACTGCTCAGTGATGAGCTCACTGTCATCAGCAACTTCACAGCTGTGATGTGAGATGTGCTTTGTTAGTTCTTCATGAGTCCTGAAGAAAACAAAACCAAGAGCCCACACCAATAGGGGAATGTTAAATAATACACCAACTAGTTTAGAGACATTGATGGGGAACGTGGCAAATCCATAAATACAACCTTTTCAAGACAAAGACATACAAGCTATACAATTTCTGCTGAACTATATGTGAGGGAGGTGATATTTGCTATGTTCCTACTGGTCAGACAAGCAGCTCGGGTTGGTTTGGTTGCTGTTGGTGGACTGAGGTCGGTTGTTAAGTCCCAGTGTGTCTGCAGAGCCGGCACCTTGGCTATTCTGGGGACTGTTCCCACAGGCAGACTCAAACAGCTGATGGCACATTACAGTTCAAGTTAGTTTAGGTCAGTTGCTGTATCTGTACATGTGAAATAAAAGAAAAGGCTACAAATTTCAGAGCCCAGCCTCCAGATCTGCTACAACTACACCACATACAATCTTACTTGAGTTTTGGTCGGTGGCTCAGTTAAAATGGTGTGCAAAGAATGAAAAGGGTAGTAGAGGACATGACACACAGCCAGGGCTGACATCCCTTCACAGTTCAGCTTGTCGATATCCGCACCCATATTCAACAACAGCTGGATGATATCATTATGGCAGTTGACCTGGGAGGTACCAGACAGAAAAGGAAAGCAAAGAGAGACGGAGAAAGATAAAAACAAAATAATGAATATTAATATGTATTAAATTGCTTATTTACTTATTTTACTGCAAATGCTGACAAACTGACTTTAACAGCAATAAAATAGCAAATGGAAGGTGGACATATTTACTGTGGCAGCAATCAGAGCAGTGTGTCCCCGTGAATCAGCTATATCAGGGTGGACCAAACCCGTCTGGAGGATCTTAGAAACAGCTGGAAGTTCCCCCCGGGAAGCATGCTGGATCAACAGCTCTGAAGTAACTTCCAAAGGCCCTTTAGGACCAAAGCCTTCTCTGCTCAGGGAGAGCACAGCAGCTACGTCCCAGCCGATATTTTCAGTCTGTAGTCTGACAGATACAACACATACATATAGCACTCATTAGCCACTTGCAGTTACACTTGTACGGAAACAAACTTAATGTGATGTATGTCTGACCTGTGTTTGTGTATGTGAGTCTGCATGCGGGCCTGCAACGGCAGGGTGGAGAGTGGGTCTCGCTCGTAGCCTTGGTGTAGATAAGCGTCTGACTCCCATAGCTCTCCATAAAAATGTCGATCCAAGTCTCTCCTTCGGCCAGGAGGCAGTGGCAGGTGGTCGCCATCTGTTGAATAGCTCTCAATGCCGGGAGGGAGGATAAAATCCTCATCTGATAGCAGAGCTCTGTCTGTAGACATCTGATGATGAGGAGGAAATTAAAATGAACAGCTGGGAGTTAGGTCACAAAGCACATAACATTGTTCATTATTGCAGTGTTTTACCACTGAATGTGTCTGTAAAGCTCCAGAGAGAATGACAGGCTGATAACGACAAGAAAACAACAAGATATGAATTAGGACTTTTTGGCATATGTACACACACAGACACACACATTTAGGTGACAGTTTACAAAATTTGATATGACTAAATAGTATGTAGCAGAGAAAAAACAAATCACAGTGTAGAAAATACACTTCCCAGTGATGATGTGCTGTCTGAACGTTGTTTTGGATTTGGACACTACAGTCAGTAGAACTGTTTTACATATCCATATTATATTATTACATATTTGTCTGGGTGAAAAAGTAGCAGTGTTGCTTTAAAATCAATTAAACCTGATTATCTGAAAACAAATGCATGTACCAGAGTCAGGGAATTGGCAGCAGTTTCCATGTAGGCAGCATATTCGGGAAAGATTTTTAGGCTGAATCCTGCTTCCACAGAAGTACAAAGCCTTACAAGGCGTTCCCTGAGCCACAGACCCACATCCTGACAACCATCTGGGTAAGTTACCACACCTGGACCAAACCTTTGATCAGCGTGGTACAAACCCTGAGAGGAGGGAAAGACTTAAATGCAACGTACTTCTAGTGATAATCTAAGAAATGGTAACAAATGCCTGTCACCTGACTGTTTACCTGGAAGACAGTTCCATCAGGGAACAGCTGCTGCCCATATCCCTCCTTTCTGTTAAGGTAGAACTTGCCAAAGAACTTATGACCTGTGGGCCAGCAGTAGAGTCCATCCCCATGCCTGTAGTCCTTGTAGAAAGAGCCCTCGTAGTACTACACAAAGGAGAAATCAAATAATGACTCACTTTATTTATAGTAGCTTCAGGAGACGGTGTGTTTTATGCAAACCCTTCTGTTATTCACACACACAGAAAACTTATATGATATCTTTGGCCTGATTCTTTATCGTGTTCATTAGTGGAACACAAATAGATTCTCTCGAGTTCAACTTTGAGGTACTTGATCAAAAGATGTATGTAGATTTACATGTGAATAAACATATGCCCACCTTCCCCAGCTCCAACAATTAAATTACAAATAAATTAGTAATGCGGTTGTATAATAGACATTTTTGTAAAATAGCATTTCACATACAGTCAGAGAAAAAATGATTTGAACCCCTGCTGATTTTGGAAGGTTGTCCACTAATAGATTGAAATGATAGACCGATTCTTTCCTTTAGCGGGCAAACTTACAAAAAGGTTGGCTGTACTTATATTTACAAATACTTGTGGTGCTTCCAGGTCAGCTAGCTGTGGTACAGACGTAAGTAACGCTAACGTTACCTCTCCGGTCCTCCAGGCGTACCTTCCGGTGCCGTGTTTGAATCCGTTCACGAATTCTCCCTCATACCTAGATCCATCAGACCACTCCTGAACCGCGGACCCTCGTCTGTCTTGGCCGTGTCGAGCTCCTCTGTGCCCGTTGCTTTGCGTCTCTTCCACGGGATCCTCTCCTGCTCGCCCCGGGTCTGACCCAACACCTTCGCAGGTGTTCGACAGCATTTTAAACAGAACGGTTTCCTTTGTGAAAAAACTCACCTGAATTCATTTGAGTACAACGACAGGTTGCTTACAGTTACGTTTATTCCACGATAGAGGAGAAAACTCAGATTTGATCTTTCACATTTTCTAAGCGGCGGTCGTCATGACAACAGTAGAAACTTGTGCGGGTGGAGTTGACTGTTCACGCATGCGTATAAAGTCTTGACATTTTGTATTAGTGTAGGGCTGGGGAACTATTGTTAGACTGCAGATTTATAAAAAAAATGAGTTCAGTAAGGCTTAGTGGTTCTTTGTGATTTATGCCTGTTTGGGGGTAAAAGCGAGAAAGCACATAGGCAGGAGTATAGGCAGGGTGGATAATAGCTACAAAACTTAAAGTGGCTAACAATCAGAGAGCAGGATTTCCCTGTTAAAGCCAAGTGTTTCTCTCTTTAGACCTAATGGAGCAGGACCATCCTGCGAGATAATGCATGTTCATACCATCACCTGATACTCAGTCCTGTAACTGAGACTGCTGCGCTTGGTTACAGCCTGTGTTGGGGAAAGTAAGTGGTGGTGGTGGTGTCACAGCTATCGTCAGAGCCTTATCAGAGTTGTGCAGGAATCCATTTCTGTTCATCAGACAAGTATTGTTTAATTTTATGTCCTAAAAGACAAAGAAGATGCCAGAACTTTTGCTCTCTGACTGTACCATAAATACAAACACAACAAAGTTTTGCCAATTTAACTGCGATAAACACACATTCACACCATCTTTAATCGTTAACAAGGACAAGAATTGAACCACTTCATCCATTTATTAGTCAGTTGTTTTTAAGAAAACATATCAATAATCTATATAATCTACATTATAGTATTTTTATAAGTATATAAAGAGTTTATAAACAGCAACAACATGTCCAAAATAGTAAAAAGGGCATAGCAGGGACTCAGTGCTTAGATACAGTATATACATTAACTGTGCTCAACCTTCCATCATCACTGTGTCTCTGAAGGTTTCCCAGTGGTCGTTAAACATGAACACTTCCAGTATTTCTAATGACAGGTAAACACACAGGCAATTAGGCAGTTTGTACTTAGTAGGATGAGGAGCATCAACCAAACATGACACAATGTCCACACACCTATAATAATGATATCACCAGCTTTGAATACTAAAATACAAAGATGAGTATAATGTTAATTCCTCGTCTTTCATTCAGGAAACTAGGTTGAGTTTACTGTGGTGAGTGTGATAAGCTGTAACTTCATTAAGAGGGACAGATTTTTAGGCGTTGCTTCTTTCGTCTATTGTAAAAGTCTCAACGGGACTTTTGCTCAGGGCCTTGATATCGTCCAGGAGATTTTTGGGGGTCAAAATGTGGGAAGAGCCTGGAATCACGGTAAAAGAAAAAACTATTAGCTGCCACATTTGAGAATAAAACCAGTCAGTTTTATGTGGTCAGTCCACATTCCAAACAGAGGCAGTCCTTGATCTGTGTAAACCTGAACTGATGCTCACCTAGGATGACCTCACAGGACTTGACTGACTGGGTGACCTCGTAGGCACTACGCATCTCAGAGAAGCTGATCCCTCCTATGACAAAGATGATGAGGCGCGAGCCTGTCCGGCGTTCATCCTGAGCACTGGCTTTGTGCTTCTGACGGGCGCTGTGGAGCAGAGGACGATGGCACAAGTTTACTGAGACATGATATTGGGGGGAGGAGTAGTACATCTGTACGTGTATCAAGAATAACACTGATACTGTGAAGTAGCTGTCTTTCAGTAGCCCAAAAAGTCTGGTCAGAGCATCTTTAGCAGAAACACGGTTCAGGTGTCTCAAAGCAACTCACCTGACAGCCCCGGAGCCATTCCAGGCAGCAGGGGACTCAGACTGGTGTGGCCATTCTTTGGTGTCCAGTTTGTTCTCAATGGCATCCTGAAAGTATCAGATTTCAAATGTATATTTTTCTGTACAGGTTGCTTAGAGGGAAGCACTAAACTGATCTTGAAAACCAGTTGATAGCTTTGTCTGACTGTCTGCTGTGGATCCAGAAAAACCCTCTCCCTTTCAGACTTTTATGTTTAATAACTGAATAATAGTGCAAAGAGCAGGGTGAACCAAACACCTTAAATACACTTTCAGCTGCAACCTTTAAAATACAGTGAAAGCAGAGGAAACTGCTCACCACAATTTACAGGAAATCGGGTGCTGTGTGGTAAAGCACAAGCTTTCCAGGCGAAAGAAACCCTACCAGTAAATGTCAAGCAGCGTCTCCTTCCTTTTCACAAAGCTTCATATGAAATACGGGAGTGTAGTGTTGAATATCAGACCTGACATTAGACTTAAAGTAACCGTAGAAAGCACATGCTACAGTGCACTAGCCAAATGAAATCCCTGCATGTGTGATACAACACTGGTCAAAAGTAAGTGAACAGTTTGCAATGTCTTGTTTTCTGCATTATTTTGTCATGAGTAATTTGATCTTCACTAAAATCATAAATACCAATAAAAACCATATTCCATAAATATCCCAAGCAACTAAAATCATATCAATTAGGCTATATCCCACATTAATATTGAACTCAACCATTTAAGATAGAATATGATGGTGGAAAACCTATAACACTAGGTTTCTTTAATTGGTGTGTTGAATAAGACATGAAAGATCAGTTTGTGTCTTATGAGTTTATAAATATTGTGTTATGTTGTGCTGATATCTGTGACTGGTGTAGAGTAAATCTGATCACATTTCATGACCAATTATTGCAGAAAACTAGGAAATTGCAAATAGTTCACTTACTTTTTCTTGCAGTATCTTTACTACACAATCAAAGCACCCGAGGATTAGGACAAAGGGATCATCACACAGCAGCACAAAAGTACATAGGAAACTGATTATCAGACGATGTGCATTTGTGCATCTCATGATTCTTTCACAATTTTGTTCATTTTTGTCACAAACTGTAGGACTGGAGTCAACAGTGTCCTTGACTGAGCTATATGCAGAGGTTTGCATGACATAACTTAAACACAAATCAATCAATACACTAAAAGCTAAATTATTATATATTACATATCTCCTCACACTGACCTCCATCACATCTTTTATGACCGGAGTCCATCTGGAAAGGTTGTACTTCTCCTCTTGGGAGCGATCCCGTCTAGTAGTTTTGCGAGAGCTGAATAAAGTAGACTACAAAAAAAGGCCAAACAGAAAAACAAATACATGAGACCAATCAGCTGCAAGCATCAAATCAATCTTTTCCTGTTCTGCACATACCGATGTGATGATAGGGACCCCCAGATCTTTCCAGTTCAGAATAAATTCTCGTTCATCCTCAATCTTTACGTGCTGAATGAGTTTGTTTAAGTTCTCCTCTGTTGTTCCTGTTAGTGTGAAAAACTGCTTATTAGGGAAGAATCCTCTTAACGTTAAATAAGGGTTGCAGGTTTATTTTATGGTCGTTTTGAAGTAAATTCTCTATCACTCCTTACTGTAAAATTATATGATAATGTATGAACATGATCAGCACAAGCAGAGAACGACTGCCTAGCAGTTGATATTCCCTTTGGCTATCAAACAACGACATTGATGTACCATTGAGGCTGAAGATGTAGAGCAGCACTGCTCTGATTTTGTCATAGGTGCTGTATTGGTGGAGCAGTACAGGCAGCAGGGTTCTCATGGGATCTTTCACTTTCACCCCATCCACATCTGACCCCATCGCAAGGTCCTACATGGAGACAACACACTGTTTATCTTTCCTGTAGGCTGGAACTTTTGCTAACGTTAACACTTCACTAATATGTATTTACACTGGTATTGTTCCTACTCACAAAACCACCACCCACCCAAAAATGGGTAATGAAACAGCGCACACACCAACCTGTTCAGCTTTGCAGAGTTTCTCCACATTGTTTGAGTACTGCCCCATGCAGTCCTCGGCCAGCTGCAGATGAACAGTTTTCTAGATTTGAAGTAGAGAAAGCAATATATAGAGCTCTGAAGAGATGTTCTCCATATTTTAAAGGCCAATACCAATTATTTTCTCTTTGGCTGTTAAAACATACTGAACAATACCACACAACTCAAAAATTATTAACACAAGTCACACTACAAAGAAGCTAATTATATTAGTTGCATGTGAAACTTCAAAAGTTGCCACTATTTAATTTTTCATTTAATCAGAAATCTCAAATGGAGGGGCTAAATAACTTTAAGGCAAATTATTACCAGGTCTTAAATATCAACACACAAGAGCTTCAGTAATTCTTCATACCTCAGTCAACTGCTTACGGAATGAGGGCATCTTTTTCATCATCTGAGCCAAATTACTGATTGTAATCTGGAAAATAAGGGGAAATTAAATGTTTGCTTAAGGGATGTATTCTAGGTATGAAGTTCACAGTTCCAGTAGTCAATGGAGCACATATAAAAGAAGCCAGAGCACTGTACCTTCCCATCTGGCTGTTTCTTACTTGCAGATATTTCTTTGACCATTTTGGGGATTTGTCTATTGTGAGACAAAATTAGTTTAGGAGAGGGTATAGAAAGACAACAACAGAAGACATCTGTCCCTCAGGTTGTTCATACTTACTCTGAGACCTCAGCAATGTGGTTGTGCCTGAGCTTGACCCAAAGCATGTCATCCTCATTCAGTAGGGCCTGCTTCTCTGAACCATCTTTGTACCTGGCCAAAGAAAAACTGGACTGTTTTCAACTAGAAAAGTGCTGAATCAAAAATGAAGACTAGTTTTTCTGCCATTTAAGCACATCAATGTATTAATTATTATTATGTGAATTAAAGCTGCATGATCATATTGAGATACAGTAGGAAAAAGCCTCTATTACGTGTAGGTATCATTCTTGATATTAACCAGGTCGTAGGCCATGGCCTGGTATGTCAGCTCGTGCAGGATGGGGCTGATGGGATCAAAGTCTCTGTCTACAATCAGCAGCTGGGCCTGGGTTTTTTCCTGGTGAAAAGTCAGTCATACATGCATCAGACTAAAATTTTACATCGTATTTTGTATACTGATCTTGCAGTTCCTTTGTCAAATTTCTATTGATGGGGAACAACTTAATCTGCTGAAGGCAAAGCAGGAAATATATTTTTCCTTCACATGAAAAACAGGAAAGTAATAGGTCTGCTGTATCTTTAAGTTCCCATTTCTCCCTGAACTAAGACCTTGTTTGTTGTGTAAACACTCACTTTTTTCTTGCCGCTGTTATCCTGCTCATAGTGTCTGGACAGTTTGTTGTCCACCAGCTCTGCAAGGGTCTTTGCATTGTCCAAGTTGCCGTCTCTAGTAATGATATAAATGGGGCTTTTTAAAGGACAACACAACGAATGCCTTTCAGGATCATATGAACCTTTTCTGTTAGTTTCTGCTGTTGCAACATATTCTTTGTTCTTTATCATCTGATAAAAGGTCTCACTGCTTGGGGGCCATGGTGTATAGTGAGGTGGTGTATAGTAATCTTCCCTGGCTTACTTCTTGTATCTGACACCTGGGTACTCATCCAATGTGGAACAGAGTGAGACAAGCTGATCAGCGAGTTTCTCCAGTGTCTTCCTTTTGTCCTGACTGTTTGTACTGTAGATGCTATAGAAAGCACCTGGATTTTCACATGTGAATACCTGAAAAACATTTACCATACTGGTTTAATTCGCATGTATTCATGTACAACTGCAACATTCAGAACATTTTTATTTTAGTTCTAAATGCCAAAATCTAAACTGATTTATATAAGGACTCGTGAGTTTATGCAAAACAGACCAGAAAATCTTATTGTTTTTTCCCCAAATACATTAGACAACAGTTTCCTGAGCTGCTGGAATAATACAAAGTTGAAATCATTACATCAGAGCTTAAAGCAGCCAACACCCTTTTAATGTTCACCCTGAACGCTGAGAATCTCTTCCTTTCTGTAGCAACATGAACTACAACACAGTGAAACAGTCAGCACAAAAAGAGGAAATGTAGAATTACAAGAAGGACCTAAAAGAGCACACTTTGACCACACTCACTTGTGCCTCCTGTGGCATGAAGGAGATGTTGATTTCCTTACAGACTCGTATGTACTTCGCACAGTACAGCTTCATATTATTGAACAGGTCATCTGGGCAGTCTGTGGGACCACAACATTTTAGTTTTCCTTTTAAATTGTTGACCAACAGCATGACCATGATGGCCATGTGATTATGCCAATTATTGTCATTGTCTCTGAACTGCAGTAAATTATAGAGGTGGAGTGAATTACAAGTTACTTACAGTCAGTGAAATAAACATATGCTGCTTTATATTTGGGTTTGGACTTGAAGTCTCCAATTAAAGCATCCACACACTGAAGTGAAAAGATAGAAAGTCATAACAGAGTTTTGAAGAAAAACCACAGAATACATTTTGAATAAATTCAATGAAAGACTGAACCTTAGCGGTTGGTGACATGAAGTAGATAGCCTTCATTTCTGTAACAGGCTCTCTGTTTTTGTACAGGTCCTCCACAACTAAAAAAAACACACATTCATTTTAACAGATCCAAATCCAGACGTAAGTTTGTTTTGTGTATGACATGAAATGCAAACATAGCCCACTTGTTATTTTCTCTGACATCAGGTCGGACATTTTGCAGCATGATGAGAGGAGTTTGGTGGTGAACGGGTCCAGAATCAATATCTTTAAGTAGGAATAATCAGTAGCAGTCGGTCAGTTTATGCACGATAAGTAATATCTTACAATATAGGTAGCTCCATGTGAAGAGAAAGAAGAAGAAACAGCAAAAGAGAAATAACAATTCTGTTCTCGTGCAGTAAAGGATAACTGTCATGTAATTATAATCTAAGACAAACCAGTACTGAGGGTTGTCCTACCTTCCATACTTCAGACTTTCTGCAGTCTGCAATAATTGTGTCTCTTATTTCTGCAAGAAACAGAAAAAAGAAACACCAAAAAAACATTAATTATAATTGATATTACTAAATAACAACTGTTACAGCTTAGTGTATGGATTTGCCCTTGGTAATGTTTTATGATTCAAGTTGTGGTTTGCTATAAAAATGATGAATAGAGCAGTTTTGAAGGGTTGAAATATTTAGCTGATAAATGACTAAGTCTGTCTATCAGCAAAAAGACATTTAAATGAAGTCTTTCTTCAAATGTTAATGCTCTGTAACATTTTATTTCATACACAACTGACAGACAGCTGAATGTGAAGTTATGTTTTCCTAGAGCTACTTCAACTAAACTTATTATCTCTTTGACATATTAATCTTAACTTCGACTATGATTGGATTAAAATCCCCTGGAAAGCTAAAAGTTCACTATCCAGCTTGTTTTTAAGTCTTTCTAGAAGTTAAAAAGTCATGTTGTAAAATGTAAATATTTGTAGTTAGTCACAAAAAACTGAACTTGGTTGGACAAACAATATATTAGAATACGTTAACTGTGGGATTAAAGTATATTTTGTATTCTCTTCATAAAGAAAAGGATGTGCTCTACACGTACATTTCCCTTGCGTAATATTTGGCCTCTTGTCATTTTCTCAATCTCAAAAAAGAAAATAAGTGATTTATGTAGTCATTATGAAAAGTAAAAACAGTTCTCCTATATGGGGGGTTTCTCAGTGTTAGTTACTTCACCTACAGAGAAAGTGAAAGCAATCTGATAAAATATCAGCCTTAGAACAAGCCTAATATTAACAGATATATTTAAGGTTATGAAAGTAGATGTCGACACAGGGTTTGTTCATGCTGGAGAAGCACTAAAAGCTGAAGGATACAGTTTAGCTGTCTTCTGATTTAGGCAAACAAACTTACAACAAATGTCGTAGTGTTCAAAGACCAGAAGACCTTGGGGATCTCTGGAGGAACTTTTTGCGATGTTGTTTATCCAGCATAGTTTTAACTCTATAAGCTAAATGCTTACACGCAGTTTGACTTTGTATCGGTTACAGTTAGCTCGCTAGCTTATTTCAGCCTTGTGTTAACGTTAGACTTCAAGTATGAGGTGGGGCTACATGCGACACTTTGGCCAGACTGAAGCGGGCTACAAGAAAAATTATAAACCCATGAGAAAAGGAAAACGCTAGCTGAACATTGAATCCTTAAATCCATATTTCTAAAGTTCCGCTGCAAAACCAGCAGAATTAAATTTAACATTTGCCTGTCATTCCAAGATGCAAAGTCACAATGAAAGAGACAGTTTATAAAAACAGCAAAGACATAGCTCTTTACGTCGTGAAGACAAAACGTTACGTTGTTTTACATATAGAATAAAAAACAATCCATTTTGAATAAACTTACTTTTCCAAATTATTCTTTTCAGCCCGTGTTCCGAGCCCGATGCCATCTTGTTTTTTCCTCCTCTTCCTGCCCCGCGTCCACTGTCTTTGACGTCACCCGCGTCAATACATATGCGACGCAACGTTGTAGTTTGTTTTTGTTTTTTTAACACAAGCTAAAGCCATAGGTCGTCCATAAATAAAACTCCCATGATAACGATAATTGAAGATATCTATAGAGGTTTACCACAATTTAAATATGGTGAGTCAAAATTATGAATTAGGGGAATTCTTTCCATGCAAAGTCAACATGGTGAAGTTAATACAATGAGCTAAAACAGTGGTGCGATGTACGTAGGCCCACATATATATGTACACAGGTTTGAGATACTTGATGATGAGTATTTCCAGTGACTATTTAACTCTGTGTACTCCATCTCCACAGACTAGTGGGCCAAAAGGAAACACAAGCACAATATTTATTTTGATACTTTTGATAGTGTTAAATTGGCTTCTATCTAGGGGAAGTCCAATTCTTTTGCTTGACCCTTCAATTACATATTTACATATTAAATATCTTGCCTATAGCTAAAAAAATCTGTTTCATTCCCATGTTATCTGACCTGCTCTTACCCCAAGGTGTATTTCTTTTATCTGTGATTGGACATTCGCCCTCAGTGGGAGGATGCAGATGCAGGTTTCATACAGACATCACATAACAGTTACGACTGCATTTATAAAAATCTAACAGAAGCTGCAAGACGTGAGAGAAACAGTGAGGGGAAGTGTTTCAAGAGACATACTTGAATAATGGTTACCAAGACGTGGCTGGGGATTTTTGTCTTGCTGGACATATGCTCACAGGTAATCTTCAACCCTGAAAAAAGAGAAGAGTAAAACTCTAAGAGCAGACACTGCCCATTGCTTTGGCAGTTAACTATTGTTAATAGTATTTTCTCTTGTACATTTGCAGGCTGCAGCTCGATCAGGTACTGTACGTTCTCCTTTATATTATATTCTCCTTTTAATGTTCATGTCTCTATTGCAAAAACACGCCACAGTATGATGACCACTACTTCTTCTATTCCTCTCAATAGATATCCTAGTATCTGTGTTCTCAGCAACATCCAAGGCTGTCATTCTCAGATGGACCAGGTACCCTGGAGCCAGCTCATACAAGATTTCTGTTGCCCACAACTGCCCATATTCCAGCCCCTTTGCCTTTACACAGTATAGTGCAGATGTAGTTCTAGGCTCTGTGAACTCTCTGTCTCCAAACACCGTCTATGTATTCACAGTTCAGGCTTTGGATAATTCTGGGACAACACTAAGCACTGCAACCACAGAGTCATCAACAGGTGACATGCATTTCTGTCCATACCTGAATTGTTTAATTACTTAATACAAATGATAGGATTTACAGACTAAGCTGACTTGGGCCTTTAAAATGGCAAGATTTACGGAGATCGGACAACCTAAGTGATATGTGATATAAAAAGTGTAAATGGGATATTGAGGAAAAAGGGTAAAACCAACTGGACCTTGGAGTTATAGAAGAATACATTTTCCACAAACCTTTGTTTGTATTGTGTGGCATATCCACCATTTTAACCTCTTAAGTGCATGTATTTGTTTTATTCCAGTTGCAGTATTCTCGACAAAAGCTATTTTTTTAACTGATATATAATATTTTTAGCTCCCGACACGATGGATCCCATTCATACTTTTAAGGCGGTGGATAGCAGGACCTTGGTGATAGAGTTCAATTCTGTGGCTGGGGCGACTAATTACATCATACGCATCGAAGCTGCCAATGGTTTCTTCAGACTGGACACAGTATCCTCGTCCCCTGCTAAGATCGAGAACCTTACGCCGTACACAGGATACACGCTCAGAATCATGGCCAAGAACTTTAAAGGAGTCAGCCAGCCGTCTCGTCCAGTGACTGCAAAGACAGGTATTGTTGTTTGTCATGTTATTTGTGAGTAGTCAAAGGATCACTGCTTCACTCTTTGGAAACAGAACCTGAAATCAAATAATTCAGTGGAGAAAACATCACCTGGAGATTGGTCTATGTGTAGGAATGAGTCACGGTGAGCCCTTTTCTCATAACTTAATATGGCTTCATTGTCCTATGATATGCTGGACAGTGTGTGAACAATGTGTCAGCAGCCCTCAGGCCCTTTCTTATGTTGGTGGTGATGTTACTTGACCATCCTACATTATTAAACACAAAAAGCTGATAACCTAAGGAGACAAAAGATGCTTCATGGTTTATTTATCTGTTATTTTCTTCTTATTTTAGGACCATAGACTAAATATCTGGTGGAAAACGTTATCTATCTAGTTCAGTTAGCAGAAGCCTCCTCTATATTCAGAAGTTACTTGCAAATCAAATATTCTCTCTAGGCTCTATATTACCTTGCTTCTCTGAATTCTGTCCTTAAAAAATGGTCTTATTGATCTCCAGTGGTGAAGTTCACATTACAGTTGTATGGGAAAGGAAAAGAGAGCGGGTGCACTGTGAGTCTGAGCATCACAGTGTAGAGTCATGAGTCTAGAGACCTAATGTATGAGTCAGTCTTGATTCCTTTAAAAAAATCAGGATATACTTAAAACACAACTCACAAAAAACTAAAGTCCTTGAAAACCTTTTCTATCATGTTAAACTTCACAATAATTTTATTTGGACCAAATATTCAACAAGCAACATTAAATAATATCGCTCTCAAAGTACAAGTATAACTACACAGTTCTGGTTGTAACCTGTTTTTCTGTCTTGATTAGCAGTAACTATTTAAATTGTGGCCTGTATATTGAATGCTAATACATTCTTTATCTAGATCTCTAAATACTCAACATACTATATGTAAAACCTTTCTGCCCACCACAGTTCTGCCTCCCCTTCAGCTGTCCACCTCCTCTCCCAGCATCGACATCATCACTCTGTCCTGGGTCCCCATAACCCATGCTGTCCACTACACCCTGTTCATAAACAGGTTGGGTTCAGACAGCACCATCACATATAACACAACCAACACCAATCTGAGCGTGTCTGGCCTGGACGCTGGCTCACTCTACAGCATCAGGGGTTTCGCCTGGGACACTGAGGGGCGAGAGGGAGAAAGCAGTTTGATCAGCAACCAAACAACACGTAAGTCGGCACTGAGTAACTGCTCGCGTGGGGATCAGTGTCTCTGTCAGATAACACACAGCAAGCTAAAAGATACACTCCAGTAAGTAGAAATGCATGCGCATTTATAATAATATGTGAGAGATATCACACATGAAGAGAACAAGATCATTCTTGTTAATGTGATAATGGATGTTACCAGTCGTAATGGATATGCTGGATATTTCATGTTGTGTCTTCAAACAGGACCTCCAGCACCATCTTCTGTCAGCATGTCTGTTCTGATATGTAAAGATGTGGCCAGACTCTCTGTGTCCTGGACACTCAGCCAGGAGGTGTATGGATCCATCCAGTACCTGGTGACAAGTGACCAGAACCTCACCTGTAACTCGACATCCACCTCCTGCACCTTGTCTCCTGCCAAGTGTGGACAGATTTACGTTATCCAGGTCACTGCCTACAATGATGCCGGATCTGGCAACGCATCCAGCCCTTCAGTCTTCACCACCTGTGCGTAGTGTGAGCATCACATAGAGTGTGTGTGAGATCTGAACTAGTCGTTTTAAGGGACAGGCTCAACATACACCAATACACTTATCTATTATTATTCCAAACTGGTTTATGGATTAAAACTAACCACATCTAAAATGCAAAACATTACAGTAGTAAAACACTTTATTTCACTCAAATATTGAACAGTCGTCCCAGTTTTCATGTTAATGTGATGATTGTGATGACATGTTTGTGATTGTGACTAGGCTCCCTGCTGCCCTGTGTTTTCAGTCCCATGCCCGCCACAGAACTTGACTGTCGTGGAGTCGTCACTGGGGGGAAACTGTACACTTGCATGGAACACGGTGCCTTATGCTGACCGCTACAAAGCCTTCATCAAAAGAGCAGACAGTGTTGACGAGACGAGCTGCAACACCACCAGCAACAACTGTACCTACCAGTGCGAGTGTGGTTACACGTATGTGATGTCTGTGTTTGCGCTCAACCAGGCCGGCAGGAGTCCTGAAGGAAAGATCCTCAACTATACCACCTGTACGTAGCAGCAGCTTGTAAAGGTTTGAACATTTTTTTCCTCTTGCATTTACACACATTACCTGTGGTTTTTTTCAGTGGCCTGTTGTCCGGAGGATGTGTCCATCTCCGTGGTCAGCACAGACACTCTGGGGATCACGTGGGCGGCCTCGCGGGGGGCAGAACTGTATGAGACTCGGGCTGCAGACGGTTTAAAAGCCATCCTGTGCAACGACACAGCACCAATGTGCTCTCTCTCAGACCTCAGCTGTGACACTACCTACAGTGTGGTGGTGACACCCTGTAATGAACTCAGCGGATGCAATCGTGCATGCAAAGCTCACACCAAAGACACAGGTGGAAACTTCTATTCATATAGTGTATGCATGAATTCAGTGTAGCCACATTTTCACACACATAAATCACATTAGAAACTTTATTTATGTCACTATGTTATAACAATAGAGTATAGTGTCAACAACAATAAACTGAAAGATGTTTCTAATATTTTGTCCAGCCAGTCTTTTGTTTTCATGCACATACTGTATGTATAATGTGCATGTATATATTGGTTTATTATAAAGGAAAGTGAGGATTATAAACGCCTGCATAGAAATATTGCGTATGATCTATGTATGAACATACTAAGTTAAAGTCAAAGTCAAAGCTTTTAATTCCGTCTTCTCTTTTGTCCCCATCAGCTCCCTGCATGCCGACAGATTTGCTGCTTACTCTGAAAAACTCCTCATTCGTCAACATCAGCTGGTCAGGAAACAACAGGGCTGCTACTTACACTGTGAGCGCACTGGGAGACAATGTCAGATACAACTGCACCACCCCTGGAAACAGCTGCATCATCGACGAGCTTCTCTGCGGCACAAACTATGAGGTCAGCGTCACGGCCAGCAGTGCCGCCGGCCTGAGTTTGCCCAGCTTCTCCGACTTTCTGGATACAGGTGAGAAGTCTAAGGTTACACTGATGGAATTAAGGCATGAATCAAAACAATCAGAGAATAATGTGGATTTGCTGTTTTATATTTGATCCCCCCTCACAACCAGGATGATTATTATGGCCAGTTTGTGGCAGTAGATTTATTTTTTCTTATTACAGACGGTTCTTCTTACATGAATTAATGCTATTACCTTGAGGTCAAGTAAATTATTTTGATATGAGACTATTTGTGTCTGGATCATCAGGAAATTTAGTGCATTTACACAGCTTTCATAAGATAGTCACAGCATTATTCAATTTAATTGAGCTTTATTTATTTAGCACCATTTCACAACACAAGTCATCTCAAGGCATGTTATCACAACAAAACAAGCTTTGCTCTTCCGAGATAATCGAAGTCAAGTCAAAGTCAACTTTATTGTAAATTCTGTCGTAGGTGGAAGACGTACAGAGAATTAAAATGCCGTTTCTCTCTCATCCCGGTGCTTTCAATAAAACTTGAATAACTTTTTAACTTGCTATCACAACAACAACAATCAGTCTTGTTGACTCAAGATAACAAAATTATTTATTTTAGATCTTGACTTAACAACATTTTTAAAATAGTTGCAAGCATGGCCATTCTGAATCTTACACTGTTCCTCCATCTTATTACCACTTTTCTCTTACAGTGGTATCATAACATTGCTATCCCATTAGTTTGGCAGGTGAGTAGTGTAAATAGCTGGAGACCAGTCAAGGCAAACACTGATGTTACATCTCTACATCTCCATTTTTTGCAGAGCCCTGTTGTCCAGTGAATGTAACAGTGAACCAGGTGACTCCAGCAATCACCAGTGTGTCATGGTCTCACGCCAAGGGGGCACATTCTTTCATCACTTCTCTCACATCGGGGAGCGGTTCCGCTCGCTGCCGCACCCAGGACTCCCAGTGCCTCATGGGATGCATCACCTGTGGGACCAACTATACCGTCGCCATGGAGGTGTTCAGCCACAGCAAGCACATGTCTAACTGCACCTATCAGGGCTTCTCGTCCAGTGAGTGGTGCTGTTAGAGAAACCTTTATCAAAGAGTAACTACACCAACTAAACAGTTTTTAGCAGACTTAGCAGGTAGCACGGTGGAGATGTTTGCACACATTCAATAGCTTGTGTTTGTGGGAAGAAGAATATTGCTCTAAGTTAAATACTGCAGAGATAATTGTGTTAGTGTTTTTCCACCGGCTATTCAAGTGGCCCCTGTACGCCTGACTAAGCTGTTACCAATTTATGTTAAAGCCACAGCAGACACACCCTGTCATCACTGTCTCTGTTGGGCAGGTGCCTGCTGTCCGTCAGGTGTCAGGCTCTACAGCACGGCTGCTAACTCTCTGCGGGTGTACTGGCGCAGCACTGACAACAGCCAAAGCTACAACGCAGACTTGGTGAGCACGAAGAACAACTACGCCTGCACTGCGTTTCCTGGGGAGAACCACTGTGATGTTTACAACGCCCAGTGTGGGGAGCTCTATCGCGTAGTGGTGGCCCCACTCACAGCAGGAGGCAGCAAAGTCCTGCTCTGCCCCCAGAGGCTGTACTCAGGTATGAAGGTGGAATCCGAATGTGGCGTAAAACTGAGGCTCTAGGGTGTAAAGCATATCCTTTATGTTAGGATGTTTCTATGAGTTTCAATGAACATTTTTAATGAATTTGACTTTTTTTTCCATCTAATTTGTAGTCATTTGCACAGGGAGCAATGCTTTTACAGGTGAGTGTTATCATTTGGAGCTTAAAAGTTCAAATCAAATCTACCAATACAGTAAAAAACATTTTACAGTTTATGATTGTTATACTGGCAACTTTTCTTATACTGGTAACAGCTAAAACATCACACATGACTTGTTATATATTGTTATATACTATACTGTAATCACTTCAACCTGTTCATTACCTCCAGTAATTTACAGAGGGAGGAGAAGTGTGGACTAGCATTTGGTAAGTAAATCTGACCACTGATGGCAAATGTTGATTCAACATTTTCATCCTAATCCTATAAAACAACTGATTGCAGCCATGGTTTTAATAAGAATTGATGTCTCACTCTGCTGGCCACTGTGAGACATAACTTGGAAAGATTGTTGTGGATCTACATTTAAACACTGACTAATTGCATTGCTGTAAAGTTTTAGAAAATGTTTTTTCTTTACAGGCTCCTCTCCTCAGATTCTTCATGTTCCTCTCTCTCCTTTATCATCTAGATGCGTAAAGCTAAATAAAAGAACTGTTAACCAAAGGTAAACAGGCCTATGGGCCGTGATAGAAAACAACAATGATATGTAATAAAATGACGTATTAGAGAAAATGTTTAGTGTTATATGTACCTAAAACAATGTGACAGTCTATGTTAAATATTGATCTGACAAAAAACAGAAATACAGTACAGTTTAAATAGACACTATAAAAAACATATTCAAAGCTTTAAAAAATTAAAATACCTGTTAAGCTCCAAAGTAGACGGCCTCCTGATGATAAATAGTGGACATAGTGTCACTCTGGAGTCTTGGTGTTAGAGTACAGTGCTTGATCTCAGGATGTTTTCAACAATTTGACATGCGTGTCAGTGTAGCTGTGTAAACCTGATGCATATTTCAGGTAATAAAGAAATCAGCATTCATTTTGTGTTCTGCAGTTTGTTTTACATAATATGCTTGCTTTACGATTTTCAAGAGAAACAAAGGGTTAAATTCTGATTATAATCATGGTAATTAATCTATAACATTTTCTGTTTTGTGCTTTTAACATTTTTACCTGGGTAATTTTATTACAATGAACTACACAGATTACAAAAGAAAGGACAGTAAATGTCATCTACTTGACAGTACTGTACACAAACTACAGTATATATATATATTTATTTTACCATACACAGTATGAACAAAAGAGAGAAGACTAGCTACAAGAATTGGATATGGAGTAATCTAATGACAGGATGAAGTTACTTTGTGCTTCATAATAAATTTATCCTATAGAGACAATATATTGGTTCAAACAAATGTCTAACGGCAGCTTGAGGAATGCCATGTTTAATGTTTATATAATTAATGAGCCTATAAGAGAAAGTTTTAGTGCAATGCAGCTTATTTATCCACAGTGACAAGTGCTGTCATTTAAAATTAGACCTGTGAGATTGTAGTCTACCAAAAAGTAATCAGTTCATCCAGGATGGCAACAGGAGTGTTCCTGAGACAATAAACATCAGGTCACTGGGACCTTGTTGACTTTTGTCCTTTGCTTACTAAAATCTGATCAGTTGTACCAAATTTGAATGAATTTCCTCAAAGTATTCTTTAGATATCATGGTCACAACACCTAAATCCAAAAGAAAAGAGTCAAGACATGTTCGGATTTTGAAAGTAATCACTATGCACCAGGACAAACAGGAATTTGAAGTTCTTGCTGCTGTTTCCTGACAATGGACAACACCAGGAAACAGTACCTTGTATTGAATGACACAGGTCATTTTATCATAACTATTACAGCATGGTTGGATGTTTTAGTGTTTTTTTCCTTGGAAAACATCCACCCTTTCCCCTGCTTCACAGGGCACCTATACCAGAAACATGTGTTGCCCTGCCCCTTTTTCCCAGCAAGTTTCAGTTGTCCCTCTAAACACAAAAGTGATGGTTCTAGTACTATTCCCCGCACACTCCGCGAAAAGCTGCCATTCACAGCTAAAAACTTTCGGAGCACTTTACAGTGTACGAAAAAGCAGTCCCACTTGAGCCAGAATTAGGTGACAGAGGAGAGGAAAAACTCCCTTTAACAGAAGAAACCTCCAGCAGAACCAGGCTCACAATGTGCAGCCATCCGACTCGATGAAGAACATTTAATTTCTTGGAGTGCAAATCCAGGAACTCTCCCCACCCAAATGTGCAGGTTTTTAAGCAGCGTACACAAATTTCCACTGTTACTGTACAATGTCTTTACAAGACAGCACATACATGTGGAGTACATTTAATTGTGTGAAATAAAACAGAATGATAGGAAATGCTTTTGAACAAAAATGATCATATCACATCTTACTCATGGACAGAGTTAAATGATTCCTTTGTAAGATATAGTCTCCTGAGATGTTATTGTGCTATCTGACCCGATCCCATGCCATCAGCCGTGAGCCGTAAAAGATGTTTTGTTGCAGTATAATAAGAAATCTGATCACATTCCTCTCACATTCATTTTTTTTATGCTGTGATAAGAATTTTGATGTAGCTTTTGTGAACCTGAAGATAAATCAATTGGTCTCAAGGTGCAGTAACCAGTTCAGTAACCAGTGGTTATCCTTGGATAACCACTGGTTACTTTGGATAAAAGAGTCTGCCAAGTAAAGTTAAGTTTAGAGTAAATAAATTTATAGACATCTAGATTAAATGATATATGTCAGCATCTAAGATTTCAAGAGGTTTTACAGCATAAATAATATTTTTATTACCTTTTAAAGAAATCTTTTGATGCGCAGATCGCTGGTCCTCTGTAGTTCTCACTCTTACGTTACCATTCAGCTACAGTCGGTGCTCAGTGCTGCATCTTTTTCATGGTCAAGATCAACATGAAGTTCTCTTAGATTCCAGCGCAGTTGGAGCCTGTAGTTATCAGACAGGTCACTGAAAGAGCATGTGAAGCGAGGTCATTTTTACAATGTGAGGACAGTTCTCACTATGTCTTAAGGCACTAGGGAATGTATATCAATGAATGTCCTAATTTTGATGGCCTATAATCATGTATGTGTGTGGATGATTGTTGAAGTCATTTTTATCACGTTATCCGGTATTACTTTAAGGTGTTCTAATGTATTTATTTTGATGATGTAACTTTATGCCGTTTTAAGACCGTTTCTTCTGAAGGAAACAAAGAAAGTCATTTTGAATCTTACTGAGGGGAAAACCATGGCCTCTCCACTTCTGCATCTATTGGGGAAATAATAGTAATGTTTCTCCCAAGATTTCATGCAGATGAACACGTGCAGAAAACCCCTGACTTGAGAAGTTTATGGGAAGTTACGTCACAAAATGCTCCATGCCCCTGACCTGTAACAGTGTCTACTTCACAATATCACAGCCATGTAAAAAATACAATGAAATATCAAGGTGTTCACATCACTTGTTCGTATTCAGCAGGTTTCAAAATTGCTCTATTGTTTATGAAGGCAGCTAAAGTTTCTTGGCAGTGTTAGGGACTGTATCCACTTTCATGTTGACTTCCTTTTTCTAATACACGACGAGGAACTAGCAGGTGATAGCCCTTTATTATTCTGTGATAAAGGATTCCTTTCAACCAGCCCACAAAGGGCCATTTTAGAGATTAGTCCGTCTAAGAAATACTTTATTTTATTTCATCTAAAATCCACAACCTCCAAACGTTTAGAGGATAGCAGTGGAAGGAAAGCCATGTCTTAACTGATGTGCTTTGTATGCAAAGCCCATTTACATAAAGTCCCATTCGTCAAGTTTGCATTGTTGACTTTAGTTACAGTCTCCTTTGCTCGGACGGTCCCTCCCAAGGCTTTATCTTTTCGGTTGGGCCATTTACTGTGTTCTCATGTATTGTTACAGCAATGAAAAAACAACTATTAACCCAGAAATAGGGCCATGTGTGAAGTCGGAGCATGGCTCAGACCACTGTCAAAATGTGCATGAAGATCTCAGATACAAAGAAATCAATGTCAGTAGAAACTTTTTATTTCTCCGCACGCTTTATACCATCTGCATTGCTTGGGTTGTTGCTGTGATCTTAAGTGTCTTCTCTAAGAGACTGACTCGAGGTGATAAGACCAGTGCTGTGAACTTAATCACAATCACAGTTATTGTATCTTTGTTGCTCAACATTCAAAACACTTTATTAATCCCAGAGGGAAATTGTTTTACCTAGATACGGCCGCTCTCATTTCAGAAGGATTAGAAGACCCACAACCATAAATAACACCAACAAATATAAATACAAAAACAACAAATATATAAAATCAAAAAACAAAAACATGATAACATCACTCTCTGGAGTTGTTGTTCTCCCCTCTCCTCTTTACTGAGGGAGGCAGATGTGGAATGGAAGAGTTTGATGGCCACAGGAAGAAATGATTTCCTGTGGCGTTCAGTGGAGCACTTGACACTGATAAGTCTCTCTGTCCAGCCAGGACACTGTGTAGGGGTGGGAGGGATTGTCCATGATTGAGAGGAGTTTGGAGAGTGTCCTCCTC
>JAUMHF010000019.1:18044705-18091332 GCA_032359275.1 Microctenopoma steveboyesi | reverse complement strand
CTGGACACCACAGACTCATAGAACATCCGCAGCATGGTGCTGCAGACATTAAAAGACCTGAGTCTCCTCAGAAAATAGAGACGACTCTGAGCCTTTTTGTGAACAGAAGTTGTGTGTGTAGACCAGTCCAGTTTGTTGTCCAAGTACACTCCCAGGTACTTATACTCAGACACAACCTCCACCTTCTCTCCCCGTATAGTGAGAGGTGGGACAGGACCCCCAGATATTCTGAAGTCCACCACCAGCTCCTTTGTCCTACTGATGTTGAGCTTGAGATGATTTTGCTCACACCAGTCTACAAAGTTGTTGTCATTGGATTTGCATGTTTTCATCAATATGTCTAAAATGATGTAATGTGTTGAGATTTTATAACTGTTAACTTAAGCTCAGTGTATTAAATTGTGTTAATTTAGCTCAGTATTTTTGTATGACTTAGCCAAAGGCCTTATGTTTCTGCTTGCTCATCTGTCCTTCCAGTAACACATTTGGAATATCTATTGGCAGGGAGACAAAGATAGACAAATTCAAATGCTTGGCTCAGTTTTTTTCTTTCGAATGTCTCTAGATCATGTCTCTCTCTTTATTTTAACTTAAAATCTAAGATATTGTTGATTTAATTTCATATTTCTTAGTTGCCCTCTTGTTCCAGCCAGCTGACCGACCCCAAACCACTCACAAATTAAATTCCAAGTTTTCAAATATCCAACCTGCCTGCTTCACCAGCCCCTTGTCAGATTTGTATGGGTTTACACCATGTTTGTCATGCAGTAGACTTATATTCCTTCCACCCTGTACGTGGTTTTTAATTTGTAGCATTTACTTTTCTAAATGATGCCAATTGGCACCTGATATGCATAATGTTGTCTCAGCTTTAAGTTTCCTTAAGTTCCTTAAGTTGTCCTCAGGGCCACAACCGTACAGGCTCTTAAAAACAAACAGCAGCAGCAGAAATCAGCGAATGACACAAAGACATGTACACGTGTGTCCTCTGTATGTTGGAGATGTAGGGGTGAATAAAAAGTACATTAATCACAGCAGATGAAAATCCCTTGTATTCATTTTTTTCCATTGCTGGAAACTGTTTTCAACTTTCACACTACAGTGCAGTGATCAAACAAATGATGGTTATGTAAACTGATAGATGCGTGAGAGTGTGAGTGAAGAGAAAAGCGAGGACTAAAGATTTGTCATCCTCAAGTCAGGTAAATTCACCAATAGCTGTCTGTGTCCATCCATCCAGCCCTTCTTCCCTCCCACCTGTCGTGTTCTCAAGGCAACTCTGACTGCCTGAGGCTGGTGGTGGGACAGCCTGTCCCCATTTGGGAAAAACTGATTGGTTCCCACAAACACACTGGGTTGAATCTCTAAAGAATTCAGAACACCTTTTGTATTTGACTCCTCGTATACTAAACTATTTGTAATCTTTCAGTCAATGTCAAAGATGGGATTCTTGGGAGCGCTTAGCTTTTCTTTAGTATTGGTATCTCTAATTCAGGTAAATATAATTAAATAAATTTGTATGTAAATATAATATAATATCAAAATATTTGCAACAAGTTGGTGATTGACATTGTTTCTCGTGTTTACAGATACCCACAGCTGCAGAAGGTATGTGAAATAATAATTTATCTGAAATGACATTTTGGATCCCATATGTAAAACTGAAGAGTTTGGATTCCACCTTTGTCATATCATGAATATTTAGAGATAATGGATCTGTGTGTGCACAGTATGAGATGTAGTGCAGTTGTAATTTGTACTGTTCAGCAAAGTTAATTAAAGTTTATATATAACAAATCACGTATTGCCATCTTTTGCAGGGTGCAAAATCTTGTCAGCAAAGGCTTCAGGCCCCTCGTCGCTTCTGGTAAAATGGGAATCATATCCTGGGGCAGCAAGTTATTTCTTGGACCTTCGGGTAGCAAACACGACAAGCGTTGTACCGGTGGTGGTGAGCGTGCCAGCCTCTATCACAGAGAAGAATGTGTTTGGTTTGAAGCCAGGAACCGAGTATGTTGTAACTTTCAAAGCTTTTCTGTATTTATATAATTCGGCTTGCGTGAATACAACGACAGCGTGGACAGGTAAACAGCAGTTAATACAACATTTACGTAGTAGTTTACGCGCAAAGTGCACATTTACGCGCAGACAAAACGCACCTAAGACGCATCCTTGCGATGCTTTCTCCACTGTTTATTCCTCCCAGTCCCCGACACAGCGCAGTTTGAAAGTGGCCAGCCTCTCTCGAGCACTTCAATCTTTCTAAAATGGACTCAGATACCGTCCACGCAGCTCTATTACCTGCTGGTGCGTTCTCAATCCACCGGAAAAACGTTGAACCTCACCTACACCGACGTCTCCGCTGTCGTGGGAAACCTGCAGCCCACCACCATCTACGACTGCTACGTCTACACATCTAACCAGGGTGGCCTGGGAATGGCAAGCAAAGTGAGGACAATCACGACCAGTGAGTGACCAGCTTGGACCGTTTGGAGCACCTTCAAAATCACCTCTAGCCCAGTTAGAGTTATCCACAAATCACATATTGCCTGGAGTATTTTTTCCTTACTTTATAGTTTATTTACAGTTACAGAATCCGTGATTATTAAAATTCTGCTACACACACACACACACAAACACACACACACACACACACACACACACACACACACACACGGAGCTCACAGAAGTACAATTTCATATTGGGTATGTAGATTGTTTCCAGGTTTTAGGAGATCTGGCCAACATGAATGTGATTAATTCTGCTCAAAGCACTAAAAACTCAATGTGCTCAATCTTTAAAGATTACCTGTATACCTCAATTATCAGTAATGTGGACTTTGTTTCAGGGATAAATATACTTTATATAGATATACTTTAGCCCCAAACTAAAACCAAAACCATCGACTCCTAGACATTTTTTACCTAGACATTTGCTCTAACAACATCATCATCTGGATTATAACACATTTGTTTTCGCTGAAATCAAAGTCAATACTTTTTTAATCTTGTAGTTATTCAATGATTGCTAGTAGAGAAGAAAAATATTGTCTGATATTTCCCATTTTAGCGGCACCGCCTCCGGTGAACATCACAGCAACGCAGATAAGAGTGAACACGGCAAGGGTGACGTGGCAGCCGGTAAAGGATGTGCTAATATACAGAGCCACCATCCAGTACCTTGATGACCCCACCAGCAAACCATTGGTGCAGAATGTGTCGGACACCAAGATGGACGTTCAAGGCATCCTGCCATGTTCTACATATCTGATATCAGTGTCCTCACTGAGCCAGTTCTTGGTTCCAAGCGAACCCACGGTTTATACATACACCACAAACAGTAAGTGAACAGAGCCAAGCCAATATCAATAACTGGTTGATTATGATCTAGGTCAGCTATTCTCTCTCAGGAGTTCCTGCGAGACTTGAAGAATATGATCCAGAGGGGGAAAAGATAAAGATGCCCTGACGGCCCACTCGTTGTTGAGGCTGTCACGTAAACATAGCCATGAACACAAAAAAAGAAATTAAAGCGGGTTTTGTGGTTGTTGTACAACTGATTATTTATGAGTTATGTAACATTGATCTATTTTCTGTTTAGAGCAGCATCTGTAATAGAGATATTGTTTTTATTCTGCGAACACCACCAGACGACAGAACACTTTAAAAAAAGTTTGTTGCTACGGCCATTGTTGTAAAAAGTAAAAACGGACCTTGTAATAAAACCTCACATTTAGATGCCCTTCATCAGGCCTAACTGTATGTACTCTGAAACTGAAAGCAGGAAAAAATAATAACATCTAACATATCACTTGGTACTTGCAGAGCTGGAACCAGTTTCATCCATATCAGCAGACTACGATTGCACCAGTCAGTCTGCAGCGGTGTCTTGGTCAGTTGTGTTTGGGGCTGACTCCTACAGCGCCACAGCAACAGCCAAAAACGGCGATCAGCTCACGTGCACCAGCCAGACCACCAGCTGCCAAATCACACAACTCAGCTGTGGCCAGTCCTATGTGGTGACCGTAACACCTATATCAGGAAAGTGCAGGAACACGCTGAACACCACTTCAGCTACTTTTCAGACTGGTGAGACAAAATTATCATGTACACAACGTATCATCTTCTTCATTTATAGGAGCCATCTGGTACCTCCTAAAGATGCATGTGTGTAAATTCCATACAGGCATCTTCTCCCAAGTCTGTTTTGACCAAGTATGTATCTGTTTAGGCGTTCTTTCAAAGGAGGGGACGTCAGAGTCCTGAAGTGCAGGCGTAGAGCCCAAGACAGACTACATTTAGTATGTGTAATCATTTGCAGGAACTTCTTTTGTGCAATAATATACACATTTCCCCTCTACAACCAGCATCCTTAAATCCAAATCAAATAATGTTCAATTCATGAAAAGTGTTTTTTTGGAACAATTACAGCAATTGTTAATACAGCTTAAAATGCAGTCAACCGAATAGCACAGTGTTTGTTTTATTTACTGCTCCACCCTGGCATTTACTTTCCACACAGCTAATCCTTTTAGCTCAGATATCACTCTGTCCTGTGACTGAGCTGGGTCGAGCTGTTCTGTTGTTCCAGCCCCTCCCCTGATGCACATGCTGTGATGCTGAATATGACAGCCTTTTGATCTTAAAAGAAAAACTTTAAATAACTCAAACCTGCTATTTAAAACATTTTGTGCAATAAGGGCACATGAACAAGTAAATATTGTCATTTTATGATGATACAGCTTTTATTGGTTTTCCATAATGATGGATCTGTTTGTCTCATTGTCCTGTGACTGTTTTTAATGCGATCTATACCTGAAAGATGATAAAATAAGAAACAAGACAAGTAAATCAACTTTAAAAAGTTCTTTACTGTCTGCCTTCTATTTGGATAAGAGTATCTGAGGTTACCACGGCCGGAGTCATTTGGAAATAGCTGTTCATAATTCTGTTTCTAGTTTTCTCTAGTGCCTAAGTTCACACTTGGTAGAGTGCATCACTAGGCGTGCTCCTTTGAAACTGGGTCTCCTATTGAACTCTACTGTCTGTATCATATTGTGTTGTGTTAAACCTGATACCTCATACATACAAACCTCATTCAAAGCAACAATAGAGCTTAAGCTTCTGTATCAGGGTGTTTTAACCTGAAAAGGGATTTGAGATATTCATCTTTGATGAAGATATATAACCCTGTTTACTTACTCTAACCTGTTGCTGCTCATGAAGTACCTACACTGTTTAAATGAATGTATAAAAATGTGTTTTCTTCAAGTTCCCTGTCCTCCCAAGAACCTGAAGGTGTTACGCAACTGTTCCAGTGAAGTCGTCGTCTTTTCATGGGAGCGTACAAACAATACAATGTATTATCAGGCCATAGCAGTGGACTCCAAGGTACAGTACTATGGGAAGTAAATGTTTACAGCAATAATCATCAATGTAAAATTCATTTATCTGTAAGAAAATCATCTTTAAATAAAAAGGAAGTACAACATTTTATTCACTTTCTTGCCGACAAAATGAGAAGTGGAGAAGTGGTTTGGTAAACAAGTAAGGTCCTGAACTAAACTTATATTTTAGAATTTATACTATACATGTTGTACAGATATAGTACAGGTCTCTTGTACAGAGATTCATATTTGGCAAATGACAGACATCTCATGCATTTTGTAAAATTAGGGGGAAATGGTTGTTCCCACTGCCCACAGACACACACATGTATGGATGAACAGCAACACAAGAGGAGAAAACCAGGTTCTGGTTCAGTGACGTTTCTGCAGTGGTTCAGCCTGACAGCCTTTCTATTAAATTTAATGTGATTTTTCTTTTCCTAGGGAATGTCCCAGGATTGTGTGACTTTAGACAACGTGTGTTATTTCACACACACAGTGTGTGGACAACACTATTACTTCACAGTCTATGCAGTCACAGGGACGTGCATGAGCCAGGTCAGCTCCACTGTTGACATTCGCACAGGTATGAGCACTTAAACATACATTACATCCACTTTGTAGCTATATTTGCCGATTCTGGGTCTAGATCTCTGTAGTAAAGATACAAATGTTATTGGACACGTGAAGCTGTTTTTATAATTTGATAAAGGTTGCAGCTCTTGGACAATACTTTTTTGGAATAACACTGAGTGTTTGATTGTGCCCTCTGCTGGACACTATTTTAAAGCATAATTTAATGGCTCTAAAGCTGGACATGTGTCTATCAAAAACTAATATAGGTGGAATTACTTTTCTATGTTTACCCACAGTTTGCTCTTTTAAAGAGAGTTTTAAAGATGTATAAATATGAGCATAGCACGCAGAATGGTGTATTATATAATATAATATAACATTATAAAAACTAGTCTTAGTTTTATCCCAGCTGCTACAACATAACAATACCTCCTTGTTGCTAACTTTCAAACACAGCTAAAAAAAAACACAATATAATAGAATGTAGTGTAATATAATGTAATATAATATCTTTTTCTCCAGCACCATGTATTCCCCAAAATCTGCAAACATCGACCAACTGCAGATCAGACATTCTGATCAGCACGTGGGACCTTGCAGAAGGAGCTTTAAGGTACACTGTGGAGGCCTTCGGCACCCGGGGAAACAACACTTACCACAGCTGCAGCTCACTGTCCAACAGCTGTGCTATAGAGGGCCTCCAGTGTGGAGACTACTTAACCATCTACATCACAGCTTTTGATGATGAATGTGCCAGTCCGAAGGCACTCGGGTCTGAGGCTGAGACAGGTGAGGATAATAAACTTAATATTGTTAACCAAGCCCTTCGAAATAATCATATTTTTCAGTATTTACTGTTGTGAGACAAAAACCATTCCCTTTATCACTTTAGTTTTTTAGTCATATCAATCGGGATAACTGAATGCCTTAGTCGTGTACAGGGCCACTCAAGCCACCGTGGGAGCTACCAAGAAATAGGATCTGTACATTCTTAGAGAGAGAGGACATGAACATGATTTAAAAACCAAATATCAGGTTTATGATCTGAGCTAATTACGCAGGCAGTGACCGACCACTCCGGCCAGTTTTCTTTTTCTTCCATAAAGGACATATAGCCACATCTACGTCTGGTGTTATGGGACCTCGTGGAGACAAAGACATGAAAGCACGGAACATTACTCATTATCAGCTAGCTGTTAGCTTGTTATTGTAGGCTACACTCCATCTAACGTGTGAGGAAATTTCCTCATGCAGAGCTCTGTGTTTTTGTACAAGGATATACCTTTGAGTATCAGTTAAGTTATTTGCTCTTGGGGGCCCCTAGTGGTGACAGGGCCACTTGTGTCACGGGCGGGTATTATTACCTCAGATTAAACTGGTAACCTTGATTCTTGTTACCTGCAGCTGCAAGTGGGTTAAAGCTGTAAATTAGTCCTAACTTGACTCATCTCCTCTCTCTCAGCTCCATGCACTCCCCAAAATGTGGTCGCAGTGAAGGACTGTGGAGCAGACTCCATCACAGTGACCTGGGATCTGTCAAGCGGTGCAATTTTCTATATGGCCATGGCAAAGGACAGCGGAGGCATCGCCTACAACTGTAACTCTATGGACCTGACCTGTATAATCAGCGGCTTGAAGTGCAGCACCAACTACACAGCTTACGTCATTGCCTCCAACTTCATGTGCAACAGCTCTGAGAGCAGTAGTGTCTCAATAGGCACAGGTACTTCTGTTTTTATTTTGTAAAGCTGTGTAGTTGACCTTTCAGTAAAGTAAAGTAAAGAGCACATTTTAAAAAAATAAAATGTTCCTTTTTAACCTTATTTATACAGCTCCAAATCACACTTTACAGCGTAAGGTTTAAGACCTCACACAGAATATACTGTACTCTGTGTCTCATTTCAGCTGCTTGCCCCCCAAACAACGTCACTACCTTCCTGGATTGTGCAGCCAATGAGGCTCTGATTTCATGGCTTGGTCAGCCCACACTGAACTCCTACACTGCCACCATTGTGGATGAAAGCCAAGGACTTCTCAGCTGCAGCTCCACTACAACCAGCTGCAAGATACCAAACCTGACATGTGGAAAGCTCTATACTGTCACCGTCTGCTACCATGATGGCATTTGCCCCTGCCTCCCCTCCAAAGCCATCAACTTTGACTCTGGTTGGCATATGTTTAGTTTGTAACCTGTGATTTGTGTGTCTATAAACTATAAAATGTAAACACGTTAGATCAATAGGAGGCCTTAAACTCTCTCACTAGGAGTTTAGGGTGTTGATTGGGTTGCTGCATTTTGATATGATTAGGAATACAACCACTTGTATAAATATATATCTCTGCCCAGCAATACTTGCAGTAAGTTAAGTATCACATCCACACTGCATGCATGTACAGTAGTCTGGTTCACTTGTATTCCAGGATCTGGGTTTCTATCCCACATTTGCTCTTTTTCTAAACACATAGTCTAGATCAGCCTGCAAGCGAACAGTCGACCAGATTTGAATGAATTTTGTATTGTCTTTTACATAATGGCGTAACCAACTCATTCTTTTCTGCTCTCTAGTTCCTTGTGGGCCAGCCAATGTGCAGGCTCATGTCGACTGCGCATCAGGTGGACTGACCATCGGCTGGAACGCATCCAGAAAAGCAGAGGGCTACATTGCTATGATCTCAAACAACAGCACGCAGGAGTCCTATAACACCACACAGCCCACACTGAGCATTAACACACTGCAGTGTGGACTGGAGTACACAGTGAAAGTGACGTCCTTCAATAACACCTGCATCAGTTTCCCCTCTGTCGTAACTTTTAGGGAATGTAAGTTTGTATGAGTATGATGGTTGTTATATACTGTATATTTTTCTAAATCATCTCTACTGAGGATGGTTTCTAGTAAGACTTCATTGTAATGTAGGCAAAGACATTAAATTAGTCTTTGCCAGCTGTGTAAACAGTTGCTTTTATAACTTAATGAACGTAACTTAATACTCTTATATAAAGAGTTAAATTCATAATATAAACTTGATATGTTGAGCTGACCTGAGGTTTTCTATCTTCCAGCTCCGTGTGTGCCCACTAATGTGGCGGTGAGGAGAAACTGCAGCCAAAACATTTTGGAAGTGGCATGGCAAGCAAGTCGTGGCGCCCTAAACTACACCGCAGCTGCCGTGGTCAAAGGTGGCAGTCGCCTCGAGTGCGTGTCCAATAAGACGTCATGCAGGATAGACAGCCTCATGTGCAGCCAGGTTTACAGCGTCACCGTGGCTGCTGTGGACAACTCCTGCACCAGCACCGTGACCCCCATGGTGAAACAACCGACAGGTAAATAATTGGCAGACGTCAAAATGTGTACCTTCAACTCAATCTAAGTCAACTAATACCATTCAACTGTGATGTGGCCCACTTCTGCAGTGCCCTGCCCTCCTTCGCAGCTCAGCGTCTCTCTGAACTGTAGCACTAACGCTGCACTGTTGACCTGGGACAGCAGCCCCAATGCCGTGTTCTACACCGGCAAGGCGGTGAGCACAGACGGACACACCGTGACCTGTGATGCAGGAGCATCACTTAGCTGCCAACTACAGGGTCTGCAATGTGGCAAGGAGTACAGCTTCACAGTGTCGGCTTCAGATGGCGACTGTCAGAGTCCTGACAGCAATCCGGTCATCCAGTCGACTGGTGAGAGGAAAGGGCACCTCTTCTTTCCATTTCATCTCAATGCATTTGACACTCCTGGAAACCTGACAGCATATTATAACACTCACAATCAGCCTTTATTGTCACGTTTTTATTCTGGGTGAATTTCATCTGTGTGGAAACTCCTGTTCTTTTCTTACTTTTGCAATCAAACTGCACCTCAGATTAACTCTTTACCTCCTGTGTTAGCACCATGTACTGTTCAAAATGTGGTCAACACCCTGAACTGCAGCACCAACATACTGACCATCAGCTGGTCGCAGAGATCCATGCCAGCCAACTACAGCGCAAGAGCCGTGGCCAAAAATGGAACTGCACTCGTCTGCACTACACAGGGTTCTAGTTGCACACTGACGTTAAAGTGTGGGGAACAGTACAACGTGACAGTGAAAGCCATCAGCAGCACGTGTGAAGGACAGAGCAGTGTCCCTGATGTTGTTAAATCTGGTAGGTTTGTTGGGATGTGATGTAAACTAGTTAACTGATTTTCATTTTCTCATTGCCTAAATTTACAGCCAACATAATATCTCCCTTAGTTCCCTGTGTACCTGTGAATGTCCAAGGCCTTGTGGATTGTTCCACTAACACACTGCAGGCATCCTGGGACGCAGCTGCCGGTGCAGTGACCTACATCTCTACACTGAGGGGACCAGGAGGTTTATCCACTGCCTGCTTTGGCGCTGACCAACATTGCATCTTCCCCGGACTCCAGTGCGCTCAGACATATACATTCAGTGTGGTCTCCGTTAACGACAGGTGTAACAGCTCTAACAGCAACATAATCTCAGCAAGAACGGGTAATTTTGGATTTTGGCTCCAAGCCAACCTGAGCCTTTGGGGCACGTTAATTTGCAAACATTGAACATAAGCATATTATTCAAACACATATGAAGAAATATATGTTATAAACATAACATACTGTTCAAAAAAGAAGCAAAAACTAAACATTTGTGATCTGTTCTTAATGGTTTATGCCTCCAAGAACACAGATTGGCTAAGAGTTGGGCTCTACAGACAGGGCAGAGAAGGTCAATACATCTAATGTTGGTTTTGTGGTTGGCTCTTTTTCATTTCCTTTTCACATATAACTTGTTCTCAGGTCAGAATATAAACATACAACACATCTTCCTTTTTTCTCCAGCACCCTGTGACCCTAAAAACGTCACTGCTGTCCTAAACTGCCTCTCTGCTGTGATGACGGTGACTTGGGGGGCGAGCGCTGGAGCTAATTATTACACAGTCCTGGCTGAGACCAACAGACTTTTTGATTCCTGCAATTCCACCAGCACGTCCTGTCAGCTGAGCCAGCTGCAGTGTGGGCAGGACTACACGGTGACCGTGTTGGCAGGGGACGGGAAGTGCAACAGCTCCATATACACCAAAATCAATGTAACCACAGGTAAAGGCAGACATGACAAGTGTTCACAGCTCAGTTTTAAGGATGCGATTATAAGCTAAGATTTCTTCAGTTAGGCTGCACGATGCTGTGCTGGTTAGCACTGTCGCCGCACAGCTAGAAGGACCTGTGTCTGAATCAGCTGGTCTGAAACCACTGACTTACATTCTGTCTAGCTCCCTGTGCACCAGTGATCCAGGACCACACCCTGGACTGTGCCTCCAACCACGCCTTGGTCACCTGGGTTAAGGACAAGAATGCCCTTAGTGTCATGGTCAATGCAACCTCCAGTCTGGGGTATTCAACGTCATGCAGCTCCTCCAACAACAGCTGTGTTCTGAGTGATTTGCAGTGTGGAAACACATACAGCGTCCAGGCTTTTGCACAAGGACTCCAGTGTTTGAGCAAACCCAGTTCTATATTTCAGATTGTTACTGGTAAGTCATTATTTAATATTATTTATTTCAATATAATTATGCAATTTTTAATTACCTGAAGACTGGGTTCAAGGTTAAGATTGGACTGTGTTAAGAAACTGTTACCCTCTTTCAACCCAGCACCTTGTACCCCTGCACACGTGGAGTACACATACTCCTGTCTCAGCAGCATTGCCGTCCTGACCTGGGATGAGACTTTGGGCAGAAAGAGTTTCTACGCCGTTGTCCAATCTGGAAGCAGCACAGCCTCCTGCAGCACAAACCAAACGGACTGCTCCCTTCCCTCACTGCTCTGCAGTCGCACGTATGATGTGAAAGTGATAGCTGTGGCTGACCAGTGCAACAGCAGTGTGCCGGGGGTGACGCAGATACAGACAGGTAAGAGAAGGGTGTGTGGGTGTGGATGAAGGTGAAGAATAACCTTCATCCACAGTGAGCTCACACACACGCACACACACAGGTACAGACAGGTAAGAGAAGGGTGTGTGTGTGTGTGTGTGTAGCACAGTAAGCTCACATGAGTACATTGTAGGATTGAATTGAATTAGGAGTGTGTTTCAGCAGCTGAATAAGATTAGATTTTGTTATATTCCCATCAGAAGAATGAAACTTCTCCTCTATTCATTAGGCCCCTGTGCCCCAGTGAATGTGAGGACCACCCTGGTGTGTGACAACAACACAGCAGCAGTGAGCTGGCAACCCAGTCTTGGTGCAGTCTCCTACGAAGTGACAGCACTCGGCAGAAATGGTGACATTAGGCAGTGTACCACAAACAACACGGGTTGTAACCTGCCCAACTTGGTCTGCGCCCAGACCTACGTGGTCACTGTCAGCCCTTACTCCTCCAGTTGCAAGGGCATCGACAGTTACCCATACAACTACATCTCGGGTGAGACTCACCAAAATAATTCACAATTGCAGATGCACTTTGTCTTTTGTATTGCTGTATTTAATTTTACATGTTTCAATAATGCCAATGTGTACATGTATCATTATGTTTGTAGTTTGGTTTATTTACTCTGTTGCCATTTAGGTCTGAATTTTTCAGCGTGTACACAAAATCCAAAGTCAATGCAGTGATTTCATGTGTGTCTTAAACTTTGTTTGATCTCTGTCCTTTTGTCCACAGGCCCCTGCCCTCCCACCAATGTTAACGTGTCCCTGCAGTGTGCTGGTAATGTGGGCCATGTGACCTGGACTGCTGCCCTGCTAGCAGATTTCTACATGGCCACAGCCGTTGATGACCATGAACACAGCTGCACCTCTGATGGAACAAGCTGCGACCTCACAGACCTCATCTGTGGCGAGACGTCTGTCGTCACTGTGGTCACCATCGAGAGGGGCTGCAGGAGCAAACCCAGCCTGCCTGTCACTTTTCAGTCTGGTCAGAGAATAAAAGTCTCAATATGAATCACATTTTTTTATTTCTTTTTTTTGTTATTCTGTATATATATATATATATATAGGATAATATTATAATACTAATACTATTTTAAAACCCTTCTTCTTCTCAGTCATCTGCCCACCCACCAATGTGACTGGAGTGACAAACTGCAAGAACAGCGACATCACATTAAAGTGGAACCAAAGTCCTAGACCTGGTGTTAACTACGTCCTCTACTCTCAAGAATCTAGTGGAGCCACTGCCAGCTACTCCACAAACCAGACGTCTTATGTGATCACTGGCTTGCAGTGTGGCAAACTGTATACTTTTAAAACAACTGCCAGGGACAGTATGTGCACCAGCACCCTCAGCCTGCCCATAAAAACGGAAACTGGTTAGTATCTGGATATATTGTGGTTACACACGAGATAAAATCTGAGGTATTCTCTCCTGCCACAGTCAAAAGTTAGATCCCAGCTGTTATTGCACAATAACAGCGGAGATTGGCTCTAGCACCACCTTCAGCAGGAAAAGCAGTTGGGATGATGGATGGGAGCACCCTTGATGTTTTGTTTTTTCTGTGACACATCTGTCAAATCTCTTTCTTGGTAGCTCCATGTCCACCAACAAACCTGACTGTCAATGCAGAGTGTGGCACCAACTTGGGCATGCTAAACTGGGCTCCAAGTGCCAACGCTATCTCATATACAGCCACAGCGACTGGCGTTCATGGCAATGTAGCTTCCTGTTCTTCCAACACTACAGCCTGCTCAGCGAAGCTGGACTGTGGTCAGTGGTACTCAGCAGTCGTGGTGGCTTCCACTGCCACATGCAACAGCAGCATGGGAGCTAATTTAACATTTCAGTCAGGTAATTGAACCTACTTCTCCCTGCAGGAACTGCAATCTTAATGTTGAACCAGTGAGTGAATGTACATCCTTCCCTCCTTCTTCCTCCCACAGCTCCATGTCTGCCTGACAAGGTTGTTGCACAGCTTGACTGCAATGCCAACGCCTTTGCAGTGCAGTGGGCGGCGAGCACTGGCAGCTCCTTGTCTTACACTGCAATCGCTATTGCCAACAATGACACAAAATCCAACTGCAATTCCACTGGCACCAACTGCACCATTGCCAACCTACAATGTGGCCTCACCTATAGCATTGTTGTCACAACATCATCAGTCCACTGCGGCACCATTGAGGGCTCTGACTACAAATTGCAGTCAGGTAGCAAAAGTCTTTTTAGGGGATTTGTTAAATAATGCACACAAGCTTACTTCTGCACCCATACATGGCCTCTAAGGGGAGGTTTTTTAAGAAAATGCAGGTAATACAGGCAGTGTTAAATTAGCTACAGATTACCTTGTTCCAAGAACAACGTTTCATTTTTCTTGATTCATCTTCAGCAAAGTCATAAAACATTTTTTTTGCTGTGGTTGTTTTGTCATTCAGTTTCTTGCCAGAGAAAAATAAGACAAATATCACTTTCTACTTAGGTAACTTAGATTATCACTGAGACTGGGAAGCGTTGTCTCTGTCCAAATGTGACTAAATTGGTGTCTTTCAAGTCACTAACTAACAACAGTACCTTTTTTAGCTTTTTCTTCAAATATCCAACTGAGATTCTTTAAAATGTAGTAATCTTGTTAAGGCCTGGAGAACAGACTAAAATGACTGTTGACTGTCAACACCCTCAGCATTCATGAATACATTTTTCACTCTACCTCTTGTATTGATCTTCCTCCTCATCGTCAGCCCCGTGTAAACCAAACAAGGTTTTGGTGAGTCTGCAGTGCAGCACTAATGCAGCGTTGGTGACGTGGGAAAACGCCGGCCCAGACCAGACTCAGCTGGTGGCGGCTGTGGACAGCAGAGGAGCCATCACCACCTGCAACTCCAGCAGATCCAACTGCACCTTCAACAACCTGATCTGCGGGGAGAGCTACATTGTCAGCGTTGTCGGGCACACAAATACCTGCAGTACTGATTCGGCTATTGCTCAAGGTTTTAGCACAGGTAGAGTCCCTTACTTCACACAAACAAATAGCATCACAAAGCTTTACCATTACATGTATCTATAATAAAACAAAAAACAAGACATATTTTCTCTGTGTCTCTCCACCATCAGCTCCATGTGTTCCCAACCACGTCTCAGCACAGGTGGACTGCCAAACTGACATCAGCACAGTTACATGGGACGCTGCACACGGAGCCACATCCTACACTGTCTATGCTCGCAGCAGTCTCGGCAACCAGGCTCAATGCAACAGCACAGACACTAACTGCGAATTCCTCGATCTGGCTTGTGGGCAGGACTACAACATCACAGTGGTGGCTCGTCATAGCTCCTGCGCCAGCCTGGTCAGCAAGTCGGTCACTGTCACTACAGGTAACAGTTATTAAATAAGAATACAGTGTTAACATCCTCTTTGGAGTTTTGTTTGCTCTAAATTCCTTTTTGGGAGCTACTGAATGTGCTATTGGGAGGCGAAATGCACATTCCCACAGAGAATAACAATGGTTACATGACTTTCAACTTTTCGTTATCGTTTGTATCTGGGAAGTATATTTCACTTCCCTCTGTGCTCCCCATATTAAATTGTGCCTGTGCTTCTAGTTCTGATTATATGAAGCTCTGTGTCCAACCTTGTCTAGGCCCTTGCCCTCAAAGTAACCTGAAGACCACGTTGGACTGCAACACCAACACAGCCGTGGTGTCGTGGACGCCTGGCAGAGGGATCTGGTACTATAATGCATCAGCAGAGTCCATGTCCATCATAGAAAAGCAGACCTGCTCCACCAACGGGTCCTCCTGTAACATCACTTCTCTGAGCTGTGGAAAGAGCTACAGGGTGAGCGTCAGTGGACAGGGACAGATCTGCCCCAGTCCTGCACAGGACTGGAACATGATCCAAACAGGTAACTTATTTTTACAATACAAGTGGTATAATCACTTGCCTAATAAACATTTAACTGGAGCATGAAAAGTTTTTGGTCCCTTTGTCAGCACCAGCCATCATAAATTCTTAGCTTAGCTGTGATGAACACATTATGTGCCGAGAGTTAGAGGCGTCAGAGCCTTTTAGTGGGAGTGACCAGGAAGGACAGAATTAGAAATGAGTACATCAGCTGGGACAGATCATGTTGAGCAGTTTAGAGACAAAGTCAGAGAGGCAACGCTGAGATGGTTTGTACATGCGCGGAGAAGGGACAGTGAATATATTGGACAAAGGATGCAACTGGACTTGTTTTAGTTCCTCAATGACATTTCGCCCCAACCATTCTAAAAGGATTTTTCTTTTTACCAAAAATGATCTGAGTGACCGTTCTTCCTTTGTTCCTTCAGCCCCATGTCCTCCCACCAACATTAGGGTTAACTCTTCCTGTACATCAAACAACATAACAGTGTCATGGCAGGCATCGCAGGGATCCATCAACTACATAGCAGTGGCTGAGAATGCACAGGGCCTCCAGTGGTCCTGCGAAACCATCAGCACCAGCTGCCAGATACCTGAACTGCCCTGTGGACATCATTACCAAGTCTTTGTACTTGGTGTAGATGAGACTTGTTATGGAGCGAAGAGTGACAGTAAACTGATTCGCACGGGTAGGTGTTTAAGCACATGTCATATGTGGCTTGTCTACGGCTGTATACAAACTACACTTTTGGAGTAAACTATTTATGTGTTTTGAAGGTTATTAGACATCAATGTGAACACAGCCTGGTCCATGGAACTGCCTGAACACAACTATTACATATCTCCTTCATAGTTTTTCTGTCTGTGATGGTTTTTATTCTCTCCAGCTCCTTGTGTGCCACAGAGCGTACAGACCAACCTTGAGTGTCTGTCTGGTGTCCTGAACGTTACCTGGCAGTCGACAGGTTACTTCTCACAGTTCAGGACTTTTGTGGTGAGCAGCAAGGGCCACGTCAACATCTGCATAACAGATAAGAATCACTGCGTGGTAGAGAATTTGCAGTGTGGTCTGATCTACAATGTTACAGTGATGGCTGAAGATTCTGCCTGCAACAGCTCCCAGAGTCCCACAAAGCAGGTTCTTACAGGTAGGTACAGCTGCAGGTGATAGTTGCAGTCTTTTTCTCTGTGTTGCTGCGTTAAACCCAAATCTTTCATTCTGACTTTGAACTTGGGTGCCGTGTAATGCTGTGCATTATTGTGGCTTCCCTGGACAGGTTTAGGGGATCCACTGTAAGTAGGGAGTAAATAGTTTACTACCCTTACTGTGACCGTGGCTCAGTTCGTAGGGCACTTATATTGTCTATAATTATCATAATTATTATTACTAATATTATTAACAACAATAATAATAAAGCCTCTTCAAAAAATATTGTTCCTTGCCCGTGATGTAAAAAGAGTTTGTCTTAACCTCCCAACAAAAAAAACTGCAAATCAGGCAATGTTGAGATGTAACACAGGAATGCATGTTTATGATTTGTATACCTGTTTTCTTACATTTACTTGCCAACTTCTCTTCTTCTTTCTCTGCTCTTCTTCTCAGCCCCTTGCCCACTCTCGTCCTTCCTTCCCACTCTGAACTGTACCAGTGGAGTTGTATCTCTAACCTGGAACAGCAGCGAGGCAGGAGTTGTGCATATGGTGTCAGCAGTTGACAGAACGGGCCACCAACACAACTGCAGCGGCACAACTGGCGGTTGTAAGCTCAGCACACTGGAGTGTGGGAAACAGTATAATGTCAGCATCACACCAGTCCGTGACGGATGTGTTGGCAGGAACAGCCCCACACCAGTCATCACAACAGGCAAGTAATTATATTCTTCTTTTCTCTGTGTTAATGAGAGAAAACAAGGTTTTGTACAGTATTTCAATAAACTTGTTGTGGATGGTTGCGTTGGCCTTGGCAGCCATTTGTATTGGAATATGAAATTCTATCAGCCAGTCAACTGATCAGTGATTTTTAGTACTGATTAGTATATTTCAATAAATATTGCCCAAACAGAGGGCACGTTTTTCAGGCAAGAAGAAAATCTGGCATCAGGAGTTCATACACACAATATACAGTAAACGATCTCTGAGGATGTGTAGATGGTACCACTCTACACATCATGAGAAAACAACACATCTACGGGCTCTTAGCTTAGCACAAAGGGTGGAAACAGATACAAATATGCACCCAGCAGCTGAGTTCAGTAATATGAAAGTTTGAAAATGACAAAGTTGTTTGTGTTCTACAGTATTTTAAAAACCATTCAAGGTAACAAAAATACACTGAGAATAATTTTCAGACCTTTGCTTATTTCCAGTTCCCTGCGTACCTAAAGTTTTAAATGTGGAGATGGACTGCCTGACAAACTCGGCATGGGTAACATATGAGGAATCAGCTGGCGCTATAGACTATGTGGCCACAGTGGCAGACGCGTGGGGATATAGCGAGATCTTAGATTGTAACTCCACATCAAACGGGATATGCTCTCTGCCGGAGCGGGAATGCAGTCAGAACCTCACCTTCACCCTGCAGGCCCGTGACAGGCAGTGCCCCAGTAGACACAGTAATTCCATTACAACTGAGACAGGTAAACAGAAAATAAAGTGGAAATGTGTGTGATCAAGTGACATGTAACACTTTTGTTTTCTAATTCAAAAAGTGAAGACTCAAGGTTTGTACAGGATGAGAGTGATACACATAAACATGTCTCTTCTTGTGCAGCTCCCTGTCCTCCTCAAAATGCAATTAGTTCAGTGGACTGTGATAACAACACTGTCAGCATCACCTGGTCACCTGTCCCTGGTGCAGTAAAGTATACAGCCGTGCTGGAGCAGCTGAACGGAAGCTCCACGTGCTGCTCGTCTGGCACTGGCTGTGACATCAACAACCTGCCATGTGGGGAAATGTACGTCCTGCTTGTCACAGCTGAGGGACGAACTTGCAACAGCACCCAGAGCGAAGTGAAAATCGCTAGGACCGGTATGGCCCAGTACATATCACGCAAGCAAGCACATGCACTCCTACTTTAGATGGAATTGTGAACAGAAAATAAAGTGAACACAGAAACAACCTTCTACGTTGCCCTCTCCCACCAGCGCCGTGCGTCCCTCAGAACCTCAAAAGCAATCTGCACTGCAGTGACAATGTGGCCTCTGTGTCGTGGAATCAGAGCCGAGGAGGACAGCTTTACAGAGTGACGGCAGTGAGTGCTGACGGCCTTAAGGACGAGTGCACCTCCTATGACAGCCAGTGTGAGCTGACAGGCCTGAAGTGTGGGCAGAGGTACACAGCAGCCATGACAGCAGAAGACATAGACTGCAAGAGCAAACCGAGTGACAGTATCACAATTAAGACAGGTATGTGTAGACTTTAACTGCTGAACTCTGCACCTACTAATGAATTCATGCATATATATTTTTAAGCATGGAGTTAGCCAGAATGTCTGTGATGTTTACCACAAATGTATTCTCTTAAATCTCTTATTTCGTCCTGCACAAAACCTTCTGTCTACTCCGTCCCACCAGTGCCATGCACCCCTGCAACAATCTCGTCTATGATGAACTGTGAGGACAAATCTTTGTCTGTTTCCTGGTCCAAGAGCTCAGGAGCTGACTCTTACATCGCCACAGTGCAGGACAGCAACAGTCAGACCACTACCTGCCAGGGCACAACGGAGGGCTCCTGCAATGTGACGGGAGTCGGCTGCGGTCTGATCTACCATGTTTCCGTGGTGTCCTCTGATGGACACTGCAACAGCTTATCTACTCCTGTGGCTGACACGCCCTCAGGTAGAACAGAGAACCAGGAGACGAGTACAGTACGCTGAGTTGGATGTAGATACACCTAGCTATAACTATTACAGTCTAAGACAACACGCTTGCAATTCATTCTGTTTTTTTGGAGCTGATAATGTTCAGTGTTTGTTTCAATTGCCGCCTGAATTGACATTAGATTGAACACATCAACAGATACTGAACAATATAAGCTTTATGACGGTATGACGGATTTGCAGCTTTCACCACCTCAGCAGATTAGTAAAGTGATGAAGAATAAATCATTGTACTACTGCAGGCAGCACTTTTAAAAACGTAGTAAAAGTAGGTAAAAATGCATTTCGTTCAAATTTACTACAGTTAAAAAAAAAACAGTTAATAACTACAAAATACATGTTGCTAAATCAAATTACACATATGTACTATTTTTTATTGTTATATAAATATAAATAATATATATATTGCTAATATAGTTTTTTTTTCCTTTTCTATATCCTTATTAATGAGCTTGTGTTTGTCCAAATATATTTGATTTGTGACTGTCAGCTCACTCTATCTGTACTCTCTTAGTCCCCTGTGCAGTGATAAACATCAAGGCAGTGTTTGACTGTGACACGCGGACATGCATGGTGTCGTGGTACCCGAGCGATGGAGCTTTGTCGTATGTGGCGACGCTCAGCAGCAAATCAGGCCCCCAAATCACATGTGAGACCAACAACACCTACTGCTATCTGGCAGGACTGCTCTGTGGTCATAGTTATTCTGTGTCTGTCAAGGCTGTGGGATGGACGTGCAGCAGCATCGCGTACTACAAAGAACAACTGGTCACTGGTGAGCAACAACACACAGGCTCCCATTATTAGAAATTAAACGCCAGAACCATCCATTTCCAATAGAAATATTATACACCCAGTAAGAGGTTTGCAGCATTAGATGGAGAGGTTTATTAATTCCCTGTGTTTTATTAACTCTCCAGCACTTTCTCCATTCGTTCTTTCAGACCCATGCATCCCTGTGCAAATCACCACAAAGTACAGCCTGTCAATTGGCCAGGTGGTGTGGGATGTACCCGCTGGTGCCAAAAATTACACAGTGGAGGGAGTAACAGAGCAGGGCAGCATGGCCTCCTGTGTTACTAATGACACCTACTGTGCCTTGTATAACTTAAATTGTGGCCAGTTTTACAGCATTAGCGTCACAGCAAATAACCAGGTGTGTCAAGGCGTGGCCACCTCAAATGAAAACATTACAATTACAACAGGTGAGGAAACTGTAGTTTGTACAATATACATGTGTGTGAACTATATTTATTTTTGTCTGTGCTGATGCTGTCACTATAGAGAAGTTTGGGCTTTAAAAGCTTCTATATTTCATCTATTAGTCGATTAGTGATAAATAAAAGAAACATACAAATATCGTGAGAATCCTTTACAGTTTTTGAGTGTTATATGACATTAAATATTTTAGGCAAATATTTATTAGGTTTAGGGTGTTGGTCAGACAAAAAACTGTAGAGGATCAGCACTAATTTCTGAATTTTAGAGCTACGTTGATTAGTCAATAAATATGTGGCAAATGAATCAACAAAGAGAAATAAGTGGTTCAGAATTGTATCTTTATTTCCTGTAATGTAGGCTTAACGTGTTACTTTCGGTACGTTTTCAGTATCTGCTGATGTGAGTATTCTTGTAGTGTAGAGTAGTAGCACATTAATGGCGATATCAACATCTGAGCTGCCTCCTTCTTTGCCGACAGAACCGTGCCCGCCCAACAATGTGGAGACAAGTGTTCAGTGTCAGAAAAACACTGGTACTGTGTCGTGGGAGCCCAGTTTTGGAGCAGTAGACTACATGGTCAGTCTTGCTGGGCGTGATGGCCAATTTCTGTCCTGCGGCACCAATGAAACCTTCTGCAACATGAAAGGTCTCCACTGTGGAGTTGTCTATTACGCCAACGTCATTGCCATTGGAGAAACACTCAACAGCACCCCCTCCACCACTGTGACACTGATCTCAGGTTTGAAGCTTTAGGACAGTGACTCCACTTTATTATTTTTATACTGTTTAACTCCTGTCCTCTAATAGTGAATCTTTGAAGATCAGTTTGAAATGTCAAATCACATGTAGCTGACAAACAGCGACCTTTTGCAACTTGTGCAAGAAAAACATTAAACATTTTTTAATTTTAAAACACTTTGTGGAGTACCTTTATATTTTATTACTCTTTACAGAGACATCTATTTCCTCACCACATAATACAAACTGTGGTTTCATGAATTGACTGTAAATGACACAATGATCATTTGTTTATTAGCGGTGTCGATTTATTCACAATACCACGCAAGATGTCTTTACAGAATATGTTGTAACACATGCAAATCTGTATGTCGTGCATATGCATGTGATTTGTGACTTGACCAGAGAACGCATTAATGTATGTGTTTGTGAAGATTAGTGCAACGTTAATAAAACTGAACTGATGTCTTGATGCCTTCCCTTTGATTGCAGCTCCCTGTGCAGCAACAAATGTTACGGCTAAGTTGGAAACCTACAACGGCACAGGTGAGATTTCCTGGAGTTCAGCCCGCGGCGCCATCTCCTATATAGTGACCGCCGCAGCAACCAATGGCCACCAGGCTTCGTGGGAAACTGATGAGCTGCAGTGGGAGCTGAGCGAGCTGCAGTGCGGTCTGACGTATAAAGTAAAAGTCATAACTAACAATGACCTCTGCCAAACTGAGACACAGACAACTGTCAGCTTGAACACATGTGAGTCGCGCTACATTTTTAAGCATGGAGTTAGACAAAAAACTGTTCTACCTAATTTATGGTTCTAACCTAAATTTCTGGGCCAGGTCCTTGTAAACCTTTGGGTGTTGGAGTGGACTTGCAGTGTGGGACACACACGGCCAACTTGTACTGGGAGGAAAGCGAAGGAGTGGAGTTGTATCTGGCTAAAGCCTCCAGCAGCCAGGGAGTAACTTTGCAGTGCAACTCCACCAACTCCACCTGTCAGTTCTCCAACTTGCTCTGTGGGGAAACCTATAAATTCTCTGTGACTGCATATAGTAACGGCTGTTACAGTGCAGTCAGCAGTGTTGTGGAGATACAGGCAGGTATGGTACCTTGTTATCAATTTGCTGATGTTAGTATACATAGAGATAGGGTTACCTTGATGAGCATCCTCTTGTTTTTCCTCTTCGTTTTTGTGTAGTAATGGGGGTTTGTGTCTTACACCTTCTCCACCAGAACCTTGCCAGCCAACTGGCCTGATAGTCACTAGGTCATGCAACAGTGAGCTGGTGGTGCTGAATTGGTCTGAGGCTAAAGGGGCTCTGATCTATGAGGTGACAGCTACAGGAAACTTGGGATTCGTCACATCTTTCCAAACCAACATGACAACGATACAGAGCATGTTACCCTGTGGACAACTGTTCACCATTACTGTAAAAGCACAAGATGACCAATGCAGCAGTGCTGTGAGTTTGCCTGAAAGATTCAAGACAGGTATGAGTCTCACTAGACTTTTTGTCTCATGCAAGGCACAGTAGGTTCATGACGATTCAATAGTTCACATTTTCCTCAGGCCCCTGCATACCTGAGAATGTCGAAAGATTTACACACTGTGAGAACAATCTGGGCTCAGTCAGCTGGGGCAAGAGTGATGGGGCAGAGTCCTACTTGGTGGTTGCAAAGGGACAGGATGGCCATGTCCATGTGTGCACCACAAACACTACCAGCTGCACATGGGATGACCTGCACTGTGGTGAGGTGTACACTGTCCATGTCATCGCCAATGACCAGCTGTGCAGCAGCTTGCCCAGCAACAGCACTTCAATACGGATGGGTAAACAAGATTTAATACAGCGTGCTCAGTTCTCACATACTTAGCTGTAGTTTTTAGTAGACAGAGTAAAACAATACACAGCATCTCTTTGGCCTGTTAAAAGGATTTTATTCTTATTTCTGACAAGTTATCCAAACTTTTTCTTTTCTCTTTAGCACCATGCATACCTCAGAATTTGAAATCATCTTTGGACTGTCGTTTAAAGGTGACAAAATGTACCTTTGTGAAGCAGTTTCGGGTTGAAAGAAGCTACAATAATTTCCTTTTTAATTAAAACTAAACTATTGGTTTTTTTTTTCTAAGGTGGGATCTCTGACCTGGAATGCAAGTGCAACAGCAAACTTCTACATCGTGACTGCAGAGAACACAAACAAGAGCCACATAGTGCAGCTCACCACCAATGACACGTGGACTTTTATTTCTGAGTTTCAATGTGGCCAGGATTATTTCCTGTCTGTTCAGGCGGTAGACTCCGTGTGCACAAGTCGGCCCAGTCAGTCTTCACAGCTTACATCAGGTAGGGTCCTGTTACCCTGAAAATCTGGTCATTAATTATTAATTGCACTCTAGGCTGATTACCTTATGGTGAAATGGTTATACATTTTAATTATTTATTGTTAAAGACTTGTTTCTTTAGACCTTAAAACCTCAGAAAGATGGTGACACATGTGTCCTTATTATACCAAAGCCATCTACATCTCACTAGCCTCCTATCTCATCTAGTCTGTTGTCCTTCCTTTCCTCAGAGCCCTGCCCACCCACTGGTGTCTCCAGCTTCATGGACTGCATCACCAACATTGCTGTCGTGTCATGGAACGGTTCAGCAGGGGCGATGTTCTACACCGCCACAGTAATGCAGGGAGATGGACAGTCAATAAGCTGCTGGTCTGATTTTGAGAGGTGTGGCGTGCCTAACGTCAGATGTGGACAGAACGTCACAGTCACTGTCATCGCCTCCAATAACCAATGTAAATCTGACCCTAGCAAGGCCAACACCATGAAGTCAGGTAAGTTACATTCTTATTTCCAAATATTGTTTTATTCACAATCCTTGCACCTCATTCATACAAACATCATTTGTGTATGGTAAGAAAGACTTTTACACAATAAATCAAATAAAGCAACATCCAACCAATGAGTCATTTATTCTTTTTTACATATTTAGGCCCAAAATTCATAATCTAAAGTTAATATGCATAATTTTGGAATGAATCTAGTCTTCACATGAGTCCCACAGGGTGTCGAATACCGATGCTGTGTCAAAACCAAGCCACCACGATCAAAACCTGCTGTACGGCACAGTACACTTTTGTGTCAGTATGTGACACACAAGGTTTGACTGTCGACAGAAGGGTTTTTTTCACAGTTGGCTTGCACTGGGTTCCGTACACAACATGATAATGGGGCCGAATATAAACTTAGAAAAAGTGTAGTTACACACTTATATTTCAAATCAAAGATCCGATTGATGTTGCAGCTTGTTTAGATTCCATTTTAGTGTTACAGTAGCTTAAGATAATCTCCCTCCTTTCCCAACCCATTTCTTTAGTGCCTTGTGTTCCTACTAATGTGGATGCGAAGATGGATTGCTCCAGAAATCAAGCTCTTGTGTCCTGGGACATCAGTGAGGGGGCTCTGTCTTACACGGTGACTGCTCAGAATGCACAAGGGGCCGTCTCCTCCTGTGAGAGTACAGAACTAAAGTGTACTTTGACCAACCTGACCTGCGGGCAGTCCTACTCTGTCCAGGTGGTGGCGCGAGACGATATCTGCTCAAGTCTGCCTAGCCCACCAAGAATGTTCAGCTCAGGTAGAATGAGGCGGAAAAACACAGGTTTATTTGGATGTCACGGTGCCTGAGGGTGACTCTACAAACCCAACATTTCTTCTTTCTTCTCAGTTCCCTGCAAACCCAACATTAATTCAACGCTTCTAGACTGCTTCACCAACTCTGCCCTCCTGGACTGGTTCCACACTGAAGGTGCCCTGAACTACACTTCTGTAGCCCGCTCCTTAGGTGGCCATGTCGCCACCTGCAACTCCAACATCACCAACTGTGAGATAGAGAATCTGCAGTGTGGTCAGACCTATAATGTCATTGTTGTGGCCTCAAATGAAAATTGCAACAGCCCTCCTAGCAACAGGGTCCAACTGGCCTCAGGTAAATGTTTGAATATAAAAGCGATCTATACACACATAAACTGTCCTGCTTATTTAGCAGTTATTTGAAAATTTATGTAATATTACTGCAGTGATATAAAGTACAGGGATGTGTCCAGTACATACTCTATGGTCAATCTCACCGCTACACCTTCTGGTTGTGGTTGCAGTAGAAAGCAGTTTACACTGATCAAAAATGTTGTTCCTCAGTCATCTATTTCTTACACTTTCCGTTCTCTCCACTAGTGCCCTGTCCTCCTCAAACCGTTGTACCTGTACTCGACTGTTCTACAAACATGGCCCAGGTGAAATGGAAGGCCAGCCTTGGGGCTGATTCCTACGTTGTTCAAGCCTTTGGTGAGGAAGAACACGAAACTGGCTGTGAGACAAACTCACTGTCCTGCAACCTCACAGACCTCATCTGTGGCTTCACCTACAACATCAGTGTGATTGCCGTTAACAGTGTGTGCAACGTGTCGGAGAGTGACATTAAGCAGCTGAAAGCAGGTAAGATAAGATAAGTACACGCTGAGACATTTTACAGCGTGAGCTCGTGTAAAGCCAACAAAAGTAACAATGGTTGTTCTCCTGACTTATTGAATCCAGATTGCAAGTTATATATTTCTCTCTCTGTCTCCGTTCAGTTCCCTGTGTACCACAGCCGGTGGAGGCCCACGTAGTTTGTGAGTCTGGTGCTGTGGCGGTCTCGTGGGAGCCAAGCGCAGGGTCGTTATTATACACCACAGTTGCTCAGGGCAAAGGCGGCTACGCATCGACATGCAACAGCAGTGAGACAACGTGTCTGTTAAACAACCTGTTGTGCAGCCTCAGCTACTCCATCACGGTGCGCGGTTCGGACGAGACATGCAGCAGCGCTAGTAGCTCTGCTTTGAAGATCAGCACATGTAAAAATTTCCATTTTATCATAACAATGTTGCACCTATGTTAAGCAGAAGCATTCGCAACAACTGTAAGACAAATGGTTCGTCTGTCAGCGCTCTATTAATACATTTCTTTCCTCATACCCGCCTATCTGCAGTGCCATGTGCACCACAGAAAGCAAGAGCAGAGACTGTGTGCAGTAATGACACAGGCGTGGTGTCATGGGAAAAAGAAGACGGTGTGTCCTCGTACGTAGTAGAAGGGTTTGGGCCAGATGGTCACAAGATTAGGTGTAACACCACAGCAACCAGTTGTCAGCTACCCAGCATGCACTGTGGTCAGCTCTACAACCTAACGGTGACAGCTCAGGATGGACGGTGTGATAACAGCCATGTCTACCTCAACCTGCAGTCAGGCAAGTGGACCAAAAGACAATTTGTTGGAACAGAAAATAAAAATAGATCTTTGAACTTATTCCAAATAACACTTCATTACTACTTTGTTATTCTCGAGTATGTGATTACGTAACAAGTGTAGTGTAATCACAGCACTATAAGTAAGTTAATTTACATCAGTGCGTCTTTCTAAGGGAGTTTTTCAATGTAAGCCTAGCAACTTATTCCTTAATCTTTGCTCCCCCAGTGCCATGCAGTGCCACCTATGTCAAGAGCTCCTTACAGTGCCAGTCAAACTCTGCTGCAGTAACATGGGAGCCAGCCAGCGGAGCGACTTCATATTATGCAGTGGGAGTTACAGCAAACATTAGTCATCAAACTGTGTGTAACAGCAGCATGACTCACTGTAATCTGAGCGACCTGCAGTGTGGTCAGATTTACAACGTAACTGTGTTTGGCCAGGATGAGTCTTGCTCCAGTGTCCAGAGTGACAAGGCCTATGTGCACACAGGTAAAGTTTCCTTTTCATGAGAACAATAAAAATGTCCTGCATAGTTTAACAGCATCATATTAACCTTTTTCATCATTGCCTTCTCCTCCTTCCCCTCAGCCCCCTGTCCTCCCCAGAACGTGACTGTTACTTCAAGGTGTGCTGGAGGTACTATATCAGTGTCTTGGTCTCCCATCCGTGATGCCCAGTACTTCTACGTGGCAGCAGTGAGCAGCGCTGGGGCGCAACTCCACTGTAACACAAGCAGCACTACTTGCACTATAAACAATCTGCCATGCGGACAGAATTACGATGTAACTGTGCGGTCTGTAAGAGATGACTGTGAGAGCAAGCCTAGTGCTGTGGTACGGACGTCTTCAGGTGAAGTAACAGAAGAAACATGCTGTTTCAATGTGAAATTTAAACCTGTCAGTGTGTCAGTGGTGATGCACTGCAGTCTAAAACACAGGATTTGTCATTTTCTGACTCCACATCCTCCTTAAGGAGAAGCTGAGCAGTTACTAACAGACCAATTGCACCACCTGCAGGCAATGAATGTTACAACAGCTTTTAATCTTATTATAAGGGCTTCTTTTAACTGTTTGTAGACGTCTTTAGATCTTGACCTAATTGCATAAATGTAATTTCTAAAAAATAAATGTTAAAATCTGCTTTTATATTAACACTGTATAATCACCCTCCACAGCTCCATGTGTGCCCAGTAACGTTAAGGGCAGTCTGGACTGTATATCAAATTCTGTCTGGGTGACGTGGGTTAACCCAGAAGGAGCCCTCAGCTACTTTGTGTATGCCCAAGGTCCCAAAGGTCTCAACTCCAGCTGCAGCACCACGTCCTCTACCTGTCAAGTGTCAGGTTTGAAATGTGGGACACTTTACACCTTCCATGTGATGGCTGTCAACAATTACTGCAACAGCAACGACACCACCTTTGATTTCGAAACAGGTATTTAGCAAAAATCGAATTCAAGAAGAAAATATCTAATTTTATTTATACAGTATAGTTTGAGTTTGAAAAAAATTCTGGTGCAAATATATAATCACATGTGGCCCGTCCTCTAGGTCCTTGTGCTTTGAGCTCTGTAAGTACAGTAACACAGTGCAACAGTGACACCATCCTGGTTCAGTGGGAGCACACAGTGGACACGCCAGTCTACCTGGTGACTGCTGAAGACCAAAATCGAACCACAATTTCCTGTAACAGCTCCTCCAATTCCTGTGAGCTCCAGGGTATCCGCTGTGGGATGCAGTACAGTATTATAGTGTCAGCTTCCTCTAATAAGTGCAGCAGCCTCAGAAGTCCACCAGCAAGTATTAAAACAGGTATTTTTGTGCATTCTGGGCATTAAGCTTACATTGTAGTTGCTTATCATCTATGGATCTGTTAAATGTTATTTGTTCTTCTCTAGCGCCCTGTGTCCCAGACGATGTAACAGTGGTACAATTGTGTGAGGGGAATGGTGCTGCAGTGAGGTGGAGAAACTCCTATGTGGCCACATCCTTCCAGCTGACAGCCAGCGGAAGGGATGGACACGTCGCCAGCTGCAACACTTTGGTTAACAACTGCACACTGGCAAATCTGCACTGTGGTCAGCCATACAACGTGAGCATCACTGCCAGTGGAGACAACTGCACGAGCAAGCCCAACACCACATCATTCACAACAGGTAGACGCGTGAGAATACTCATTTCCTTTTTTTTTGTATTTGAAGAAATATATCTAACACGGTTTTCTCTCTGTCGTTCCTCTCAGTGCCATGTGAGCCATCTAGTCTCAGTGTGGAAACAAACTGCGAGACCAACACTGCCTTCATGTCCTGGATTACTAGTGAGAGTGCCATGAAGTTTTATGGCCAAGCCCAGTCAGTAAATGGAAGTGTGCTCTACTGTAACAGCAATGTCTCTTCCTGCACCTTTGAAAGCCTGAAATGTGGCGACGTTCTCAACTTCTCCGTCTTAGCTTCTAACGGCATCTGCAACACCTCGTTTAGTCCACCTCTTACAGCCGGAGCAGGTAAATATTAATGCTAAAAAGTAAATCATTGTGCGATATACTGCTTGAAAACTAATTGAAAGCTTTAAAAATGTTATTAATCCAGTCATCTCTTTCTTCCTTAGTCCCATGCCCCCCGGCTGCTGTTCGTGTCCGTTTGCAGAGAATAGACCGAGCATACTGGACCAGGACAACATGGGACAGTGTCAACTGTTCTGATGTCGAGTACCTAGTGAAGATAACCGGTCGAATCAAAAACAGCACACAGGCAATGTTGGAGGTCTCATCCTATTGGCAAACAAGGAGATACTTTGAGATCCCGCTGCCTTGCAGCACTGCTTTTAGCCTTACTGTGCGCAGCAGAAACCCAGCTGGGGTCGGCAAACCTTCCAGTGCTGTAACAGGAATAACAGGTACACTATTTCATGATTACATAAAGAATTAGATTTTAGTTTTAAGTTACTTTTTGGTAAAAATTGTTTCTTCTTCACTGTTTCCTTTCCAGCCCCCTGTGCTCCAGAAAATGTGAAATACATTGGTAGCACGCAGTCTGCTGTGTTGTCCTGGGATGCGTCAGTGTTTGCAACAAGCTACACAGTCTACCGCGTATCAGGAGAAAGCCGTACTGTGCTTTGCAACACCACCGGGCTCTCCTGCCAGCTGACCAACTTCAATTTTAGTGCCATTATAGTTACAGCGAGCAATGCTGTAGGAGAGAGCATCTCTGGCCAAAATATTACAAGTGAGACACTACAAGATTCATCTCAAATTTTGTAGGCTGCCAATTAATTATTTTGTGTTCTCAAACTGCTTAACTTTAACCAGTACATTAGAAAAGTTAGGCAACCCTCAGAAAAACGGGCAGGGCCACCGTACTGCATATGTTAGTGGTAATATCAATGTTCTGCTTCATTTCTTATTTTTAGAAATTCCAGTTTAACTTCCCATGTTTTCTTAGGTCTAGTGGGAAGTCGCATAAAAAGAGATTTATGGGCCAGTGAAGTCTATGCACATTTAAATGCAGGTACTTGTGTGTTATTTCATTCTCCAGTGATTCTGTAGTGTAAAGTTCATCATAGGTCACAGATATGTCACACAAAACAACTGTAAATGTCTCTTTCAGATCTTGAAAGTCCAGAGGTGCAGACTTTACGACTGAGTGACGTTTCCTTGTATGTGAAGTGGGCGACGGTGAAGGGTGCAACCGAGTACACACTCATCATTGAGGACGAAAAGCACCAACCGAGAGTGAGAACCACACAGGACGACTATCATACTGAGACTAATCTCAACCCCCAGACCACCTACTGCATCAGGCTCGCAGCCAAAAATGCCACGAATCAAAGCAGTTACTCCATACCAATGTGCCGAACCACTAGTGCCTCCTAGTGAAACACCAGAGATCCTTTTAAATATAAACTGGACTTATATCCATTACATGTTTGTCTTCTCTGCTGTTACTGCTCTAGCATCCATAACAGAAATGTCACCTTCAATTTCTGAGCACATTCGGTGTAAAAAACTAATAAAAAACAAAGTAATTACAATTGCAAAGCTATAAGAATGTAATGTTTGGGGTATATGTTTGCTAGAAAGAGCATTTTACATAGTTGTGGCTGGTATCATTTCAAGAATGACTATTTTTGACATAGGTTTTAGATTCTTTTCAATGATTGTTAAGCTAAGAAAACAATAATAAACAAATAATTTATAAACCAATGTTGTAAAACCATGCAGTATATATTCTTTATGATGTATCATATGACTTCCTTTGTAAAACTACTTGACACATTTTTTTAACAATCTCAGAAATGAACATTGAAACACCCCTCTGTATAAACATCACTGAAAACCTTTAATTTTTAAACTCAAAGAGTGTGTGCATGTCATTATTACCTTGTGTGTACAAACTATATTTCAATCAAAATGAGTCCTTAAAAAAATTTTTGACAGTGGTCAGCGGAGTATCCAGAGGAACTAACAAGTGATCGATCATTCTTAATTGTGATAATCTAAAACTGAATATACACGTGCTGGCAACAATTTCAGATGATTCAATTAATCATTGGCCAACTATAAAATAAAAAAACTCTATAATGTAAACTACATGTTTATTCTTACAGGGAATCAAATTATTATAAAATGATTTAATGTTAAAGGAAACCACTCTTTAATTTTAATGCAACCCACAATTTTTCACATGGGAAGCTTTTCTAAACTAAGTGTAGGCTACCTGCTTTGCAACAAATGGCTGTCAGACAAAGATAGCGACTTACTGGTGAACATGTAGTATCATTTAGTGTTTAAACAGCCAGATATTTGTCTTAGTAGTGGCACTCTGAAATTAAAGATCGGGCAATATTCTGTTAATGTACTTACATTTTTTTAAAGTTCTTTTCACATAAACATCATTTTAATAATACTAATTGGTACGTTATTGATGCCCTTGGGTAAATTGTTGTTTGGAGTACTTCAGATATGTACATATGAGCTGCTTGCTGTCCCTAATAAATCCATAATTATTCTGTGACACAGTAGATCCGTGTTATACTAGTTATTACAAAATGCAGTTGTTTCTCCTTATTATGAGATAAAAACATGTCCTGGTGTCATTAGACATTATGTATTCTGTCCTGGCAGGCGTCAGTATCCCACTCTTGTGGCTATTTTCTTTTCCATTTAATTAAATTAATTTGATACAGCTTTAGATATATAGCGCCTACTCACAACAAAAGTCATCCTGAGGCACTTGACACTGTGAGGTTCAGGACCTTACTTAATATAGGGAAATACAGAATAATGTGAAAAACCTAACAGTCCTACTTGAGTGAGCACTAGGTGACAGTGGAGAGAAAATGTCCCTAATCTCTCAGGGTGAACTGGGAAACGCAGCAGTACTTCTCATTTTTGTTTGAACAAAAAAAACATTTTAGACTACTGTCCGTAAGTCTGCACTGGCTTCCAATTCAAAAATCCGACACTTACCTTACAGGGTAGCTGCCAAATAAGTGTAATGGAATAACATAAACCTGCGGTAGGTGACATAACTAAACTGTACAGTAATGGTAAATATACTCACTTACCACTGCTGCTGCAGCGGATCTAAACAGTTTTACCAGCAGATGTCACTACTGAGCACTGTGTTAAAATACGTTTCACTAATTATTTAGGTTAATTAGCTGCAAGCCCTCAGTGGTTTAGATACACGTACATATATAAAAATATAAATATATTAAAATAAAATGTTTGTGTTTAGCTCCAACGGTCGTCCGAGGAATAAATGTAGCAGCTCCCCTTGTGGCCGGTGGAGCTAACACGAAATAAAACATGAATCCGATGTTTAGTCCGCCGCTCCACAGGCAGCGACATGATTTTGTGCTTGATTTTGTGAAGAGGAATAAGCCCCAAAAGGTGGGTAAAATGTTTTATTAACAAGAAAAAAGGCCTCATTTTTAGTATTTTAGTGTCATAACCAGCGTCAGTTGAGCAACGACAAACTAATTTATCACTTTAGCTAACGTTAGCTTACTTCGCATTTAGCGTTAGCAACTATATAGTTGGAACTTAGTTTCGATCACTGTAGAAAAAATTCGATTATTAAAAGACAAACATCTGGTCTCTTTTATTTTCAGGTGGCGGACTTGGGCTGTGGTGAGTGTACCCTCCTCAAAAAGCTGAAGTTTCACCGTGAAATTGAACTTCTGGTGGCAGTGGATATTAACGCTGCTAAGATAAAAAAGAAGATGTAAGTTTATAAATGCACTGTCCCTCCTCATAAAAATATTTAACTGTTTTTCTATCTATATATCTATATAAACAATATATAAATGAATGAAGGAATAAGGTAATCCAGTCCGGATTTGTAATGCTGAAAATGACTTATTTCAGGCATGGATTAGATCCTCTGTCAACTGACTATCTTCAGCCAAGTTATGATCGGCTGCACATCGAGCTGTACCAGGGTTCGATCACACAGAAAGACGCCAGATTCAGAGGATTTGACCTGGTGACCTGCATTGAGCTGTATGTGACTTCTCATCTTTTGGCCCAGTTCGTGTGTCTTTTTGTTTCACTCTGTGTCTCCCTTTAATGCTATTTCCAGCATAGAACACCTCTCTCTCACTGACGTGGAGCACTTCTGTAAGGTGGTGTTTGGTTATATGATCCCGCTAGCGGTGATCGTCAGCACCCCAAACGTTGAGTTCAACCCCCTTCTCCCTGGACTGATAGGTTTCAGGAACATCGACCATAAGTTTGAGTGGACTAGAGCAGAGTTCAGATCCTGGTACATTGCATGGTTTTTAAGCATCCATTATCAGGCATTTGTAATTGTAGTGGACAAATCATATGGAATATAAATTGATAAAACCGTTCTGTTAAATATCTTACTTACATGCCTTCTCAGGGCTCTGAATGTGTGTTTGGAGTTTGGCTATGAGGTGGAGTTTACTGGTGTTGGACAGATGCCGTCAGGCCAGCAGGAGCAAGTTGGCTTCTGCACTCAGATTGGTGTGTTTCACCGGCTTGGGGGTAGAGATGGGTGCAACATGTTGTCAGGTGATGATACAGAAGATGTGTTTTCATATACGCTGGTGAGTAAGTTTAGTTTAGTTTTCTTATTTCAGTGGTCATGCTGTTGTGTAGAAAAAATATTTCGCCCCTAAAGATGTATAAATGTGTAAAATAAAATCAATAATCTGACAATGAATCCCTGCAGGTGCAGCAGGTTTCTTATGTAGCACAGCTAGATAAAATGGGAGTAATAATAACTGTACATATGCAGCTGTACAGGACAAATGTTTGGATTTTTAATTTATCCTTAATAGCTATTTGTAATTTAAAATGAAACAACAGTTTCATCCCAACTGGACTTGTTTTAGTTTCTTCACAATGTTCGCCCTCCATTCCAGAGGGCTTTTTCCAAGTCTTTCCTCCTGTGTTTCTGTCTCAGCTGTATAGTATAAACTACCCCAGCCTGTGTGACAACAACATCTTGCGGAGGGTCTTGGTGAGCGAGGTGTTGTACTGGGCAGAGCAACTGAAGGGTAGGTGGACACAGCAGGACACGGGTGAGGAGAGCGGCGTTTTTGCACTTGGGCAGACTGAGAGAGGAGGTGAGGAGCGTCTCACAGAGCAACACACTGAGATGGAGGAACTACAGACAGGTAAACATCTAATACTGGAAAACTACAGCCCATAAAATAAACCAGAAATGTTTCCCGGGTGTGTGTTGAGTAAACCCAATGTTTATCCATGATACCACTGTGTTTGTGCCACCCTGTTTAAGGCATGGTGCAGTAGTGTTCAGCACTCAGAGTAAAAATAGCTCAGCTGGGTGAGCGTAGGACTGATGAGATCTAAAGGTCCCTGGTTCGATTCTGTGTTACACCGGGGGAGCTTGTGCATGTGAGGCCTGATAGCTTAATGAGATCAGCACTAGACTGCAATGCAGAAGGTGCCAGGATCAAATCCCAGCACATCTCCTATACCAGGTTTGTCCTGGAGCAAGACACTTGGCGCTAGCTCCCCAGGTGCTGCCTGTGGCTGCCCAGGAGGATACATTTCACTGTATAACTATGTACAGTCAAGCGCTTAATTAATCATGCCACTGAACAATCTTGACTTAAAGTTACTTTTATTCAACCAGCAAGTTATTTTTTGACAGGAAATGACATAGGTGTCTCCCAAAAGATAATAGGATGATGTACAAGAGGCAATATTGAGGGGAAAAAACACTTTTTGTTTATATTTGAGCAAAAAGTGCCATGTCTAAAATTATTCATACCCTTCACTAACTGTCACGGTCTCTGATAAAGTTCTTTGCCATTCCAAATAGTCCAAGCTGCTCTAAAGCATCCTCATTACCCTGATTAGTTGGGAACAGCTGTTTTAATCAACTCAACAGGTGAAAATCAGCAGCTCTCTGCAGTTAGTCATGGCTGAAACAAAGGAGATTATCTTTTGGGAGACACTGTAATTTCCTGTCAAATAACTTGCTGGTTGAATAAAAGAAACTTTAAGTCAAAATTTGCCAGGGGTATGTTGAATTATGGGCTTGACTGTAAGTGAAAACTTAAGAATCTTCTTCTTATGTCGATGCTTTGAACTTGAGTGCTGCAACTGGTGCAGTTGTGCACAGCTGATCCGAATAACTTTATTTTTCTTTTTTTGTAATCCCAGATGACTCCATAATATCTAGATCAGGGTTCGGTGAGAGTCTTAACATCTGTTGCAGTTGTAGAACTTTCTGTTTGTAATGGGTGTGTGCCTAATTTAAACGTAAAATGCTTTTGTTGTATAAAACGTCAAAGCAGCATGTGGAGCCCAGATGAAAGATCCAGTGGAGCAGTTTGGGAGGGACGAAGTCGAAGACGTGTGGACAAATTGCCAAAGACAACAGGAGTCCTACATGTTAAATAGGTGTGTTGTTCTCAAGCAAGATGAGGAGGAACTGTATTAATGAGTCTGTTGGTGACATGGCTATAACACAAGGGTCATTGTCTTTTTGTTTGTCTCAATGTAGATTGTAAACATATGAACAGATCTAGTACTGATAGCGTATATTAATACCTGTTACAAGGTATTGGAAAACAAAAGCGTGCTCTTTGCTGTTAAACTCACAAATACACTTTTAATGCACATTTAAAATGCCCTCTCCTTATTTCTGTTCCTAGGTATGTGCCTGTACCCCTGGCTTTGCTGTGGTTCTCTTGTCCCAAGGTCAGAGCTCTGAGTGGAAGTCTGAGCAATCTCAAACATCTACTGATGGATGAACCCGAAGTTCAACTGAGCCAGGATGGTTCTGCTTTGCTTCTAAACCACCAGGAACAAGGTACCGTTAACTTTGGATCAGTTTTTCACTGTAAAATGTGTAAAATGTCAACATTAACAATGCGAACATAGAATATAATGGGTGGACTGTGACTTCAATTTTGTTTTTGTGATTTGCACATTATTTATATTGCTTTATTATAAATATATACGTAGAGCAGCACTGTGGTGTAGTGGATAGCACGGTCACCTCACAGCAAAAAGGACCTGTGTTTGAATCCACTGGCTTTTTGCATGTTTTTACATGTGCCCGGCAAGTTTTCTCCATGTCAGCATAGGTTTCCTCAGGATACTGCAGTTAGGTTTAGAGTTAATTGATGATTTGAAATTGCCTGCAAATGTGAATGTTAGTCTGTCTCTAGAAATCAGCCCTATGATAAACTGGTAACCTGTCCTGAGCAGTACAGTTTCTTGTGCTATGCGGACTATGCAGTTGCATAGGGCCCTGCAGCCACTAGTGGGCCCGCAGGCATTGCTCTCTAAATATTAGAGTAGAATTACATGTAATTCAAATATCTCTGACTTTATTTGCTCTGTAATTTTGTCAGAGACGTTTATAAACCGTTTTAAATATGTAAGCAGAATTGGCTGCGAGTATTAACTTTGATTAGCCAGGCATGTTAAGTAATGCATTATGTCTGCGATAGCTGTGTTCAAGACTAGTCTTGGGGGGGCCCCCAAAGAGCCAGATAGGTCTGGTCCTGAGTGTACCCCATCTCTGTCTTGCTAAATGCAATACTTCGATAATATTTTTCCAGCAGATGTCGCTGTTTAGTTCACAAGTCACAGACCTGAGCAGTTGCCAAAGCTTAGTTTCCATAATCCCCCTTTGCATTTATTCAAGATGTTGTCATCACATAAAGTCACAATGCTTACTTTGCTCTCTATGGTGATGTGATCATTTGTGGTATTAATTCAGTGCTTGTGTTTTAGATGTTGAAGAAGAGGATCATAATGCTTTGGAGGACAGAGGGTACACGGAGGCCAGCCAGTGCTTTCACAGGGATGAACAAGATGACGACTGGGAGGCAAATCTTTGCTCATGAGGATACAGCTGTGATTTCAGGAGAAGTAGGTGACTTGTTCAGATTGAATGAGAATTTTAATGCTGGACAGTGGAAATTGAGCTAGTAATGTGACTGTTTTGCATCTTTTAGAAGACATTTGTATTACAATTGTACTCTACAATTGTAGTAGGACACTTTGTCTAAAAGCTGCTAACCTCTAAAATACTGGCGTAGCTTAGGCTAAATGTAAATGGAACAATAAAATTTAAGTGAGGAAGGGATTGTATTGTGAATGCTGAGCATTATACAAGTTAAAAGAAAATATACATGCTAAGCTTTTAAAGGGTTTAAACAGTTTTATTCAACATTGCAAGGTACACATTTGAAGCATCCAGTACACTTGTTAAGGAAGCAAACGTTAACAGAAAAACACAGACAGAACATCACTTTACAGAAGAACACTTAACTTTTTAAATTGACAACAGCTTCACAGAAGAGAAGAAGCGAGCATGTTTGTAACAACATGTTAGGTACCAAGTTACCCGTTTCACACAGGAGAAAATGATTTTCATACAAAAAACAAACATTCTCAAATAAAAGATATTTGGAAGCTAGAAATCATAAACCTAACACTGTCGAGCTGTGTAGTGAGAACATGTTTTTCCCAATACAAACATCATTTTGCAATGATATGGCACAATATCAGCAATGAAAGATTCAAAAACAATAATGGCATAGAACAGTTAAACCAAAGAAAATGATGTGTGTGTGTGCGCGTAGATTTCTGCTCTCAGCATTGTGTAATGAGAACATGCTGGAAGTGAAATTGGTCCTTCGGTGTGGAAATGCTGAGATCAAAAGGTGGTACAATATCAAATTAGGAAAAGCATAACATGTTGAGGACATTTTAGTCATGCAGAACTATGTCAGAACACCGACATATAGTTAAAACACCACACACTGACGATACTTGTGCAGATACTGATAAAATGTACACAGTTTATAAAGGTGTTTAAGCTCTACTATGGCTTATAAGATCGCAGATACTGTACAGTGTGGACTGTGGACCGTAACCTTCCCATTACGGTTGGTGCATAGGTCTGACTGGGTCTCTGATAAAAACTGTGTAATTTGCTCTGTGTCTCCTAAAATGTGCAGTTAATACTCAGTTTGGTCAGATATGCAAATGGTCAGCAAGTTCAACTCTGAACTGACTAAACAACAAATCCTTTGCTGTACTGTGTTAAATTAAACAAATGTCAGTATATGTTTCAATAATAATCGGACATTTCACAAGTCCGATTATTGACATGTGACATCGTCGTCCACTGATGTAAGCGTCCCGATCAACGGGTCAGCTCAAAGAGAAACTAGATATATGCCCTATACACTGTTTGTTTTATAAGCTTTTACTGTATTTGCTGTCCTACAAAAGCAGAGAGCAGTAATTACAGAAACGAAAGTGGAGAAACAGGGTTGGGCTGCATTTGGAAGCTGTGTAACACATAGAAATGCATAATATGTTTTATAGCTTGGGGGCTGATTATCTAATCACCTAAAGATTAATGCCTTGGAGCTTTCGTTTAGTTATTAATGCAGCTTATGGATGTCAGGATTGTGTATTAAACAATGTGTAAATTAGTGTCATCTTCCTTTAAACAAATAACATTTAATTAATTGCTTAAAAGAATCAGTGTATCTGTAAATGAAGTTACCAATTGGAACTTTAGCACTTAATGTATTACTACAGTTTATGAATATTTAGATTTTTTAAATTGAATTATTAAAGAACAGACTTTAGAGATGGATAAACCACAGGGAATCACATTTAGCTAAGGCTAGTTCTGCAGCCAGCTTTCAATTTCTGACATTATACATTGATGAAGCTTCATATTTGTACATATTGGAAAGCAAATACTAAAAACCCGGCTTTGACCCAATAATGTTTCAATTATAGGTGAGATTACAAGAGAGATATTCTAGACATAATCTTAAGCAGCTTTCCAATTAAAAATGTTCAGTAATGTCTGATTTAAAAGGAAGCTTATTTGTTCTCCCATTTTCTCTTTGCAAGTACCTACATAGCATTTCTTGCAAGAAACGATATCACACCGCATCCATCCACACATGGATAACCGTTACTACAAAGAAAAGTCTCATTTTCACATAGCAGACTCACAAACACACATCATACACATGCACACGTCTAATAGCGCAAGTCTGACACCTCGTATTTGGAGTAAAATGTCTCGCCTTCAGAAAAAGCTGTTAGAGTGCAAACAACTACAGTTTTGTAGCAGCTTATAGGCAAATATAACATAAATAGCACATCCTGTTAAAACGGTTAAACACTGAGAGACAAAAGGAATGTATTGACAACATATGGCATACTCCTCTTCAGTGTAGATTTGAGTTTGTCTTGATGATGGGCACTAAACCTGTCCTCTGATCTTTCATTAAAAATAGAAACTCACTCGTTCTTCTCCCGTTCAGTTTAAAATAGGCTGAAATCAGATGCTGGGTTGCTGATCTACACCCAGAAAATTACAGGTGGACAGTTCTGCGTTAAACGTTTAGACAATCGCCCATGTTTCATTTTCATTGATTCACAGCTGTCTGTTAACACTGAGGATATAACTGTCCACCTCCCATCTCCTAAAACAAACTATCAGGAAGCTAAATACCTGCCATGTTGCAGATTTGAAGGCAGAATGTGCTTCAGGAACGGAGACTGAAACAGACACAAGCCTTTTCCAGTTTTTAAATATAACCAGTGTGTGTCCATCACTTAGGTCTAGTGCTTTATTACCACCTGCTCATACGCTCCAGCTCCAACCCTGAGGAAAAGGGAATAGAATAAGACTTAGATATTAGTAATGATACACATACACATGTTACTAGCTAAAACAGATCTTAAAGCTGCAATGTGCAGGTTCTGGAAACCAAAGTTAAAGAGTTATAGTTGTGTCTTCTAGCAGATAAAACCTGACGTATCAACTGACATGAGCTTCCACCCAGCATTAATCTTTCAAGATTTTAGGAAGGCCTGAGGAATATATTCCCAAAATTGTACTGTTTAAGTAGATTTATTGTCTTATGTGTAAGTTGGTTAAGAAATGCAAGAAATAACTGTAACTTGATCTCCAGTGGTTACATCTGTGATATTCTCTGTAGTCAACACAACAAAGATGGACTTGATGTGCTTTTTTTCATGTCGGCAGCAATGAACTGAAAATCTCTGAAGATGTGAACCTACTGTAAAAGCCTTCATCCACTTGTTCAGTTTGAACTAATTATTTAATATGCCTTCAGACCTGTGATGACACTTACCTGGTGGGAAGGTGGTGGCTTCCTAGGGCTGTACTTCCCCCAGGCCCAACAAACAGACGCAGTCCCTCCTCTGAAACAGACAGTTTTATTAGCCTTCGGTCAGTGCAGAGACCACTCGCATCATTCTTCACAGTTCTCGTCATGAGGAACAGGCAGTTGCTAGGCAATCTAAAAATAATCATGTATTGACAGCAGCTTTCTTTTCCCAGCTTTGAGCAGGATGAGGCCTTGGAAAGAAAACAATGCCCTACTCTACATACCGCACACACGGTGTTGTGTTCAAACAATAAACCCTGAACCCTTCTCACTGTGTTTCTTTAGTCAGAAAGCAGCGTGTCTTCTGTCTCTATACAGTTAAAATGTATGAGCCAAAATCAGCTCAGGGTAGAGGAGAAACCAGATAACATGCAGCATGTATATGCTAATCTGATACAACTCTCTGCACAGAATTCATTTATTAAGATTCTTACAAGTCCCTTTGGTGTTGGTCCTATTTTCAGTCAAACTTTAGTTTAGACATAGGCATTGTATCACCTGATTTCTCTGACTAACTCGATCCCTCGGGTGCATGTAAATGAATCCATTAAATGGATTAATGGATTGTGGAAATGTCTCACTGTTCTCTTCGTGTGTATTTTACCTTCAGCACTGGAGTCCAGCAGGCTGGGTGTGAAGTCCTGACTCTGGAGAATCTTCTCTACGACATCGTCGGCGTCCACCCTTGTGTCGTCCATTCTCTTTAGCTGAGACTCCATGGAGTCCTGTTTCACTGGGTGTCTGTGGAGAGGGTGCAGAAGTCATCGTGTGTGCATTTTGACAGAGCAAAGCAGGGGTGTGGTCAACCAGGGAGTTAGGGATTCCACTTAGGCAGCTGAAAATTATTTATGTTAAGTACTACTTACAGCTGCTAAATGTAGATTGTTGGTGTGTTTTTTTTTATTGTTTGTGTACATGCTGCACGCTATATGCTTAGCACCAGGCTGAATGTTCTTCACTGCCCATTGTTCCTCAGTAAATGTAAATCACTCATATCTGTTCCACCCAACTTACTCACAGCGCCCTTAAACGTAGTCACCACTGGAATGCAACTTAGACTTCCTAGTTGACCAGTGTAAGACTTGATTCCTGCCCCACCAACAGCATCTGCTTAGGTTTTTATTTATTCATTAAGTCATTGTTACGACATGGTCGTTCACGATGTAGCAGATTGTTATTCGTAGTAAAAATGGATAACACATTTTCTGAATTATTGCCCTCATACAGAAATGCGCTGAAATGTATCTATCTGGCCTGGAACCTAGATTATTTATACTCTGTGCTGTGGACCTTTTATGTTGTCCATAAACATAGACACACCACTCCGCTGGTAAATGGTTCTTCATTTCAATATGCTTTGTCTAAATTTGCCATAAGTCCTTCAGAGATCTGACACGCAGCTGGAGGTCTACAGCACAGATGAACAAAATAATCCAAACTGACAGGTCACTAAAGGTGAAGAGAGTTAATTTATTGTTAGTTTTCTTTCTTTTCTTTCCTCTGCTGAAAAATGTTTTTCAGGCGCAGGTTCACCATTAGTTTTAATGGTTATTAGGTTAATCTGCTGTTTTTCTTTCTACTTTTAGTATTTGTATTTTGATTGAATGCAATCAAATATAAAGACGGTCTTTTTCCTAGGTTATCATCAATACGCAGCTCATGTCAGGAGACCCCTGTTTCAAAACGTAAGTTCAAGTAACATTTCCATTCGTACGTGAGTTATGACATTACGTTTGCTGCTGGCTGCATTTGTCTGGGAGCTGTTCCAAGAATGTTAGCAGAAGGTGTGGTACTCCAGCTGTTGGCAATGTGCTTCATCAGACATGGGAAAGGGTCATGGGAATCAGATTGTACAGGGCTATACAAGCCTCAGTAGTTCTTAGCTCATCAGATGCTCACATGTCAAAACACAGACTGAATTATGGCCTCGAGTAATATATATTATGAGTTGTCACACTACTACTTATAGTAGAAATGTGCTTTTCAGCCATAAATGCTACTTTAGTAGCAAACTACTTGAGTAGTTTGTTTATGCCAACAGCTCCTATTCTTTGCTTGTATTGCTCATCTCCCTGTTTGTTTTCAGCACTTTGCTTTTCTTCTTTAATAAGACTGATTTACATAACGCACATGAAAACACAGAGAAAATACTGATCGCTGTGTTTACACTGTCTGCAGGCCTCCATCCACAGCCACAGTGATCGGGATCCAGGGTGATGGAGAAAGCCTACTGGAGGAGAGGAGGGGAGGGGACACACAGAAAGTCTGTTCTGGTAAGACCAGTCCCACCATAGTATACTCCCCTGCTCAGCTTAGGTAACCACTTGCTCTTCTTTAGCTCTGCCATGCTTGGAGTTTTTAACAGATGGACTAACCCTACTGTTTTCTGATCCAGAGATCCTCCCTGTATCACATTCCTGTTGCTAACTGTTAATTGCTGATATAGATTTTATTGAAATGAAATTCTATTGAGCAGATTCATGCTTACCAACTTCATCACTATGCAGACAAGAGCTTTCATTTTGTTTTGCACGGTTGCATCCTGTTGACAACCACAGAGTTAGAGTTAACTGTGCACATGCAGATTCACTGCACACTACTTTATTTGTGGTTCTTGCAACATCAATTTCTGTTCCATGTGGCGAATGATATAGCACATCTAACCACTGATGATGATTACTACAGAAGATATAACAGTTTGATGTCTGAATTCACACCACGAAAGTGCGTACTTCCTCTTAGCCTTTTTTGATAGAATAAAATACTTATAATCATAACCTCTGATTTACCTAACCCCCTGATATATTTCACCTACCCTACAAACTTTGAAAACACATGTAGCTGTTGCCGAAAATACAAACTGAAGGCCTGCTGATGCCGTACACTATTGGAGGTTTTACTAGAAATAGTAAATGACTAGGAGTCATTTAATTCATTCATTCATTTAACTGTGATTACAGTGGAGTTAGTCCAACTTTATCAAGATGATCCTCAGATCACGTTGTTGAGCACTTTTGCTTCATGTGCCATTCATTTCCCATCCACGCTTATGAAACGTGTGCTCTTCCAGCTGCCCCTTTCTGCTACATCTTTCCCTCCTGTTTTATCCCCACCCCACCCCTGTTTTGTGTGTGTGTGTGTGTGTGTGTTCATGTGTGAACATATTGCAGTGTTGAATGCTGGTCCGTCCTGGATGCTTCACAGTGTAGCAGCTCTTTCATGTATAATTTAAACTGGGCTTCACTTAGACTAGCTCCAATCTGTTCTGACCCTGTAGGCGCTTACAAGATTATAAATAGTTGGTTTTTATTTTCTCCTTTTGGGGGGGGTGGGGGGGGGTGATTGTGTATTCATACGTGTTCCATTTACAGTGCTCTTTTCCATTAGCATCATTATGTCTCAGATGAGCTTTGTTTCGTCTTTCTCTACTAACAGGAAATGCAGTCATGTATTATTTTGAATGATATTTATTATGTTTCTTCGTAGATGTGAAATGTGAAAAATTCTAGTTATGCATTTGCACACTGATAAAGTGCCTGTTTCACCTGTTACTCTTATGCATCAAGGGCATTCAACTTATGCAATTGTGTCTATTTTGTGTTGCTCATTTCGAGGCCTTTCCTTCCTGCAGACATTTGAACTCAGGAAATGTTTTACCTTTGCCACGTTTGGCTACTTTCATGCTGCTTTAAAAAGGCTTAGACACAGATGTACACCCTGATCCCTCTCAGCTGTCACATACGGTGGCTGTAAGGCGTATTAACTGCATTGAGTAATGGTTGATTTCATTTGGTTTGTGAAGAACCGGGGCAACAGATGCTGTATGTACACGCTCTCACATCCTCAGAAGCTTGGTACTATTTCTGTGATTTTATAGGCACTTTTTTTATTGCCCCTTCTGTACGATAATGTGATTTACAGATTCCTTTAGCTCTGATCACATCACACCATAAATTGCCATGCAATTTCCAGTATTTCTGTAAAAAAAAAAAAAATTATATTTCCTGAGCAAATCTTCCATGGTGTCCATACATCAACTGTGCTCACTAATTAATAAATTAATTTGGGATGCTGAAGCCAGCGTGTGAGAGGCAAAGTGGCCGTCTTTCTTTTCCCTTCTTTCCAGCAGAGAGTCGAGAAGGGAAGTGTCCTGTTGTTGCTGATGAGCTCGGAGGCTGCGGCCACTCTCGAACATCCAGCTACGCCAGCCAACAGTCCAAACTCTCAGGTAGAGTTTGTTGTTGACCCAACATAGGTGACTGGCAATCGCACATGTTTTTGGCCATATTAAAGGGTTGGTGAGGAACTTACAACTGTGAGTAAAGTGATCATATTTAAAGTTTACTGGAGACAATGTGTGCACACTAAGAAAAGCTTTTGACTAAGCAGGGGGGAAGTGATAAAATTATTTTCCAGTGATACTTTACCAGTGCAGTTCAGACCTGAGGCTTGAATTTCCATCATAGGCAGATCAGGTGACTGTAATAAAAGATCAGAGGAAGTGGAGAGATGCACCAAACACAGCTCTAATGGTTCCCTGACTCTATAAAAATTAAATTAAAAATGTATTTCCAGGCACATGTAGGTCTTGATGGATTTATTTGACCCTTGCATGAGCATGTGAGAAGTTGGCTCTTCAATGGCTGCAGTAGACTGAAGAGGTCTCTTTGCTTAAAATAGTTTGCTGCAGTGAGTGCAGCTCTACATTAACCTTTAAATCATAAAGCACATCAGGTCATTAGTTATTACATTAATTTTCACTTTATAATTTCGGTTTAAGGGTTTTTCAATGTTAATATATATATAATATTATTTATATATATGCTCTTTTATTAATGTTTTGGTTCCAGTTAGACCACTGGTACCATGTGTAAAACTATGACTGTCACTAACAATGCTAGTAGCAGTTAATCTCAGGTAAATGTGTCTGAGATAAGTACGTTTCTGCAGAACTGCTGCCACAGCTTATTGTTTTCCATTCACCTTCCTTCTCTCAGGCTACAGCACAGGTCACTCTCGCTCCTCTAGCATGTCAGAGTTCAGTCACCGGAGAAACCACTCAGTCGGCAGCGCTTCAACGGGGATTGGCAGCTTACCGGAACCCAGCGAGGAGCGAGAGAGAGAGGCCAGACCCTGTCCTGCTCTGCCCGAACACCCAGCCCCCACCGCCCACAACCCACAGGGCACAGCAGTCCAGAGTGCCTCATCCTTTGAACGACTTAAAGGGTGGGTCTTTCGGTTCCAAGTTAAAAGAGCAAGAAAGGTGTAATGTATTAGAAGTCTGTTATTTTACTGTAAATTACGTTAAGCTGCTTCCTACATTTCAGGAAGCAGCTGACAAGGTTAGTCATTGTATTTGCTGCATCTAAAAATGTCCCCGTGAATCAAGTGAAGTATCTTCTTAAATTTAAGAGGGTTTTAGTAGTAGGTCTTGAGCTGCACCTCATTTTTAGATATCTCTAAAGATTAGTGTCGAGCATTTTTACTTTTATGTAGGTTGGTTGCTCTTCAGACAAATTGTTTATATTTTTTGCAAATTATGCCTGTTGACTTTGTTGCGTATGTAAATATAAGACTTACCAGCCCATAACCCCCTTATTCTACTGATATACTATTGATATTCAGAGATGCTGGTAAATAAATTGTTACATGGACCAACACATGTTTCTTTCAATCTTCATGCTGTTTTATTAGACGAAATAACAAATACTAAAGACTTCTGTTGTTTTCAAATTGCATCCCCACACCCTGTGTCCTTCCTCCTTCCTCAGCTTGGTTTTGCAGATCTGAATTTAGCAGAGTTTGCCAGCTCAGGGAACACAACCCGTAGATGTTTGCTGGAAGGCTACGATACCAAAAATACTCTTAAAAGAATCAGTGCATCTGTAAATGAAGTTACCAATTGGAACTTTAGCACTTTATTACTACAGTTTATGAATGTTTTGATTTTTAAATTGAATTATTAAAGAACAGACTTTAGAGATGGATAAACCACAGGGAATCACATTTAGCTAAGGCTAGTT
>JAUMHF010000019.1:17999884-18043600 GCA_032359275.1 Microctenopoma steveboyesi | reverse complement strand
TTAACCTAATAACCATTAAAACTAATGGTGAACCTGCGCCTGAAAAACATTTTTCAGCAGAGGAAAGAAAAGAAAGATATGCTAATTTTCCATTCAGTGTTCGGTTTTGTGTTGGGAACGCAACAATGCTCAACGTTACCTTGAGAATGGAGTTGTCCTGACGAGTATTTTTGGTATCGTAGCCTTCCAGCAAACATCTACGGGTTGTGTTCCCTGAGCCGGCAAACTCTGCTAAATTCAGATCTGCAAAACCAAGCTGAGGAAGGAGGAAGGACACAGGGTGACCATGGTATTTTCTACCAGGAGAGAGAACTCTAGCACTGTCAACGCTGTGACAATCTCTGGGTATGAAATAACACGGCTCGGAACATGGGAGGAGCCTTTGAAAATAAATCCACAAAATGTTAAAGCTAAGCTATCAAACAAAAGAAAAACATCATTGGACTTGATTACAAATAAATAAATGCATAAAAAGGTAATATGAATAATCAGGTATATGGAGGTAAATTATCCAAAGTGTTTTATGGGATATACCCAGAAGACGTGAGAGATGTTACCGACTACGTGAAACCGTTCAAAGTTGTTCTTCACTGTGTAGACACTCATGTTTCAAAGTAATACTATGTCCTGGGTGCTCATAGTGACATGTCATTTATATATATATATATATATATGACTAAATGTTTAAGGCTTCAAGTCTGTCATTTTGAGTTTGAGGAACGCTTAAAAAAAATCAGAGCCCAAACAAATAGCTCTTGTTTCATGCAAAAAATGGTGTTGATGGCTTTACAGGTCACAAGAGGAAACCTGAACCAATCCTGAATGGAAACTAATTTGTATCTAATGTAGAGTCCACACGAGACTGCTGTCAGAAAAGGAAACGCGTGACAAAGCGACCCAACCTGCAGGCAGTGAAGGCCATCTGTTTGCTGCTACATCAATACGGCTGGTTACTGGAAATCTGGAGATTGTGTTAGGGAATGGGAGTTGGATAATAGTTATGTGAATAATTACCTTTGCGTATGCCTTCCCACCCTTCAGCTCCTGGAAAAGAAAATCATAGAGATTTCAATTGAAAATGTTTCAAATCCAAAGATCTGGGAGATGTATATAAATTCCAACTGGAGCCAACATCTTTGCTCCATATAGATTGAATCGATCCTTACACAACATGTTAAACTTCATGTTTGTTTGGTAAGCTGTAATAATCAAATATCACATAAATTCAATTTTCAACAACAGAAACATTTTCTTAATGTGTAATGTCTGCCTAAAGATTTCACACTGATGAGTCAGTGTCCTTCAGAATGCTGTGCTTCCTGTTCTATACTGTTCTGCCCTAAGTTTACATTTTTTACATAAATTGTGCACAAGTGAGAATATTTGTGGAGGCACTTCTCTGTATTCAAACCAGTGACGTGACTATCATTTACTTTTGTAAAAAAAACCACCTGGTGTATCTTTAACCCGATTTTGTTCACACACGCACAGCATACTGTACCTTTCTGACAGACACACGACACATACAGGGGTCCAGTACACCGGTTCCTGCACTGGCGCTCATCTTACAGGGGAAAGTGAACCGCTTCCTCCATCGAACACAGTTGGCCTGCACCGCCTCCCTTTAAAAGGAAATCAAGAGTTCTTTGAGCACCATAACCAAGGGCAGATATCATGCAGTGGATGGAGGCTCAGAGACAGCCTCGCAACTGGATTTGAGACATGTTAGAAAGTGTAGAGGAACATTTGGGACAGTTTGGACAGCGAGGTTCAATAGCTAGTCACAGAAAATGGCAGATATCACTGTTCATAGTTTATTTGTTGTTTTGTCGGTTTCCATTAAAACCCTGATTTACAGATTGTGCTTCTTGGTAAAATTTCAGAAGACATTTCTGCTTTTTAAAAACAAAGCTAGTCAGACAAAAACATTTTGTACTATCACTAAAACCATAGCAACATTAAGAAGCAGTCATTTCAGCAGTGGAATATTTTTATTTTCATAGCGGATTCCTTGAAAAAATATCAACAATACTTTCACATTCACAAACAGCTGGATCACAAATTATTACCATCTTGTCTGAGCTTAAGGCTACTGATATGAGCATATGTGTTTTTTTCTAAATGTATGCGTTATATTATGTTGTTATGGCACAAGTGTAACAGAGAAGCTCACATCCTCTGCCTACTAGAGGTTCAAACGAAGTGCAGCGCAGTGCATCTCACTGAAAAGGGTGAGCTTAAGTGAAAGAGAAGGACTGTGTACGCGTGGAGAGCATTACGATATCCCAGATGGCCCGTCTTTCACTGGCTCCTCTCCTCTCCTCTCCCACTCATCTAACCAACTCTCCTCTCTGGAGACAGTCAACACGCCATTCGTTTTGAGAAATTTGCTAGATTTAAATACAATCGTTTTCCCCTGCAGTATAACTAAAAATGTAAAAGTCAGACATCTGACAAGAGTCTGCATCTCATATCAAGACACAAAGAGACAGAGACAGAGACACACAGGTAAGAAATGTTGTAGAGCAGGCACTGCTGATGATTTAGGATCAAAAGATTTACAGGGTAAGACTGACAAACCGAGTGTGCAGCACATCCTGCCTTACTATAAATAAAAAGCAGCAGATGCATGACCAATGTTTTACACTGACTTTATCCTCAGTTTGATACACTTCAGAGGCTGGACAGGAGGCACCCAACCAGCTACACACTGTGTGCTTTGGGAACTCTTGCTCTGTTAGAGTGAGTCTGGTTTAAAGCACAAACTGAGCTCATCTCTCTCATCTCGCTACATGGTACAAATAACGTGTTAAACTACAGCTGCTCCCCTTCTAAAGGCAGCTGTAGTCCCACATAAACTCTGAGAAACACTGTTATGTCTAGCTAACACACTCAGAAACTGCAGGGAGGGAATCGAGCTCAGCTGCACAAGCTGTTGCAACAACTCCAGGTTGTAAACAAACCTGCAGGATTCAGTAAGTAAAAGCATAGGTCAAACATCTTTAAGACACAGTAAACAGAACAATCTAGAAAAGATTTCCACAAGAGCAGTGATAAAGTTAGTAATAACACTAAAGTGATGTATTAAGGGAGTGATGGCTCCCATAAATAACATCCAGTATGCAAGCAAATATAGAATCCACATCGGTAAGAAATAATATGCACATTAATCTTTCCAAACAAAACGTCTAGCTCACATCATGCAGGGAAATGAAAATGAGATCTGTTTGTGAAGTGATACATTTTTAAAGACGTAAACTATATACTAACATTTGCTTTGGGCTGAAACAATGGTGAAGTGTTGAAGACAAGCCATTCCAAAGTGGGGAAGGGTCCCTGCCTTTACAGTTCTAACAAACCCAAGACACACACTTATGACTACATCTTTTTCTGAGTAAATATTCATAGAAGAACAGATGGGTGGAGTCTGAAATAGAGCAAATGCAGAACAGGATGTTTTAATTACAGCCAGAATTTCACTGCCTCGCCTGTGCGAAATAAAATAACCTTCACTGAGCTCTGGTATATTCTTTAAATAAATGTAAAAGATATATAGGAAAAAGGTCACATTAAAATAACACTACTAGAAGCATCCAGATTCAGAAATTCTAGCACACACCAAATCTTTCTATTCAGCCTTTTTATGAGCTACTTACTGTCAAGCAAACAGAAGGCTGGTTATATAATCAGGGTGAAGCCATCTAATCCCTGCAGCCTCCCGCGGAAAACAATGACTTTGCTTTTGATCAGTGTTAGAAGCCAGTCTAATGTATGAGTGAAAGCTCCATGCAGGTCACAAAGGACAGAAATATGTTTCTGTGACACCGCTGTGGACCACAGGCTGACACTGAAAATGGTTATGGATTATTTTATAAATATATTTTCAGAGTCACATCTTCTAGATCATTTTCACTGTGTTTTGTAATGTATTGTTTGGGACCTTGTCCATTCAGCTAAATAAAACACGAATCTAGAAACGAAATACATTTTTACAGTCTGGAAGACGAAACCACAAACCACGATCTGTGTTGTGAGGCATTAAGAGCAGGGCTAATTTGTGTTGTAAGGCGTTCAGGGACAGCACGCAGTGTAAGTGCGTGCTGTCAGTGTGTGCATGACCAAACCATGAATTCAGAGAGTTTCACATTAAGCACAAGTTCTAAACAAAAACACATTCATTTAAACCAGCGGTTCTCAAACTCGGTCCTCCAGCCCCACCACACACCACTGATTACCTGGAACAGGTGAGTTCAGTCAATCAGAAGCACTCTCAAGCACTTACGTACAGAATTTGTGAGTTACAGAACATTGAGTAAACGTAGTTTGTTACTTTGCACCAGTGTTAATCTGTTAGAATCAGTGACAGGTCACGACAGTCACACACCTGCCACCGACAACTAACATCGTTATTATTATTAAGTATAGAACTATACACAGACATAAGTAACACAGCAGAAGACACAAATATTTAGCTATATATATATATATATAAATAGCTTAATAGCACTTAGATATGTGACAAGTCAGCTTCTCATCAGTCCAGTGATGATTAAAAGTCTCTGAAATACAAACTTATTTATGGACATTTCATAGCACTCACTGTCACTTATGACAATATTAGTTGTATATATCTGATATATAACTAGACCAACAACCACATTAGTTCTTTGCGTTTGAACATGTTAGTCAGCCGTTAGCCTGTTAGCTTTTGACGTAGCTAACAGGCTAACTGGAGCTCCTGACCTAGTTTAGCCTGGAAGGTAATAAAAATAAAGTCCACTCGGGGTTTTTTGGTGGCTGTATTGAGAGCAGATAATCTCACCGTGAAGACTCTTCTGTGAAGCCGCCGTCCAGCAGCCTGACTTTACAAAAGAGAACGCCGTTGACAAAGGGAACCGACGAGAGCTCGTTCAGCTCAAAATCCACCTTAAACTTAAATTTCTTCTTTTTCATCATCATTAAATCCATACACGACTTCGGTAATGCCGAGAGGATGCGCCGATCTCGCCGCCGACATTACAGCCCCATTTTGCAAGTAGTGGTAACACCACAAACACAATGTTGTGTTGTATGAGAGCAGTGAAGCTGCTGCCTGCTCACAACACAACAAACAGACCGACACACGGAAACGACGTTCGCCAGGGGATTTTCAAAACAAAAGCGCCAAACTGTGAAACATCAGACAGCAGTGGTTTTATTATTATTATTGTTATCACTATTATTAATTATTGTTGTCTTTGTTAGAACACAAATCAAAATCCCCAATAATCCAAGGATGACAGGTAAACGGACTTGGAGTTTATAAGGAGAGAATAAAGAGAGTAACAACAACCAGTCTTTTGTGAACACAAACAATATAAACTAAATAAAACCACCATGTGTCACGCATCACTAAATTCTACATACGTTATTTTTTTAGCTGATTTACAATAATTAATGTACTTTAACAGGTGGTAAATATCTGAATAGTTTGCACTGTCACATAAATAAACAAAACAATATATATAATAATGAGCACAAAAATATTTATTTATGTATGTTTTCCCAGATATATACTACAAAAAAGCTATTTAAATGTATTTACTGACTAACTAGATTTTTACTAATGTTTTTATCTATATGCATCTATAGGATTTCTATCCTTGTGTCTCGTGTTTTTATTCAATATGTAAAGTGTGTGGAGACTTTTTGCACTATAAATACAAAACCCCTGCACATCACAGTGTAAACATGAACATGAACAAGCATTGTGTTTACTTTGTTAATTACACACATACACATACAGTACTGAGATTGGTGAACTGGGAGCTGAAAAGCATTGCAGAGAATGTAACATCCATGCCAAACCATTTCTCACTATAGCTGCAATGGTACAGAGATGTTTAGAAGTTTACAGGAAACCACACGTTTCTGCCGGGTTTAAGTCACAGCTACTCTGAAGCACGACATATGCAAAAGATATTTAGTAATCTGCAGGACTTCCTGTGTCATAGTTTTGGTATTGGCCTTGAAACTTATATACTAGAGTGTTTTAGTATTGTACTCACACATTTCACTTAAAGAATAACAAAATATCTTCACTGTGTCCAGGAGCAAACAAAGTGAGTGTAGTTTTTGTTGAAACTGGTGGGAAAGTATTGTTTCTGTCGGCGCTTTTATTTTTATCTCAGTCTTGTTGTAACGGATGCACTGATGACAGGCCTCTAACTGTGGATCCTCGGAAGTCGCCGCTTCGCTGTGCCGCCCCCTGGTGGTCAGCGCGGGCAGCAGCTGCTGTTTCCCAACGACTTTTCCTCGCACTTTTATTGGAGGCAAATCCTTAATAGAAGAACAACCCGCACATTTTGTGTGCTAACTCCTGCTTTATTTGACACCGAATAAACAGACGAGCATGCAAAAGACACACAAGATAATCTGAAGATTGAATAATAATTATTATATTAATAATGACTTCAAGCGTAAAATAAACCTGCAGGATTTTAAAACGATTTCACAAAATGTGATGCTAATATTTGGGATTAAATAAATAAAAAAGAGCCAATAATTAACGACGAAGTACAACAGGTTAACTGACATTTAATTTGAAGACGATTCATCCTTAAAATGTCAATTTTCCAGAGACTTCCTGCGCATCCGCATTTCTTTCATCCCACCCCATTTAGAATCTTTCTCACAGTACACCCATGCACGCACCAGGCTGCGTCTTGTCTGCACCAGCTGCAGATGCCTGTGGGTATGAGTCACAGCACTAAAGTCACTCAAACAAACTTTGGGGACAGGGACCGGAGCCCTACTTGCAGGACGTGGATTCAGGCTGCAGCCTGGCTGCGCGTCTCACCGCGGCAGCACAGCACCAAAGAAAGTACAACGAAAGTGCACGATAAACCGACTCACTAGACGTAAGCTGCGGAGGGAAGGGACAGTCTGAGCAGCGTGAAATGCCGCGTTGAGGCAGAGAAGAGCGCTGCTGTAGGGTGTGTCTCCACTAGAAGAGGAGGTCCGAGGAAACTGAAACGACTCTCCACCCTGTCGCCAACCTACCTCATCCAAAGGCAGCTTTCTGCGAGCCTACGGTGGAAATAACCGGGTATTTTGCCTTATTATATGCTTGCTATATCCTCACTGATACGTTTTAGGAGGATTTCCCAAACCGAACTCTGAAATTATCCAGGACCAGGAACTGCAGGAAACCAGAAGTGCCAAACACGCAGGAGAGCAGAATCTGGTTGTGGGTTTTTTCACGGCGCTTTCATTGCACTGTTTGTGTGTCGGGCCCAGAACTGAACCATGTACCAGGGCGTGAGGAAGCTGTTTTTCACCGAGTGCAAATGCGCAGATGATGACGCGTCGAAAGCCTACGAGGAGCTGTTCGCCAAACTGGACACGAACAAGGATGGGAAGGTGGATGTGTTCGAGCTGAGGGCTGGCCTGGAGGCGATGGGCATTAAAACCGGGAAGGGAGCTGCTCAGGTAGAGCTATGAGGGCAGTAGGGGAGAGTACGCTGGTACTCATACTTGTTGTAGTACTGCATTCCTGAAGGAACTGTACTAGCTGCAGCTTCTCTGACTTCACTAACCCTCTCACAAGTTTTCAGGAGCACTACCCATACTCTAGTACTGTCCTTAAGTGCTCCACTTACTTCATCACCGCCCCCAGTTCTTATTCTTTAAAACAACATCAGACCAGTTAATAAGATGCAGAAGTGATGTCTTCACATTTCAGCGTTTTCTGCTGCAATACTTTGAACTATACAGCAATTGCTGCACATTCACTTTCACAATTCAACACAAACAAACAGAACATGCTTTACTTCACAAACCATACGTGGTATTTCATATCACTATCCAGGGAGGTTGAGATGTGAGTCCATCTGTGAGGAAAAGCCAGTATCTGTAGGACACCCTCAGTGTCCACCTGACTGTGGGTAAACAGGGCAGCTGTGAGGTGGGGCACTTCCTGTCCACACCTAAAACTATCAATTTAATGAGGTGATAAGATTTGAAAAATGATCTCACAATGAGAAGTCTAATTTGAGAGAAAGGAAAGACATTTTCTGTTTCATAATAACAATTTCAATGACAAAGAATGGACACTAAGGTGAGGCTGAAATTGAATTTCTTGAAAGCTGATTGCTCCTCTGACTGTTATCATGCTTTTTATTGGCAATAAATGACTTGTAGCATACATATGGAATGTTTTTAAACTAGAAAAACAGCAGTGCTCAGTGTAAGTGACAGAGAATACATTCATCAAACTGGCAGCGTAGGTGAGCTTTTAAATTGTGAGGCGTGACGAGAGAATGGCCCCACCTTTACTAACCAAATAGTGTTGCATTCCTGTGAGTCATCAATGATAAGTGACTAAAAGAACTAAAGTTTACTGCTCTGGAGATATCCCTATCTGTGAATTAACGTGATAACCATGCTATAAACATGCACCCTGGCAGCTTTTCTAGCAGCCCTATTACGTCAGTCGTAACCTCATGAATAACACTAGGTATCTGTTGGACTTCATCTGTTTTCATTTAATGTTTCTGCTAAGTTTGTGTTATCTGCATATCTTGAATCGCCTATTGACAGTGAAGGGAAGACACGGCTTCACAAGCAGGAAGAAGAAGCTGAACTACAGCAAATCTACTCTAGTCAAGCTACTTATAGAAAGTACTTAAAGTACTTTAGTTTTTAGTTGTTCACCAGTCAAACAAAACCAGCAAAATAACAGTTATTTACGTGAAAGTGCAGGAATGTCCGCTTTGGTTTGGTGTTGTCCAGTTGGGGGGATGTTCATCTTCTCAGAACATTTTTATATAATGCCTGACACCCAATATATTACAATTTAGTTTAAAAATACAGATTTAAGTTATAAAAATCTACAGTCAAATGTGACAGAAAACCCGACGCATCGCACTCGAGCAGCACTAAGTGTGACATCTACAACCCAGACACCTGAAATATACCTAAATGTAATTTTCTCCAGGTTTCCCATTCTTAAAAGATTAAAGTTCAGAGGTGAAGCAATGGAAAGGAAAGCAGGAAATGTCCAACTAATGAGAAAAGTAAAGAACTGCAAACAGTGAGTTCAGACAGTGAAGCCTGAGTTACTCTGCCACCCACTGGCAGAATCAAGCCGGAGGAGACGACAAACCCACCTCATGTCTCAGCAGAAGCACAACCCTTCACCCACTGAGTGGTTCAACACCTTCAGTGGTTCCTGGTTAAATAACAGATTTGCTAATATTTTGTGTTTTCTGCAGAAAATAGTTTCATCCGGAGACGAAAACAAAGACGACAGCCTCGACTTCAATGAGTTTTCCAACTACCTTAAGGATCATGAGAAGAAATTGTTGCTGACTTTCAAGAGCCTGGACAAAAATGAAGATGGTACGCTTTTATGTTGTTATCCAGAACGCCTCGTGAATCTCCCTCCGCATGTGCATTTTCAGGACTACTGTGTTTTTATTTTCATCAGGTCGAATAGACTACACTGAGATACAGCAGTCACTTTCAGATCTAGGTCTGGAAATCAGTAAGGAGACCGCAGAGAAGATCCTCAAAAGGTGAGGCTGCTTATTTTTTAGCTGTTGTAAATTAGGTTATTTTCTTGCTCTGCCACTGAAAATGATATCAAGTCATTAAATATTTCTGCCACTTATGAATCGAACTGAAGTGTCATCTTGAAAGTGAAATAATGCTGTTTAGCGCTCTAGATGTTAAAGGTGGAGATCAGTGTGAGGGACTGATAACAAGTTCAGTTCAGTGTGTAATGCGTTTGGAAAGTGGGCTGATGGCACGTGATAAGGAGCAGGCAAGACATGTAGGAAAGTGTTTTTTAACTAATAAAAAATGAACCATCACTGCCAGTGCTAATAGATTAAAAAACAGCCCAAAATTATCATGTAATTATCAGGTGTAATTTACAAAGTTATTGGTATTTTACTGGAAATTCTAGCATCATTTTCTAGATGTTTACACAGAGGGCTGTGTGAAAACAGACCCGACTTTCTAGTGGTTAACGAAGGCTGAACAAACCACCTCAAGAAGAAAGTGTTAAGAACTTGTGGTAAATGTGGAGGAACATACTCGAGATAAGTAACAATTTGGTTATCACCTTCCTCTCAGTGAGCATCAGAAGGTTTGTAGGTATTAGAAAAAATCCTGGCTGCTGTCTGAACAGAAATATGAAAGCCATATAAAAAGATGCAGATGATGCAGAAGACTTGTCAGCTCTTTGTCCGTTGAAGTTTATGGATTAGTAGTATGTCATTTGGCACATTGTGTGTTATGTAAACGATGAAAAGTGTATTTTAATTTGTGTAGTATTAATGACCCACGTAACACCAAAGCCTGATATTGCTATATTTTGGGTACAGTATTCATCACTAAACATTTGTCAGTCATGCAGGAAGTTCTGGGATCTGTTTGTAGTATGCAAAATGTCAGCCCCTGCAGGATTTATTTGAACTTCATTCTCTCTGCTCTGGGCAGTGAGTTCATTTACTGCCCTGCAGCTACACCTGCAGGTTTATGCTAGGAGCTGTGCGGCGAGTTATGCAGTTGCTTAAAGTTTGAAGCTGCTGGTGCAGGGAAACACACACGGCGGTGATATTTAAAGAAGAAAGTAGCACGGGACATGCATGACTGTGAATCAGACAAAGATATGAGAAGGATGTCTGAGAAAGAAAGGGAGAAAAAATGAATATAGTGGAGGATCAGTTCTATGACTTTTGTACATTAGCTTATCAAAAAACAGAACTCACTTTTACATTTGTGGTGGGTTTTGATGACTTCAGTCTTCATGACCTTTGACCTAATCCTTGACTGCTACCTGTTCGATTACTTACCACGAGGTCGTAAGAACTTGGACCGTGTCACTGCACTTTCCCAGCTTAAAGCCTTAAGCCACGTCTCTCTTATTTCAACAGCACCTGTCTACCACAGTAAAATATACAGCCACCTATTTCTAAACCATATGAGCACAATGCGACTAAAATAAAACAACATTAATAGTTCTCTGTCTGTTCTTGTTATGTAGTATCGATGCAGATGGCACCATGAGTGTGGACTGGAACGAATGGAGGGAGCATTTCATGTTCAACCCCGCCACCAACCTGCAGGAGATTATCCGCTACTGGAAACACGACACGGTAAGTAAGAAGTGGTGAGTCAGGGCTCAGTACTACCCCTGTGTGTGTGTGTGTGTGTGTGTGTGTGTGTGTATGTGAGGGGAGAATGGTGGATTGATTTGAACATGGTGACCAAATATTAATCAAAGATGGAGCTGAAGAATTAAAGTTCAACTCAACAGAAGTGTTTTTACACACTTTTATTTTGCAGGTCAAATGCAGCTTAAGGATGACCATACTTAGGAAAATAAACCACTTGTTCTAAACGTAATTTTATTTACAATGCAAAAGACACAGCGGCTTAATGGATAACTGTGCCTTCAATGTCCTTTAAGTGTCCCGAACCTCACTTTAACAAGCGTTACAACACAAGAGAGAGTTGTCAGCTTGTAGTGGATGCAATGAGGCAACAGATCAGTACTTTTACGTCAGCAGATTAGGCTCATTCATTTCTAGAGAAGAGGTGAGAAAAGGTGGAAGGGAGGTAAAGAAACTGTGCAGTCTGTAATACATAATGGCTGATATTGGAAAAGAAGCTTGATTAGCTGAACGACAGCCAGAAATGTGCAGCTAACTCTCATTGAGCATTAATAATAAATGTAGTTACTCCAACACCTGCTGAATTTTCTCCATTTTTCTCCTGTACTGTTACACATATGATGCCTGCATGCTCTATAATGCAGCCAGTTCCAGTCAATGGGTAATCCATGACGTTTTTTTAACCTCACAGGCCAAAAAGGCCTGTAGGTACTAAGCTTGGCAGAGATAAGCTAATTTAAGTCTGCCCTGCAGGGAGATTAACCGGTCGGTGAGATTGATATAGGTCGAGTAGAGAGGGAGTGTCAGAGACTAAGGCAGTAGCAGGTCTCATCTATGGCAGCGGCATCGTCACGTCACCAACAGTGTTCATGATGCTGGTTGTTCGCCGCCCGGTATTCAGCTTTTCTCAGCAGCAACTGCCTTGAAACTGCAGTGACTTCAGCATACTGTATGTTTGAGCATTTTCTCCTCGACGCCTCCTGATCAGTCTCTGGGTTGGCGTTTAGGAGGGAGCTTGTCTCGGGCTGGGACTATATTGAGCTGTATCACAGGCCTGAGATGGCCACGGCTCTGCTGCAGCCTCAGCAGCAGACGCAGCAACAGAAAAACTGCTTTTTTCTTGACTTTGAAGATGATGGGGGCCTCTATGAGGTGGAGGTGGACGTGGTAGGTTCTTGTATTTTGAGTCGCCTGTGAGAGCTCTGTATGGCTGATACAGTGTGAGGGTATCACACATGCTCTGTTTGGTAACAAAAATGTGCTTAAAAAACTTCCCTCGTGTTGTTTTGTCTCTCATCTGTATGAGGATGTATTTTATTGAGTCAACTTCTCTGATCAATTGTAGAGCGATATTGCTTCTGCCTCTTTGCGCTGCTGTTTGTAGCGTGACAGTGTCGACTTGTCTAATAGTTTGTGCACAAATTCTTCACTAATATAAATTTTAAAAAAAGTTTTCATATCACAATGAATAGTTCAGTTTCTTATTTGTATCTGTATGTTAACACGCTGCAGATGACGTTTTACAGAGTGGCGTGCAGTGATGTAACTAATCGCTGCATGGGCCTGTAGTTGTGCAAGAAGCTGGACAAGGACATACCGTGTAAGTGTGTGTGTGTGTGTGTGGTTCTGCCAAGTTGACAGTCACATGGTTTGGAGCTGTGTGAAAATGAATCTAAAATAGCTCAAAAAGTAGAACATATACCGGATATTTGAAAAGATACAAACACTGTATTTAGGATAGATACTATCTGAGTCTGTGGGGAACTGAGTTTCAGATCGGATCAAACCCATGTTTTGTGTAGCTTGTTATGTTGTGTGTGTTTTTTTTGTGTTGTCGTGTAGGTGCTGGACATCGGCGACAGTCTCGCCATCCCAGATGAATTCACAGAGGAAGAGAAGACAACTGGCTTGTGGTGGAAGCAGCTGTCAGCGGGGGGCATGGCAGGCGCTGTGTCCCGTACAGGCACCGCCCCGCTGGACCGAATAAAGGTCTTCATGCAGGTGTGTTTCTAACGTCACCAGTCACCACACCAATCACCCAAACAAATGTATAATTTCTATTATTTATATAGTTGATGTCTTTGTTTTCCTTCACAGGTGCACGCTTCCAAGAGCAACAAAATCACCATATTCGGTGGCCTCAAGCAAATGTTAAAAGAAGGCGGTGTGGCGTCTCTTTGGAGAGGAAATGGCGTTAATGTTATAAAGATTGCCCCGGAGACAGCCATTAAATTCATGGCTTATGAGCAGGTAAGGTGAACCCAAAAATGACCACCACTGACGTTAACGTCCGGTCACTAACAGGTGATGCTGAAGAGTTTTCATTCTGAGCTTCGTGTCATTTTGTCTCATCAGTATAAGAAGCTGCTGTCTAGTGAATCAGGTAAGATCAAGACCCATGAGAGGTTCATGGCTGGATCGCTCGCTGGAGCCACGGCACAAACTGCCATATACCCCATGGAGGTGAGCAGAGGCGGCCCACCCTTCTCTGAGCACTAAGTGTGGCATGTACTCAGTGTGTTGTGTGACGTATAATTACCTTTAATATGTAAAACAGTTTCTAAAGAAGGGACTAATCGATCGCGTCGATTCACTGTCTGTCTCAGGGACACACCTGGTACAGCTAACAGTTAGCCCTAACCCTACAAGACTTCACTGTCTTATGTTCTGGTACAAAGAAAGTGTTATGGACTTGTGCTGCCTAAATCTTAAGCAGACAGACTAAATATCCACTAATAATACAATTTGGCCTCATTGACCATTTCTGTTCTCCCAGGTGATGAAAACACGTCTGACCCTGAGGAAGACCGGACAGTACTCTGGAATGTTTGATTGTGCAAAGAAAATCCTAAAGAAGGAGGGTGTGAAGGCGTTTTATAAAGGCTACATTCCCAATATTTTGGGCATCATTCCTTACGCTGGGATAGATCTGGCTGTCTATGAGGTACGTGGTGATGGGTCATAGATAGAAAGCTGTACCGTAAGTCAGGGAACAGAGCTCCTCTTTTTTCCTCTCACCAGAGCATGAAGAACATCTGGTTGTCCCGCTATGCTAAAGACACAGTTAACCCAGGTGTTCTGGTGCTGCTGGGCTGTGGTACCATATCCAGCACATGTGGCCAACTGGCCAGCTACCCTCTGGCTCTGATCCGCACCAGGATGCAGGCACAAGGTATGGTCAACCAAATCCCATTAAAAGGTTTGGTTTAGTGCATTTCTCTTTCCATTTAGTCAGATCTTGCTCTTTTTATGATCAGTCATGATGCTGACCTCTTGCTTATTGAGGTCTTTAACTGAATAGTCAAATTAAATAGTCAGAATAGGTTTTACTTGATGTTCAAATCGTTTCATACACATTTGTATATATTACTATATTCTAATTTAGTTTGTTGTCTGTTGTGTTTGCACAGTGAGGAACGCAAATTGCACATGAGTTAAATTAAAACTTGAATGTATTGCTCCTAATTAGTGCACACATCAGATTAGAAATAAATCAGTCACTATATGTATGATTAGAACATAAAAAACCTTGATTTTAACTTTGTTTTCTCAGCTTCTGTCGAGGGCTCGGAGCAGCTGCCCATGGGCCGGATGGTGAAGAGGATTCTGGAAAAAGAAGGCTTCTTTGGACTTTATCGTGGCATCTTACCCAATTTCATGAAGGTCATACCAGCTGTCAGCATTAGCTACGTGGTGTATGAGTACATGCGGTCTGGCCTGGGTATTCAAAAGTAGTGACTGTGTGTCTGTCAGAGTGTAGTGGTGAGGATGTGCAGAAAACTTTTTTACATTTTATTTTGAAACACTTCTCTTCGTAGGGAAACTGATGTTAAGAGCCTGTTTACCTGTAGGTCACCAGAGTCTGGGCGGAAACTGCTGAGGTTTGATAATGTTTGCAGGATTTTGGCAAAATTGTTGAGTTATTGTCAAAAAAAACCACCTGTTTATAAAGTCCTGCCTTACTCACACAGAGCTGATAGAGATGAATGAGCCTTCTACAATGTTTCCCACTGTATGGAGTTTGTCCATGCGCCCCCTGACTGACCTTCCATTCAATCAACCAAAGAGCTGTATAGTAACCAATTTTAAAAACAAAGCACTCGAAGAGGTTACTGTTGATTTTGAAGGGTTTTTGTTTGGTCAAATTGTTGGTTTTGGCAGAACTGCATTTTCTTTTGCAACATTTTATATCAGTGTGTTTAAATGTGGGTCCCATTATGTTGCTTCACCCGATATTTGTCACTCATTTGTCTAATATTTGACCACAAAGCACCTTATTGTACCAATATCCATACTGATCCTTATTTGTGACCAAAAGTTGAGAAGTCACAAAATCCATTTATTTTCAGACACTCCTCGAGCTTTTTCCAGCCCCTTGTGAGTGGAGAGTTGTTTCACATAGAAATCTAAGGAGACTTTTAAAGTGCAATACTGGATTTACACATGGTCATGTATGAGATGAGGACAGTACGTCTTTTTTATCAGCGGGTGTCACTATTGCAACTTCTCTGTGATGCTGGTGACCAGGGGAGTTATGTGCCTTCACTTTATCTCTCAGATATCCGGTGACTTCACCCTCACTTTTTCTTGCCTTTTTTTGGTCCATAGATGCTGGTGTTTACATGAATAAACTATTTGAATACAAACGCAGGCAGCTGACAAGCGTGGGTTCTTTAATGCAGCCTGTTAAATCTGGAATTTATAAGAATGCGTATGTTTGACATTTGTTTTTAAAGTGAAATATATTGAAATTAAATCTCCTCACTTTGAAATGTTCTGTCAAAGCCCTGTTTATTGTAAACTGAGTAAAAGCTCCTCTGTTAGTGTGGTTTGACCCTTGAGGCTTTAAGGGAAGATTACTCCAGTTTAGATCTTATGTAACACCTTTTTTTCAGTGATGTCAGATCTTCTGGCTTGAGCCGATTGATCCCTGTAACATGAAAGGACAATGGCTCTGCTAATTTCTACTACACAGAGAACTGAGAGAAAGAAAAACAACTTGTTCCCTCTAGTTCTCGCAAAACAATTTAAAACTCAATTTGTGTAATAAATTATATAAAATATTTTAATATATTATTATATTAAATATTTATTTCCTCCAAATAATGTGGAATATAGTTCATTCACATCATCTACAAAGAGGCTGTGACATTGGAAGCCAAACATTTTTGGACAAATCTGATGTCTTTTTGGAGTAAAAGTCTCTTCAACCCAATAGTAGGCTGGTTGAACATGACATGTCAGTTTTCTTTGTGCAGAATATATAAAATATACAACTCCTGAAAATTCATGCAGCCTGACAGGACTCTGATTTTGATAGTTCATAGGACAGAAAGTACTAATAGAAAAAACCCAGTTTGTTTTAATAAGGTGTAACTCAAATTCAGCTTCACAGATTCATTTTTACATAAATTATTTAGAGAATATTTTCTTTTCTGGGTAGATGCTATCGATTATGAGCGTACCAACAAGTGAAAAAAATGCTACCATTGTCAGCACAGAGCGCAGGGCTTTGAACCAGCTAGGGTAAGTAGGCAACAAAGAGAGGTCATAATGCAATGAGATTCCAAGGCCCATAATAACCATGGAGGCTGCAGGGATAATGCTGTCACTCATCAGCATGGCCACCCAGGCTAAGAGGGAAGGAACCACACTGTTGCCCAGGTTTATCCAGTCAGGTTTGGCTGGGCTGCTCTCAGGTAGGGCAAATCCCCACCGAGCACCGCCTAGGAAGGACAAAATAGATGCACCGTAGGCTAACTGTGCAAAGGCCAACTCAGGGAGGTAGTTCTCAGTTACAGCCATGAGAAGAGTAGGAGCTACAAAAGGAATTAGCCCTCCAAACCCGAGGTACAAGGCAGGTTTGGGACCCTTCCACAAGTCCTTCATGTCATAGCGCAGCAGATCCAGCTCTCTTGGAGGAGGCTCGGGGATTTGTCGCTTCTTCTGCCTCACAACAGAAGAGTGGAAATGTTGGGTGCTCACCAGAAATGAAGAAACACATACTTGGGTACCCAGGAAGGGCTGAGGCTTCATGAAACCAATGGCAACATGTTTAAAAAGCCCAGTATGTGCAGGCGCAGACCAGCAGGTTTGAAGGGATCCATGTCCACAAACAGAAGCTCCACATAGGGCTGATGTCCACAATCTTTGTGGAGGACCAGCCCAGGTCAATACCTGTGGAAACAAATTCCTTTTTATTTAATTCTATATTCAAAATTATTTATTATACGGAATTTGCAGATTTGGTGGTTTGGGAGCTGGGATATCACAAATGGTGCTTTACCCTCTGGACTGCAAATGTGCTTCTTCTAAATACAACAGAGAGCATCTGAAAAAGGAAACAGAAGTCAAATAAGAACACGTTAAATTAAATTTCATGTACTCAGCTAAAATAAAAACAATTGAACAACATTAGAACGGGATATAAACAAATAAAAAGCTTTTATTATTGATAATCTTCCGTTCAATGTCTTCAATTATTCATTTAGTCAGAAAATAGTGACGCCCACAACCACAAATGAATTTCAGCTTCTAGAAATGTTTTTATTAATTAAATATCTTTGAAGCTAGCTAACCAACAGGCTCACTGAATGACATCCAACGCTCTGACACCACTTTGACGTTATATTGAGGAGAATGACAAACACAGCAAACGCTACATTAATGAAGCTTGTCTCGATATAAACCGCATCATTATAGTAGAAACACAATTTCTGTAATGGGTTACCTCTATTTCATGCTGAAAGGCTCATGCCTTTGACAGTGTTAATCATTCCCGGGTCAGGAGAAGGTAACACACTAATGGTAAACGCGGGTACGCGGTTTATTTCGTCCGTGCGCAGAAAGATATTTCCCGGTGTCCTCAACTTCGGTTCCGCATCAGTACAGCGAGTGTCAACAGGCACAAGCCGTCTTCATAAATTATTAAAAATTGTTTAACAAAAAAATATATGACTAGAAACGTATATGTGTACACAAAGACTGCTCGTATTTTGTTTGGTTTTTTGGTTATACGCAGAGTGTAAGTGGTCTGTAGTCCATTAAAAAGATAAATGAAAGAATGCATCGATCATCTTTTTTTTAAATCTGAAGGTTATAACTTTAAATTCAGTTATTATTTCAGGGCATTCATACAGAGGCCCCCAGGTATCATGTAGTTGAAAAATGTATTTAGGTGAAATAAAGGGTTTCAAATTCAGAATAGGTGGTAGAAAAACAAAATCAGACGAGAGGGTAGAAAAAAACCAGAATAGTTGCACATAGGGTGAAAAGGATGACTTTTAACACATCTGCAGGGCTATGGTCACAAAATGTGACTGGTATAAATTGTGTATCCATTCTATATTCTATTAATATTTTAACTCTCATATTTAATTAGGTAACAAACATGACTTGCTTGATATTAACAGCAGTGTCAAGAACAGGAAGTTATTAAGAATTGAATATAGGACAGGAAAATTGTATTGTGACCATGACATCCTCAGACTTGAAGTTAAGCTACGGTTAGAACATTGTCAGTGAAGTCCACTGTTAGAAAAATTTCTCTAGTAATGATAGAAATTGCTAGAGCTGTAGGTAACTCATATTAGCCTTTAGAAGAATGTGGTGAAGCGTATGCTAATCTCTATTGTCATATTGTGTTTTAACATTCTAATCATATGTAGCCTCTTAGTTGGGATCTATGTTTCGCATTAACTATATATATAGTATACATCTTTGAGTGTTTCATATACTCCCTACCATAGAGTTACGAGTCTCCTTTGTTTAGCTTGTCCTCTTCCGACCATCCTATAGTGACGTATGGTGGCCAAGGAGAGTAGATTAAAAACCCTCTGCTTTCACTCTGTTTTCAGTTTAGCTTATCTCACTTTCTATAAATATGAGCGTGCCCAAACTGCCTGCGAGCAGACACTGACAGACCTTAAGACTGTAAGCTTGTGTGCTCCCTTGCCGGCGAGAAATAAACTGAACACCTTTGGACTCAGATGATGATCTCCAGTGCATTTATTTAACTATTGAGAACACCTGCGCTGTTATCAATCATTATTCAAAACGGTTAGCTGGTATGTTCGGGTTAAACAAAGATCTGTTAACAATCTTCAGTTGCACCATTTTTTTAAATCAGCCAACAATACTATTTCAATATACATGCGTTATTATAATTTACATTTTCTGCTGTCTCATCACCTGGCAAACGTTTAATTTGCACTGACAGAGTTCAATGGAAATAACTAATTATTTGCATACTTACATAAATAAATCTTTTAATAATACATCAGAAAAACCAGTGCCTTGTGAGATGGTCTACTTTAACACAGTGTTAATTAAATTGATGCCTGCAGTATCTGTCAAAAAATATAAACACAAAACACATCGGATGTTGCAGCTGAAAAGGACACAATAGGGTCTGCTGTTAAAATACATTACGTATACAGTAACTGATTACTGTTGAGCTCTGTTGCACCAGACTGTGTGTCCGTAGTCATTTTACAGCAACATCACTTTTTCAAAACTTGCAGCAGAGGGCAGTCATGCAAAGAAAACCGTCCGTCCGTCCATCCATCCATCCATTATTTTCCACTTATCGCTATTGAGTCGCGGCGGGTACTGGAGGATTCCAGCTGTCTTCGGGCAAGAGGCGGGGTGCACCCTGAACAGATCGCCAGTCCACTGCAAGGCCAACGAATAGACACACACACAAACAACCATGCACACTCACATTCACACCTTCAAAGTGTACAAAGAAACCAATCTTCATTTCATTGGTGAGAGAGCAATTTATTTATATTTAAGGTTGTATAGAAAAACAGCTTCTCAAATATAACAAAATCTACATTTTATCTATTTATCAGAAATAATATATGTATTTCACCTAAAGATTCAATGCAAGACAGCAAATAGCAAAACAATTAACTTAGAGCTCTGTCATTTCAACAGTGTTACTAATTCGCACATCGTAATCAAGGAGCTCAAAATGCTAGAGCATAGTAAATAATACAAAAAGTTACTCTCATCCTCTAAAAACCAGAATAAATACAGGAATAACCGACGTCAGACATGTTGCTGCAGGAAGTGCTCAGACAGCTCCGTCACCCTGAAAAACAAACATTATTACTATTTCCATGCGATCCACTCCATGTGATCAAAATGTAATAAGTGTAAAATTAGCGACTACGCCAGTGGAACACAGTTTTTCTTCCTCTCAAATCTGACATGAACTAATGTTAAACTGGATACTGACCCCCCCACAGCAGCCACAGCAGTCCCCACACAGAGCACCCAGCAGGCCGTTGATCACCTGCACAGCACACAGCGCTATCTGGATTAAACCCATGACCAGCAGCACAGAGAACAAAGACAGGTGCCAGGAGACCACATTGCCGGGCTCTAAACACAGCGACCAGGCTGTTTGGTTGGACAGATAGTCTCTGAAGTGGGACAAAGACAAGTTTGTTGTTAGCTGCAGACAGATTTTTTTAATAATGAGTGAGCACGATGGTTTCAAGACACTTTAATAATCTTTTTAAACAAATACACAATTAGAGCAAACTAATGTTTAAATGATCTTATTATTTAAGTAATTTGTTTCTGAAATTTCACTGAATGTTTCTGTTCTGTTCAGAACACACAGAAATGTCATTCTCTTTCCAGATGTCATTCTTTTTAAGCCACTTAACTTATATCAAAAAAGGAAACCTCTGCATACTGTGACGATGCCAGAGTGCATGTGATTGATTACACATCCACAGCAGTTCCTTTTGGAACGACGTGCTACCAAATCAAGAGCCACATATACTGTGAGGGGTCAAATCTGATCTGTTTATAGCATTTTGAGTTGTAACATATTTATTTGTGAACATACTGAGATTTTTAAATTATGGTAACATCACTAAATCAGGATTATGATTATAATCCTGATTCAAATTATCATGGTGAAGTTTCCATATGTTTCGGTTACTGTTGCACATACAGTACACGTGGAACACTTCATCTCCCTGGGGCCTGTGAGGGTTAGGGGTCTTGGTAATCCAGCCTTGGCCCTCTGATTATTCAGTGTCACAAGCACAGTAGTTTTGAAGTACCTATCTCCTTATGAAATGGAAAGGTTGAAAGATGCTGTTACAATGTTTCTGAAACCATTTTACAAGCTGAGCAGGTAAAACCAAAAACAACTTAAAGTCTTTATATTTTTGAATTGTTAAACACTTAATTAGCTGGTGCCTAAACGCATGATAACACAACACCTCTGTCTCACCCATTGGAGAAGGGATAGCTCCACAGTTCGTCTGTACTGTTCTTGAAAGTCACACACTCAGGTCCGCGGTTGATGGCCACAGCAGAAACTATAACTGAGTAACCAGCTCCTACGACACCCACAGCTGCAAACAGTATAGAACTCAGCATCTATAGGGAGAGAGGAGGAAAGAACAGGTGCTCATATCGGGAATCAATACATTTATTAATCTTGTGTTTAACTTTGAGAAGTGCCAACAGAGAAATGATTCTCTCTTTGCACAGAAAGCAGGGGGAAGGTCATGAACCGAGCACAGCAACATAGAGCAACTGAGACGCTAATTCTTTCCTCACACACCTACACATTCCTGAATTATCGATCGCTGTGTGTGTGTGTCTACAGAAGCACAATAACCACTCTGTGTGAGAAAGTCCGAGGGAATTTTAGCGACAGTAATTGAAATCAGCATGTGATAGTCATTGTGTTTTTTTTATTTAATGTAATTAAATATGTATTTACAGTGGACACACAGATCACATTTAACTTAGGTTTTTGCTAAATATTTTCCCAATTGCATCAAAGATAATTGGTCTTAAAAGAGAAGTGGGTTTAAACATTTTTTGCCTAATTTCTGATGAGAGGTTGAAACTTCTCCTCACCGCAAACCTCCGCCCACAGCTCTCATTGCCACAGCAACCACAGCAGTCATTGTTCTTCAGACCCAGAAAGACTAGAGCTGGGAAAATCATCTGGTGACAAATAAACACACCCATCATCTCATTGACTCCGCTGATGAGGAGCAACTTGTTTCTTTAGTTAAACTCACCAGTGTCACTCTGGAATCACTAACACATAATACATATCGTAGCCTGAAAAATGTCTGTTTTTAATGCCATCAGAAGCATCTGAAAAATGCTATGAATGCGAATGACTCAGTACACAGAGGTTTTAACAAATGAATTGTCTTTACAAGGTATTTCTATAATAACGTTCTGTTATTTACAGTATTTATGGTGACAATTACATGTACTATAAAGAATTTAATGAGCTTATACAGTAATTTAAGGTCAACACAACTATTCATATAACATAATTTGTGCAACAATTAGTTTATTAATTTATTGGTTTCTTGATTGTTAATTATTTGTGTTTTTTTATGCAAAAATTCTAAACATTTTCTAAATCTTAAAAAACTTAAACGTGACACTTTTACATTGTTATGTGATCGTAAACTGAACATGTTGTTTACTGTTGAAAAACATCATGATTGATCACTTATTATAATAATAATATTGCATTATTATAATGACCATTTTAGATGAATTAAACAGATTAATCCACTGTACTGTATAATGGAAATGAAGTCAGAAGCAAACTTGTTTTCCTAAAGTTTACTGTGTGCACATGATTACAAAGTGCTCTACGTTCAAAAAAACAAAATACGTCAAACCCACAAAAGTTGTTGATACGAGTAACCCAACTATAAATACTCTAATTCCACTGTACTCACCAGCACTCCAGAGCCCAGAATGCCTCCAAAGTACCACACCTGCTCTGTGATATGTTCGCTCTCCACCGACTTTCCACCGGGGAAGAAGAGGAGGATGTTGCAGAGCACGCACACGATAGACAGAGGAATCAAAGTGATCCCAAGACACTTCGCAAAACCACCTGAACACATTCTGACACCGATGCTTCAACCTCCTCTACTACTCAAAACTATTACTCTGTGAGCTACAGTCCAACTAAGCTGATTTTTGAATTGAATACAAAACTGACAAAACAAGTATACTTTAGATCTAAAATTTGAGTTTGGACTTAAATCTGTTCCAGTCCTTGTGCACTCCAAGTTGGTCAGGTATTAAAATCCGTAAAAACAATATGACTTATTTTATATGTTTTGTAGAATCTCCAGCAGCTGCTTCACCTGTCTTGTTTCTGATGATACAGTTGGTGCTACAGTGGCTTTATAGTCCTGCGCTGGTCCCCTTGTGTTCCCTCACTGTCTTACTTTTATTGCAGTCAGCTCTAATACAGACTCACACACATACATACATAGAAGTGCACATGCACACACATACTGGGCCATTAATGTGGGCTTGTGCACACACACACACCAGTGGTTAATGTTCTACCAAATTTTTGGCATGCATGAAGCCTGAAGAGGAAGTGACAGACAGTTGGTTGATATAGCAGGGCCTCGTCGCTGATCTGTACCTACCACACGTTTAGTGGGGTGAGAAAATACTTCTTCATTAGGGTTGTTTCATCTGTAAATAAACTCTGGACATAGATTTCTTTGTATCTTTTCTTTTTTTTAATGAATAAATGTGAGGAACCATTACATTAAAAAAACATGCTGCAGTACTGACTGCTGATCAGTTGACCACAGGTGTAATTAAATGGACTGATTGAGTGGGTATTATTTGTTATTGTTTAATCATAAAACTGCCAACACTGATTCTTGAAGGCACTCTTAAATGCAAACAGAGCCAAATACAACAGTAATCTGATTTAATAAAATACAATATATTAGAAGTAGAAAATATATAAATGTCACAATTGTTCCGAGCCCTTCTCTTTCTTATAGACTAGTGGATGTTAGACTGTCATCAAACTGCCATCGCTTAACACTGTTATACACACCTCATTTGGATAATCAAATAGTTTGTCACTGTTTCAGTCATTATAGGATCCAGCCTTGCAATGTGACAGAAAGCACTAAAAAAAATAGTAAAGAGACCTTCCGGTGAGGTTTTTTTTTCAATTGCTGATTTCATGACTGAAACAACTCTGATTCATTACACTCTTTATTAAAATTGTAGAGATTATTGGACTATGTTTTTACTTATTCCTCCCGAAGCTGAAACCATCATTAAATGTTGACGCGTCTGCAGCAGCATCCTTTTCATCGATGTAATCGTTGGTTAGCTCCTCTGTCCTGGTTGAGTCGAACGCAATCGATACTCGAGTGGCCGATCGAAGGTCGAAAGTCCACAATGTTCTGTTTTTTTGTCGTTATACAACTCTAGTGTTGCCAACAGTGTTCGCTTGTTACAGTAGGATGGACACCGACTTGTCTTTCTCCTCTCGCCGGTCTCCTGTGATGTGCTTACACGGATGTGTGGCGTCCAGTCAGTCTTTAGCTACAAGCGTTGGACTGGGTGAGTGCCAACAGTTGCCATGGAGATCGTGAACTTATGGCACCAAAGTATCGATGTCCTGAAGAAAAGTCGTTACATTTCTTATTTTCACTTCAAACACTTCAGACACAGAGATGAAGATAAGATAAACAAGTCAGAGGGAAATTAGTAACAGAACAGACGGTAAAAGTGTTACCGGTTGCTTACGCTAACAGGCTAACGTTAGCTTCTATGACAACATGAGGACCCAAACTCTTGCCATCAGAAACCATCAGTGACTTTGATTTATCAATTAATACATAGACTTAGTAAAAATGTACATAAAATCAGATGTTTCAAGATGTAGGCAGGTTTTGTTCAAAGCAAAAACTATTTTCTAATTGGCAATAAGTGTTTTTCCCAGGGACACTTGTTCTCTAACGTGGATGAGATGAGATGGGGATTAAATTGTCAACCCTGTGATTAGTTGATTACCCACTCTTATCGCCTGAGCTTCACCTGCAGCCACACAAATCCTGTTTTATGTTGAATCACCTTCATTATTCTGTAATATTATTATTAGATTTATTAAAAAAATATTAGAGTCCATATTCAATTCAATTCAACAAAAACCTACTTGACTCATGAGAGTCAGTCACATTGATCTCATGTGGGTGTGTGTTTGCATTTAGATGTCCTGAAGCGAGGCGGTAATGCTGCAGATGCTGCAGTTGCCGTAGCAGCAGCACTGGCCGTGACAGAACCGTGCAGCACTGGTCCTGGTGGAGATGCGTTCTGCTTGTTCTTCAATGAAAAAACTGGAGAGATCAGAGGAATTAACGGCAGGTGGAGACTCTTATCTGTCTGCCGTCGATGTCTCAACTTAATACAGAATGACTGACTGAGCTTCCTCCTGTGTCCTCAGTGGTTGTTCGCCCAAAGCTCTGACCCTGGACTTCATGGAAGGACGTGGTTACACTGCTGACACCCCTCCTTTACCTTTTGATGTCTTGAATATCACAGTACCAGGGGCTCCTGCTTGCTGGTGTGATACTGTACAGCTGTTTGGTAGTGGCAAGGTTTGACTTTTGTGTGTTTATTCATATGTAAAGGACAGTATGTAAACACTGCACCATATTGACACAAACCACCCGCAGCCACAAACATTCCTTGGAGTGTGTGTTCTAGACAGTCTGTGCCCCGGTCAAATTTTCTTTTAGGTTTAGAGGTAGATAAATATGTAAACACAGTGTTCTAATAGAAATGATCAGAAATATGAAATGAATACTCTCTATTCTTTATTTAGAGCTTCTTTTCTTACTTTCATCTTTATTTGCATGTATTATTAAGCAACAGTGCAAAAAGACACATGGTATAATAGGATATCAATCACTTGGTGTCCAAGGAAACTGCCATTTTGGATTTTTAACAATTGACAAACAGATACTGTACAGGCAGGCTGTTTCAAGTCTGCCTATACAGAGCCAGGCTTAAAACAGCAAATCATCATCCTAAAATATTGACCTGAAGTATCCTCTCACACACACAGGTTTCAAACAAGTAGTTGAATGGAATATTTTCTTTCTGGGAAACCCTTAAGGAAATTACATCCCAGTTTTACTCTGCATATTTCGTTTTTACAACAATGACTCACCCCTGACTCTGTGAGGTTTCTTGTGATGTAATAAGCTTGTGTTTTCGCTGAATTTTTCCACAGCTGTCCCTGCAGGAGGTGCTGAGGGGGGCAGCAGAGCTTGCAGAGGTGGGGTTTCCTGTTGGCGAGGTTACAGCCCACCACTGGGAGAATTGGGTGGCCGCTCTGAGAGATGCTGGGAAGGAACTAGGTGGAGACCTGCTGATTAACAGTCATCCACCCAAATGTGGACAAGTATTCAGAAACCATGCACTGGCCCACACCCTGAGGGTAAATCCTTGAAACTAAAATACACATGCTGATATACTGATGAGATAGTGTGGGGGTACTGGGACATTTTGCTTTAACTCATGTTATTTTCTTAAGAAGGAAACTGAACAATGTTACCGTAGTACCCCACACGTTCATCTCATATCCTTCCAGAGGTTCTCCATACGTTAAATCTTGGGTTATGGGAAGACCTTGAATGAACATAGGAAAAGAGTGGGTAAAAACCTCTGACCCCATTAATGTATTACACTTCATGTTTAACAACAGCAAGAACAATAGAGGGAAGGAAGAATAAAACAGACATCAAATGAAGCTGATAGAAAGGAAAGGGCTGAGGAGATGAAGCAAAGTGAAAGCAGAACAAGGAAGGGGTGATGGGAGGGGGAAAATAGGGTCAAAATGTAGATGATTAAATATAGGATTCTTTGTTATTAATATTGTAAACTGTACTAAAAACTGGCGAAAAACATGCACAACACAAATCTGTTTCCCTATTAACCTCAGGTGTATTTAATGCATTAGAACAGCAAACTGCTGTCACTGTGATGAATTACACTCGCCACATTTTACACTGCATAATATTTAGTTATCTTGCGCATTATAATTTATTCCAGTGACAGAGAGACAGAATGATGCAAAATAAATAAATCTCTGCTGTGATATGTTCCTTTTCTCTCGATGAATAGTTTTAGTTCAGCTATCAAACCCACTTATTGAGCTGTTTTAATAATAATAAAAGTGACAATGAAAATCTTCACTGAGTAATGAAGAAAAAAGTTCTTATCATGAGGCACATTTTTCCCGCGTTTAGTCACTTTCCTGTTCTCTTTGTAAATGTGTGACCATGACTCAGTGTGGGTTTGTGTCTGTGAACAATGTTATGTTTAAAAACTCTTTTCATTCTTTAGTTTCCAGGCAACTCGTCTGAAATTGAACTATGACTGACCTCGCTGTGTGTGTATATTTGTGTGTGTGTCACCATCAAAGTATGCCCTGACTGATGCTCTACTGTATTACTACATCTAACTCGGTTTTTAGTAATGCAACAGTACAGGGAAAGTGCAGAGTGTGCCAATAACAATCTCTCCACCACAGTGTGGTAGTAGAAACAAAAGCTGTGACCTCAGCCTCATTGATTACACAACATAATGGTCATTCCTCTGGAGTGACCATGTGCTACTCTAATCTTTTGGGCAAAATCAGACATTCTCATTCACACTTCTGTTTAGACATTTAATGGAGCTGCTGAATACTGGAGTTATACGCTCACAGTAGTAGACATGTCACCCACATGGCTTTAAAACTCATGATTTCACGTAGCCATCATACTTTGTAATTTAGTGACTGAACAGTTGAGTGACTCATGGACTCATGTGTCATCAGGAGCTGGGAGAGCATGGCAAACCAGCTTTCTACCAGGGCAGAGTGGCACAGGCCATTGTTGAAGTCATCACTCACCATGGTGGAGTCATGACCCTGGATGACCTCAGCAGCCATGACAGCGAGGTCATCACACCCATAAGCACCGAATACAAGGTGGGGTCAGCAACATAAGTATATAATCAGTCTTGTAATACTTTTCTCTCCAGAATGTGAATGATCTAGATGTGTGTTTAGGGTGTGCGTTTGTGGGAACCCCCTCCTAACAGTCAGGGACTGGCTGCTTTGCTGCTGCTCAACATCCTGGAGAACTTCTCTCTCAAAGGTACTGAGTCTGGGGATGTTGATGAACCAAATTGTTCCAGTGTTATGTACAGAGATTTCAAGCTTTCTGCCTCTGACACATGTTTTCACCCAAATACAGCGGAGGTGATCAAACGTCAGGGAGTTTAAAACTATAAAAACACATCAGTAGTGAGTTAGTTGTATCACAAAGTAAAAATGGCCTTTGTTGTACAGATGTTTGTTGTACCTTGTGTGTTTAAAAAACTAATTTAAACATATATTACAAAGAATTTGCTTCTAGTTGTTAGAACAGTACAGAATGTGCTCAACAGTGAACGGGCTACATAATAATAATACTAATAAAGACATAAAAGACACAAAAAGCAAGATGTTATAGCGCAAGCAGTGCCTACACAATTCTGTGTACCCAAGGTGCAGTCGATCCACATCCCTTGGTGGGTGCAAGTGATCAATATTGTTGGGACAGTCCTGGAATTTAGACTCACCGCAGCAACAAGTGCCAGCTCAGAGGCGCCACTGACATCTGACTCACTTGCTAGTACATGAATCAGATATCAGATTAAAGTTGCATACAGTATATCACTGTTGGCTCTGATCCACCTGGGATCAGATCGTCATCTCAAATACTCCTCATTGAAAAAGAGTAGAACTGAGCGGAACACTCAAAGCAACAGTTTCCCCAAGGGGATAAATAAAGTATTCATTATTATTATGTCTGTTCATATTATGCCATCTCTGAATAAAAAATGTGACATGGTGAGAGAAGAGGTGCTGTAAATTAGCTTTGATCAAGGCATTAATAAATCAGCTGTTCACCCTTCTGTTTTATATTTCAGGTTTGGTAGTTTGGTCACACTGTGCGCAAGCAAAACCAGATTTTCAAAACATTTCAGAATATTTTTCTCAGATCTCAAAGAGGAGAAACTTAAATCTCCTCCTGGCACAGAGGAGACAAAGCTTTCTACAACCCCAGATTGGCAGCTTAAGTTGATCTTGGCAACCAGCTCAATTTCCCAGAGAACATCATCTGCACCACACTCTGAATCTTGATTTAGTAATTTCCTTAGTTTCCACAAAGCAAATCATTGTCTGGGAACTGATGGAAGTTGTACACAAGATGAGACCTGGTGGAGGAGTCCCAGAGCCATTGGTGGCGGATACATTGTGACATCATTGAAGTGGGCTGTCAGCAGGCTGCTGTGCAGTGCTTGTATAAGATGGGCATAATTGACGCAGAAAGGAAGGGGCCCATATGCTCCAGCAATGAGGCCCCATAAAGACTTAAGGGGGATAAAGAGGGGATACCCATGGCATGTTGCTGCTGGGATACAAGCTGGGACATGATCAGCCCCAGCTGGGTCACCTGGGTGAGGGGGTCTGACGTTAAATGACCTGACACCAGGTTAATCACTGACGATGCATTCATGTGTGAATAAGTTTATGTGTTATTTATTTTTCCATGTCAAACAAATATAGGTATTAATGAGAATGAAGTCTTCAATGTAGAAATTTAAGGATTAAATGTACTGTCTTTATGTAGCTTTAGGTCATAACAGCTCTGACTACATCCATGTTTTGGTGGAGGCTGTGCGTCTGGCAGTAACAGACTCTCTGTGTTACCTGGGCGACCCAAATCACACGACCCTCCCAGTGGACACCTTGCTGGACAAGAGCTACAGCCACCAGCGAGTACAACACATTACTATGGACAGGTATGTATTTCTGTGTGTGGGTCTGTTAGTGCCAGTGTGTACCAGTCATGCTCTGTTGACTTTAGATAGCAGTGTAGACTTTTATCCCCCTCGCCTAACTTTAACGTCAGTCCCTTTATGCCTGCTCCCTTCTCCACTGCTCTGTCTGCTGCAGGTGTGTGTTCAGTTGGCATCAGTGTGCATTTGATGACCATTACTGTAGACCTTGAACTTTAGGACTTTATCAGTCGTAAAGAAAATAGGCAAACAGAATATAAAGGTATAAAACAGCACAGTGATCTCTTAAAATGCCTAGATACACACACACGCACACAGTGTGTCGATATTGCTGTTTTACATTTTAATAACCCTCAATTATTGAGGGTGAATTACTGCGTTAGGCAACACACATAAACAAATACACAGACACAGCAGTCCTGCATGATTCAGTGATAGAAATGTGAATTGTAACATAATGTGTTGTGTTGTGTCTTCACTGTTGTTTCACATGCACAATAAACCAGGTGACAGAGGAATCAAGTGAGAGTAGGAAATTAGAGAAAACACTGTGACACCCGTGTTTTCATGCAGCTGGTCCCTTATCAGATTTAGACATGCACCATGTTCTTCTGTCCATGGATGTAGATGGTGTGAGTGGACAAGCTCGGTAGTGACACAACCGATGATCTAACTCACAGCAGGTCTGTGCTTCCTGTAGATGGAATTGGAAGATATGTGCTTTTAATAGGATCATTGTTTTCCTTTGAAGTGTTCCTTAAAAACTGTATTTTTATCCCATTTACTGTATAACTCTGCATGAAACAGTCATTTAGAGACAGGACTTCAGAGGAAACCAGAGTAGGAAAAGCACCATTCACTCCAGAAAACACAGTTTTACTAAGGCAACAAGTTGCTAGTAGTTTAACATGTGTTATATATTTGACTTAGCAGCAGCTTTTGCAGGATATTAACATTATGTTTTACAGCAGTGTATCTTATTACCCTCCAGCAGATTAACAGGTTAACCTTGTTAACACATGAAAACTGCCTGAATCTTTTCATGTGTGGCCTGTCAGGGCTCTGGAAGAAACACCTTAGCATCAGTGGTGTTGCTATGACAACTGCACCATCATTGATTGCACTGTAAGGGTGGTGGAATTTTTTACCATCAATCATTCTTGTCATAAATATTTGTTTTTGTGTCTGATTTCAGAGCTATGGAGGGAGTGAAGCCAGGCCAGATGACAGGAAGTGACACGGTCTATTTCTGTGTGATTGACAGTCAGGGAAATGCCTGTTCATTTGTTAACAGCAATTATATGGGCTTTGGCACTGGGCTCATCCCTAAAGGCTGTGGATTCTCACTGCAGGTCTGAAGGGAGAAGAAAGAGTGTGTGTTTGTGTGTTTGTTAAGTAGCAACTGTAAAGCTTTTAAGCCCCCCTTGCCCTAGATGCATGTATACATTTTCTTTCGTTAGCAGAAATATAAAGGAAGCCAATGTATGGAAAACGTTTGACATTTTCAGATTTTATTGGGCTGTTTTGCATTGCTGCACCTCACACACACTGGAATAAATGTTGTTTGTGTCAGGGCTTACGTAAGTATGGGTGTTTTTGTAATCATCAACGTGACCTATGAAAACATTTTGCTGTAGTAATGACAACAAGCCACATGTATTTTCATATATTACGTTATAATTTTCATGTAAGTAAAAAAAATCCTTCTTCTTTTTACAGAATCGTGGAGCCAACTTTTCTTTGCATTGTAACCATGTTAACTGTGTGGCTGGAGGAAAACGACCATATCACACCATAATACCTGCAGTCCTCACCAACTCATCACAAAAACCTCAACTCCTTGCTGCTCTCGGGGTGATGGGGGCATTTATGCAACCGCAAGGGCATGTCCAAGTAGGGAGGAGTCAAGAATGGACTCATGATTGTTTAAAATGTATTGCCAGATAGCTAAAGTCCCAACACTGCTAATTTCTTAAACATATCCGCCTTTTCTTTGATTGGGTGCAGGAAACAGTAAAGATTATTATTCACTGTATTTTTACATTGTTGTGCTATTCAGTACATCACATCAGTAGTACTTATACTGCTTATTTGACTGCAATGTTGTCAAATTGTGCAACAGTTTTCAATTTCTGATGTTGCTTTTGGATTTTTAGGTGTTGTTGAACATGTTGGAGTTTGGCATGAATCCCCAACAAGCTCTTGATACACCACGAGTTTATGTCCAGTTTAACCAAACAGGTATGTTCCCCCTTACTCCACTCTGTCCCCACAGCACACACCCACACCTACATACAGCCCAGCTTCATGTATCTTATCTTTGATTCTGTGTGTTTAGTCAAAATGGGGTTGTAATTCCTCATGTAATGCGCCTGTTTAGGTAAAACATTGCATTCATTATGTTAAAATACATTTGTATATGTAATGCGAAATATGAAATACAGTACTTTAAATTTGTTTGAGTGCTACCTTAGAAAGCTGTAAAAAGATGTATTAAAAATGAATCAACTAAAGACAATGATTACCAACATTTGTTCTAGTGCATCATAATTAGCCTTGTACATCGTCGTACAGCAGGGTTCTGGTCAGATTAGCTCACTTTTGCTCTGCTGTCAGGTAAAATCTTTGAATCACTGTATATTTGAAGCACCTTTTAAATCAAGGTCATATTCTGATGTGTGTCTCTCTCCAGCTAATGAGTGGGTGGTTAATCTGGAGGAGGGGATCGACCAGAAGGTGGCCGAGGAGCTGAGAACACGGGGCCACAAAGTCAACTGGCCAATCACAGGTACATAACTCACACAATTACTGTTTTTATGGGTTGTGATCTTTGTATGATCATGCTCTAAGTTTTTAAAAACTCTATAATGAGAAGAGATATAAATACCTTAAGTGTAGTGCGAGTCATGGCTTTATTTTAGAAGATGAGATAATATATAACAACTGGGTGTTGCCTGCATCCTACTCAAAAGTTAATGTGCTACATTAATTGTTTTATGGTTTTATAGTAATGGCAATCAATGAATGAGACAATGGCTACAAGACGTCTAGTTGAAAACCAGTGGGATTAAACCGCAGTTCCCATAAGCCCCATTGGTTCCTGTTGCAAACAGGATGTTGTTATTTCTCTCTTCCCTTTTATGAAGAGCATGAATGTTTTGTGAGTGAAGTTCAAGTATCAGATGTTGAACATTGTGGAAAAAATGCTCACTGTTCACGTTTTCTACCTTCGTCCAATGGATCATGTTACTGGTGAAAGTGTAGTGAAGGAGCTTAGCCAGACACGGACTTAAATAATTAATTAAATAGGAACTGAAATAATTATATATGCTTTTAAAAATTTATATAATGTATTTGGTTACTTATATATTCAATAAATTATGTGTGCAACAAAGGCCATTAATTAATTTTGTAATGAATTATTTAAATAAATAGTGAAATAAACATATATATCCCTTTTCTTAATTAAATGAATATATTATATATTTATTATATTATATATTTATGTATGTGTGAACAAGTCAACAGTACTTACAGTATTTAATAATTCAATGACACATTTAAATATTTATTAAAGGAACGTTTCCCTGAAAATGCTCTTATGATGTTTATATATCTTAATATAACAAGACAACAAGACATTTAATCATCATCACAAACAACACAATACTGCACTGAGTAATTACTGTCTGAATTTATATTTTCATTCAAACACAGGCCACAAGAGGTCACAGTTTGGGCGGGGACAGATCATCACAGTGGGGGACTGGTGGAACCCAACTGTCAATCAAGCCGATTGTTCAACCAGGGTGTTGTGGGCGGGATCAGACCCCAGAGCTGATGGATGTGCTCAGGGATACTAGACATACATAAGCTCCTTCTCTTCGCCATCTCCTGTGGAGATTTAATAATCAGACAACTTGATTACAAAACTTTCTGAAATTCAATTCAGCTTTATTATTTCTCTTGCTGATTTTATTACCACCTGTAGTTTGACGGTGCGTCAGCAGAGCTACAAGTTCCTCATTATCCTTATCTCAGTGTTCATTAGAATTTACAATCCACTGCTGCTTTTGTCTCATAAATGTAATGAGTGACATATTAGATCAATTTAGAAATCAGTTTCTAAAATCAAAAATGAATAGCAATGATGGTGAGAGAGACACTGTTGTACACAATATGTCATATTTCAGAATCATTGATAACATATGTTCCTATGCTGATGTTTGAGTTCAAGCTACATACCAAGCTGTGTGCGGCTGTGTTTGCTCTAATCTAAAACAGGAAATTGAAAAACAGTTTTTACTGTTATGTTACTACCAAAAATGCCCTCATGTGTCTGTTATCCACAGAATTTTATTTCTTACTGATCTGGTGCTTCATAGAATTATGACATCAAATAAAATGACAAAAATAACATTATACTCATAAACCACTTTCCCTAGTGAATGATAAAATGTTTTAATAAACAAATTATGTTAAGTTACATTTAAATCCTTTGTATATTTTCCTAATCATATGTTTATTTTTTGTATTCTATTGCAATCAAGCAGGTATTTTGTAGTTTTTGATTTATCTTTTTATGCTGTCAGTAAACACCCCGCTGCTCCTTAATGCGCCACACAGACAAGATGAATGCAGACTGACAGAAACTATATATCACGCAGTGGTTTGTGTGAAAACAATATGGGTAAGTTGGGAAACAGCTTGTAAATCACTTTCATCCTGTAGCAGGGAGCTCAAGCGTGTTTCTTCTCCTCCAGCACAAATCCCTCGATGGAGAAACACGATGTTGGACTTTGCCTCAGTGTTGAACTACTTACGGCTCCAAACCTACCCCAGTACCAACCTTTTCCACTAAAGAGCCGTGTGTTGTGTTGCCCAAACACACGCCGTGTCTTACATAATGTGCCTTAATAACTTGTTAGTGCAGATCCTTAGTGTTCAGTTCCAGCTTACAGCAAAGTTTACATGGTCATAATGATAATGTATGTCCAGCTGGCTTATGAAGTGGGCCTCAGAAACCCAATTATATCCACGTCCAGTCTTTGTGACACAGCATTAGGAAGAATCATGCTGTACCCAGAAAAAGACAAATCTTAATGTCCATGAACACATTTCAAAGGAACAATCTCTGAGATTCTTGATTTGCCCGACCCACAATGAACAACCCACAGATGTTCAGTTTACTGTTATAGACTGAGGCTCTAAGAAAACCAACACAATACCATGGTAAAGCTACAGTTTAATTTTAAGTAGTCATAATTCCAGTTAAAGATATCTCTAATTAAACACATTTATATTATATTTTACTAATCTTTTTGGTTGTCTCAAAGTAAGACAGTAAAAATGATAGTGATATCTGATGATAGTAGATATCTTAAAATAGTTTTGCCCTTTAGGTCAATGAGACATTCTGACAGACATCATTCTATTATAATTTTGATTAGTCAAAATGCATTGTTAGTTATCTGAAAAGTAATTACGGATATTGGAGTAAAGGCTGGTAAATTTTATTACGACTTGCCATAGTTAAGTTTTTTTTAATCAAGCTACGCTTCTGTGTCTCACTGTCATGTTTACAATTTTCCGACTTGATGACATCACAGATAAACAGATTTTTTTTAAATTTTCATGAATAGAGTAGTTTTACAATGACTACAAAAATAGAGGGGACATAAATTATAGGTACCTATAATTTGAATACAATTTAAATCAAAAAACGGAATGATCAAATCCATGTAGCTCACCGAGGCCCCCTGCTGGCGGGGTCCTAGGCCACAGTCTATGTAGCCTATTCGTCAGAGACGGCCTTGCTCATGGACAGTGTTGGAATGCACTCACAGATGAGAAAAACCAAACACGATGAACTGCGCTGTGTTATTCACTACAGTATTCATCTGCATCTCCACCGTGGTGGAGCTGGTCACTGTGCAACCTTGGCTAACTCTGTTCAGTGAATATCTTAATATGGAGGGTGTCACATTGCAATCAATATGACAAGCATTAAGCATATGTGCCATTAGGTTTATAAATACTGAAACTAATTTGCAAATCATTTATTAACTCTATAATTATTATAAGTATGTAAATGACCAAATATGTATTTTTTCATTTCCTATTTCATTTTCATTTTATTTACAAAAAGCATATATAAAAAATATGTGGCATATATGGATGATGGAGGGTGACACATCTGAGTAAAATACGGTAGCTATCTTGTGGGAATGTAGAAACCATGTACTGTAACTAAAAGGTGTTTCTGTTCAAACATCTCAAACTAATTAGTGTGAGTCCTTGTTGGCTGTGGGAATCACACACACACACACACGCACACACAAATTTTTACTTTAGGGTTTTTTACTTTAGCTGAACTCTGAACTCAGCCCCCTTCTTCCTGTTAGTGTGTTTTCTGGTGCACGTAGTGTAGTATCATGTAAGACCCCCTTAGTAAGCAAAGGAAACACACACACACCCACACACCCACCAACAAACCCTCATCATCACTTGTTTTTGTTTCCTGACTCCCCAGCTGCTCTGACCCTTCCCTCCCCCCTTGCTCTCTTTCTCTGCTCTCCTTGGGCCATTTCATTTCTCAGCTCTCCACCCTGCGGTTGTGTGCGGCCTTGGGTGAGCGATGTGTTGTTCAGTGGGTTTTGCCAGGTCTCTGGGCCTGGCTCTGCTGCCTCTGGCCCTCTGCTGTGTTCTGGCCAACCTGTTGCTGCTGTTTCCTATGGGAGAAATCACCTACCTTCAGCAGGACCGCCTGGCCAGTTACATCTGGTTTTTTGGTGGACTAGGAGGTGGAGGACTGCTGGTAAGTTCTCTCTAAAAGAATTAGATGATGGAAGTGTTTCGTTTTTAGGTTCGTGGTAGCAATAGTATAGTAGCAGTGTAGCTTTGCTGTACAGAGTCAAAGTTTAGATTCTATACTTTTAAAAGTGTTTGACCATTATTTCTATATTTTATATGTATTAGATATTTTTTGTGATATAATAAACTTTTACTATTATTATGACTAACAAATGGCATGACAAATCAGACCCTTGGACACTGAAAATCCTAGATTAAGATTAGTAGATTAAAAAAATCAAAAGTATTCTCCCCATTTTTAATGTGAGTAAAGAAACATACTGGTACATGTTGAGCCATCCGAAACCTCTTTCGTCTCTTTGTTTTTGGTGAACACAAACTATGCAGATTTGATCTTTTAATGGAACTTGACTTTCCTTACTTTATTATAGACTTACTTGGTTGTAATTTATTGTACATAGCAAAAGGCTGTTAAAGATTAAAATATTATTATACTATGTGTTCTTCAGTGTTTGCAGTTGTTCAGTGAGCATATTGGTTAAATGGAAATGATTTGCTCTTATATTGCGCTTTTCTACCTTAATGGTACTTAAAGTGCTTGACATCGATTCTCATTCACGCATTCGCACACACACGCACAAGCACACATACACACACACACTCACACACAAACTTACTCACACAACTGCCATGCAGCTGACCTGACACACCGGGGACAACATGGGGTTCTTCCCCATGGACACTTTGATTCATAACAGGAAGAGCCGAGATTCCAACCACCAATCCTCCGATTGGCATACGACTGCTCTACCTCCTGATCCTCCCGCTCCTAAGCACAATGAGCACAATACAGTATTGTGAGAATTCCGAGTTAATCCGAGTGCTGTACATGCTGCTGCGCTGGTGGTTTTATGCTGTGACTGAGCAGACTGTTTCGTTTTAAGGAGGAACAGAGGAGAGATTGTTTTTATCAAGACACGATTAACTGCTGATTAGCAGCTTTAACCCTGCACAGTAGACTTTGTGTTGGTACACACAGGTTTTGTTTATAAGAAAGAGAAGTTTAAACCTGAACTTGTTTAACCTTTGCTTTCCTGTCTCTATTCTTTTATCAATGCACTTTTCCTTAGTTTGTGGAAATGACAGAATGCTCAACAGTCAAAGAGCAAACTGAACACTGAGACAAATCTATCTTTAGCTCCCACTCATCCCCTCTCTCATTTTTGCTTCACTCACTTCCTTTCTTGCTGTGTACTTCCCTCTGCATTGTTTTTTTTGCCTGTGCTAACAGGATAATGCTTTATCCCAGTGCGTGTGTGCTCGTGTGTGCGTGACTGTGTAAAATCATGGGAACTTCCCTCCCTCTGATGCTCTTGACTGCTGAGAGTTAGATAGACAGCACAGGAAAAGGAGGGGAGGAACAAACGAGTGAGGATATAAGTAAAAATAGAAAGAGGAAAAACATTTAGTAGGTACATTTACCTTGTATAGAAATGTGTGGTGCGTCATCATCAACAGGTTCAGGACTTAGGCAAAACTTAAGATGATGACAAGTCTAATTTTGGTGTTAATGCAGGCGAACAGTGTAAGGCAGTGTGTGAAAACAACCCTGTGTCCCATATACATATGTGTTTAATTACATATTTGGCTGATGTGAGGCATCAATGCCAGGCCAACATAAACTCTATTTCTAGATGGGAAACTGTCAAATAAGATAAGACATATGAAATGACTCACACTCATATTCTAATCAGTCCAATTCATCATTTGTGCCAGATGTAATGAAATACCTGCGATGTTGGGACATGAGACAGAGTATTCATGATATTTGACCACCAACATTAAATCAGATCCTCCTTGAGTCTAAGTCGACATTTGTGCCAATTGTGCACAAATGATCACACAAACATGAGGAAAGTAGTAATGTGTCTGCAATGTCACCCATACACCATTGTTATTTAGCCAACAATGTGTCCATCCATCTGGAAACACCAGTAAGCCAAAATCAGGCCTATGAAATATCTAAAAGCAAAGTGTGGCAGCATTTATTTGAGATGTTCTCAGTAACTGCCAACATTCATTAATCTGGGCTTTTTACTGATATAAAATGTGATGAAAATAGCTCAGCTCAAGCTCCCAGTGCTGAAAAAGAATCACTGAATAAATGTTGGTTTATCCTTTTGTGGATCCAGATGCTGCTTCCAGCTGTAGTCTTCATCACTCTGGGGAAATGTAGCTGCTGTTGGAATGAGAGCTTAATGGTAAGAAAACTCTGACTAATACTTTTTAGTCTATTGCAAAGAAACTACACTTAAGTAAATCAAATGTTCATTTTGCAAACGGTTGCTCTTTAAAGTCTAAAAACTTGTCATAATGCTCCCATTTCACTGCCTTTTCTTGTGTTTCTTCTCAACACTTGGAGAATAATACTGTACAGTTGTCATTAAGCCAGCCAACACTGTGTCCTTATGAAGTGGAATGCTAATGCTAATCCAGCTATGATAATTCAACAAGGGTCCCATTGTCAGATAACACTTGAGAAAACTAAGCTTGGCTCACACTGCTCAAGCTACAGGCACAGCTGCACACTGTGTGTGTGTGTGTGTGTGTGTGTGTGCGTGCGTGTGTGTGTGTGTGTGTGTGTGTGTGTGTGTGCGTGTGTGTGTGGCAGCTGCCCATCTTTAAAGGAGAAAAGTGAAACTGCTTACATTCGTGCAGACAAAGACTTGTGTGTGAACACTTTCTTAACCACTGTGTGTGTGTCTCTCCAGATGTGCGGGTCAGTGTTGGCAGCTGTGGTTGGCCTTGTGGGGTCTGGCTACTGTTTTGTCATGTCAGGGTTCAGCTTGTTTCAGGGTCCCCAGTGCTTTACCTCTTTTGGATGGTCTTACCCCTTTGCAGACCAGGGGGGCAGGTGAGGTAGCTTTGAGTATTTGCCTTTGAACGGTAAATGTTATATATATATAATTCCTATTAACACCTGATTGATCTAGTACAGCAACACTGCTCTTGGATTTGACAGCAGGTGTGTAAATGTTAATATATTGTCTAAAATAAAATCTTAAGTCAATCAACCAAATCAAAGATACACCTATGTACTGTGCTGAAAGTTTGCTGATTTTGTACTGAGGAGTTTCTTTTTTTTTCTTTTATATAAGAAAGAAATATAATATTGTTATGTTTTGAACAGTCCCTTTGTTTTTATAGTGATTAGGTGAATAAATGAATTTTAGAGAGATATCTCTAAATCAATTAAAAAAACAAAGCAAATGTATTTGAAGACACACACCACATTATGTTGTATCATTTTATCCACCAATGTAATTTTAAAAGCCCCCAGCTTGTGTCTTTTGTAATATTACAGTGCACTATCCTCTGTTTGTCATTCATTTTCCTCGGTGTTGTGTTTCAGATATCTGTTGCAGCCAGAGACATGGTCACGGTGTCTCCAGCCGGTCCATATTGTGGAGTGGAACGTGACTCTGCTGTGTCTGTTACTGGGTTTGGCTGTGCTGGAGTTTGTCATCTGTCTCCTACAGCTGGGGAATGGTTTAGTCAATGTCATCTGCAGACCATGCTGCTACAAGCAGGAGTATAGTCTTAATGCGTAGACGAGCGCGCACGCGCTTTCTTATCGTGCACAGACATCCTGTACGTGCATCATGCATACATACTTACAACACATCAGTTTCTCCCTAGACACATTTAAACATACATACACATGCGCTGTCATGGACCTCTGACAGCCAGGCCAGCTATGTTAAACCCCTGATTAGCATTTAAGTGGCTACGCCAGTCAATCTATAACACCAGGATGTTCGTCCATAGTGCTGCAGGTTTGCGTGTGTTTGGTGTAGCCTGTAAGAAGAGGAGGATGAACTTTATTTGCTGGAGTGGTGAAAGGAGGCTCAGCTGACCGACATGTACATATCATTAGAAATCATTGGAGCAACATCATTGTCAAATTAAGTGTATGATATACCTGGACTGAAGAAACAGCAGTTACCACATAAAACAGCGTGTTAAACACACTGTGTCTTCAGAGAAGCAAGATAGTGTCCATAGAAGAGCTGATTTTCCTGATTTTTGTCTTTATCAGTATTATCACAAAGCACATCAACATGTTCATTTTGATTAGACTCGTATTTTAGTGTTCCAGTGTTGTTGTGGATCAGATTTGTAATTGTGTCTTTGTACATTTGTTTTCAGAGCATCTATAAACAGTTTTTTTGTTTTTCAGATGCTGGTTTAGTGGTAACAGGCATTTTATATATATATTTTAGTGACATATTTTTATAATGCACATATGTTTGGGTTATGTTGAATAAAAAAGAAACAATTCCATTGTATATATGTCGTCTTATTTGAAAATATTTACATTCTTTTCACGTTTCAAACATTTATGCATAAGCGGCAGAATATTCCCACACTGATGGTCTTCACCCAAAGCACTTAAACCTAGATTCCAGGACCTTTTATCCAGCATTGGTCCCATGCTGCACCTCCTTCACTATTCATTTTTTGCCAGTTTAACTAATTTCTTTCTTGTTTAAATGCATCACGTTTGGCCTGACTCGCTCTCACAGACAAGCAAGGTGACTGACACAAATTCAATATTAGCTCAGGTGTAATGGGTCAAAATGTGGGTTTGTATGTGTGCATGCATGCAACCCGCTTTGTGTGTTGTAATTAAATTGTGGACTGTAGAATCCAAGTCCTGGAGTTTCCAGTGTTGTGTGTTATTGATCCATTTGAAGAATATGGTCTTTGACTCTTGGAAAAAAGCCCATTTCAAGTCATTTTTCAGCAGATGGGTAATCAGTCGTAGTCAACAGTGCACAGCATTATTCAGAATGTTCTCAATCTAATCAATGTTGACTGGATCAAAAGTCAGATTTTGCCCTCACTGGTTAAACATGACTGTCGAGTTCTCCACAAACAGGTACGTTAACATAAATCAGTTATTTTATTCACCTGAACAGCTCAAGGTTGCATTTTTAACTCTTATTAATAAAAGGCAGCAGCTTAAATCTGATCTCTTTAGTTCTGAGCAATCAAATATGCCTGACACAACATTCTGGTCTCTTACGTAAGTCTAATCTGTTCCTAGGCCTCTGATAGGTTGGCTCAAACCTTGTCCGATGGTCAGTGACCCCTCTTCGCGGCTCGGGTACTCTCAGCTGAGGCTGTATAAAAACACAGAGGGCCTAAAGTCTCAGAGACAGACTAACAGCTGTCAACTGACTGGACTGACTTTTTTCTTAATCATTATCAACAACAGTAGTGGGCGATAATAAAGTCTTCTTGTCAAAATGCATCTCTCTGGGTTGACCAGCGTGTTGCTGCTGTGTTGTGCAGCAGCATGTGTGTCTGGGATAACAAGACAGTACTTTCTCAAGATAGAGGAGGTGTCTTGGAACTACGCCCCAAGTGGAATGAACGTCATTCAAAACCGCACGCTAGAAATGGATGAGTAAGTAAACAGAAATTCTGTTGTTTTTAAAGCACTGCGCTGCTCAAACAGCAGCATCAAGGCAACCAAATCCCTCCTGGGTTCCTTCAAATGTGAAAATTTACATGTTAAGACTTATTTTTAAAAGCAGTGCATGGATTGGCGACTCCTGAGGTACAAAAGGTCTACATGCTCTTTGACTTAACTACTCTGATTTACAGCGACAGTAACTTTTATCAAGTGGAAAGTGATTTAATGTCAACAATATAAGCAAACAAATTTATTATAGTCATAAAGGAACCAATTCAAGCCAAGCTATAGACAAGCCAAAACATTTGACCAAACACAGCCATTTGAGTTTTGTTTAAACAGCAGAAACGGTCTAAAGCAGCAATAATCTGACGGTCCAGCACTGCTCAATACTAAACTAAAATTGCAAGAAAAACATTAATTACTTAAATACAGAAGGACAGGAACCACTATGAAATAGATTTTTGTGGTCATCAGTCAGACTGAGACACATTTTATTACTGGTTTATTATAACATTTGATGCATGAATCTGTTTAAATGACTAAAGCTGCAGGTGGTAAGAGAGGAGGATGATAAGAAGTAAGAGTATTTGGGCAAGACTTTAAATTACTGTATCAGTACTACTACATTTAGAGACATGTAATGAAATGATTTTATTTCTGTATTTTGTATTTAATATGTTTTTTGTTGTTATTTCAGCCAAATGTTGTTTTAAATAATCAACTCTCATGAATCACATGTCATGAGTGGTATTTCTTTTCTCTTCCTGCCTCTGTAGAGAAGCATCAACCTTTTTAAAGCGGGGCCCCAAAAGTATTGGCTCTACGTACAAGAAGGCTGTTTATAAGCAGTACAGTGACGCCACCTACAGGACAGAGGTGCTGAAACCAGGTTGGCTGGGTTATCTGGGACCTCTGCTCATGGCTGAGGAAGGTGACACCGTGATCGTCCACCTGAAAAATGCAGCATCCAGACATTACAGCATCCACCCACACGGACTGAACTACAGCAAAGGAAATGAGGGTGAGGAATGAATGAACTGACGCGTCATGTGTCATTAACAGAACAAACTGTGCACAGATCTGTGGGTTTGTGCATGATTTTCCTCAGGAGCCCTGTACCCCGACGGTACAAGTCCAGAGCTGAAGCACGATGACGCCTTGGCTCCAGGTACAACAGTGATGTACGAGTGGACCCTCCCTGAATCCCACAGCCCGACCTCAGGTGAGAGCAACTGCCTGACCAGATTCTACCACTCCCACGTGAGCCCCCCAAAAGACATCGCCTCAGGACTCATTGGACCCCTCATCACCTGTAAAAGAGGTACTGTGACATGTAAATCACCCTACTATATACAATGAATGTCAATTTATGGTCCAGCCCAACTATTTGCATGTGCTGAATAACAGCTTTACACTAGTTACCAGTCACTGTTTCCTTTGCACAGAGGAAGTGGTGCCTAATAAAAGAAAACAGCTGAGCTTGAAAGAAAAAACAGAGTAAAAACTAGACTTAGCAATTTCAGAAGAAATCGCGTGGGGGAGCATGATTGCCGCAAGACGCCTGCCGGCGTCTTTGCG
>JAUMHF010000019.1:17973423-17999784 GCA_032359275.1 Microctenopoma steveboyesi | reverse complement strand
GGAATAATAAGAAGAAAAATAAAGAGAAAAAGAGGAAATCAATAGTGTGGAGCATTTCATGCTCCCCCACTAATAAAAAGCATAAGCAGCTCACATGCACACGTGTGATAAGAATCGCTTTTAAGGGTTTTAATTGCTTTTTAGGTTTTTCAATATAATCATCAACACATTTGTGCTGTGTAGGGGCCAGTAGGTCTTTTTGTAATTATGATATTATATATAATAATTATAATATAATTGTTTCAAATGGATCCTGAAAGTACATTCTTGGGCTCATTACTCTTACACTTTCTATTGCTCTGCACACCAAGACAAACCTTTTTTCCCTAGGAACTCTGGACGTGCATGGCGACAAGACAGGAGACTACCTGTACGCTCTGCTGTTCATGGTGTCCGATGAGAACTTTAGCTGGTACCTGGACGACAACATCAAGACATACATCACAAATCCTGCCAGTGACCTAAAGGAGGATGAAGATTTCATAGAGAGCAACAAGATGCATGGTGAAATCTACATCGACACACTCTACATACAAATAAACTGTACATGATTTAACCCTGAGTTGTGCATTGCAGGTATAAACGGTTATGTCTTTGGTAACCTGCCTGGACTGAGCATGTGCCAAGGCAACAAGATCCACTGGCATTTGTTTGGCTTAGGGAATGAGGTAACTTGCACTTATAACTATCAACCAGACCAACAATTTTAAAATTAAGTTACAAAACAAAACAAACTTGTTTTGTGCATATTTGTCTTTTGGTGTAACGGCTATGCTGACCTGTATTGTAATATTTATTGTAGGGCTCAGGAGTTCTTTGATATTTTAAACAGACTCCAGAACAGTTAGGTTGGGTGTAAATTATGCCCATGAAAGCATCTACAAGGCACCCATTTTAAAAGGTCTTGCCTCAAACAGGTGGACATGCATTCGGTTCATTTCCATGGCCAGATCCTCACGGCCCAAAACCATCATACAGACACAATTAGTCTTTTCCCAGCATCCAGCATCACAGCTGAAATGGTAGCTGATAACCCTGGAAAATGGCTGCTGACGTGCGATATCAATGACCATATGTTGGGTGAGCTTACGTCCGCCTGTTAATTAGAGCTTAAGTCTTGTCACAGTCGCTTGGTGCTCTGCCACTGTTCTGAGTTACTGCTGTGTGGTTCTGTCTAGCTGGAATGCAGGCTATATTTGAGATCAAGAAGTGTTTCCCTAATGTCCATAAGCCTCGGCCACACGGTGAAGTCAGACAGTTCTTCATCGCAGCAGAAGAGGATGTTTGGGACTATGCACCAACACCCCCCACTGATGGGTCGGTTATTGTGTGTACACACAACCATCCAAGTGTTTCAATAACAAAACTCCTCCCATTTCATTTATATGTGTGTGTGTGTGTGTGTGTGTGTGTGTGTGTGTGCCGGCAGGGAGTCAGAGACGTTTGTAACCAGAGGTCAAAACCGCATTGGAAGCCGATACAAGAAGGTTCGTTATGTGGAATACATCGACAACACCTTCACATCAAAGGTGCTACGAAGCCCCCAGGAGCAACATCTTGGAATTCTGGGTAATACAGTCTGGGTGGAGCTGTTAGCACATAACTGTTTCAGCATTAATGACCCATCATGACATGTGAGACATGTCCCAACACGTTGTCACGTAGAAAAACGTGACGTGTTTGCTTGTGTCTGTCTGTGTCCTCAGGACCTGTGCTGCGAGCTGAAGAGAAGGACACCATCAGGATGGTGTTCAAGAACAAAGCCAGCAGACCGTACTCGATACAACCACATGGTGTTCAGTACAGTATAGAAGAAGAAGGGACGCTCTACCATAATGAACTGGAAGGTAATACATGCACACACCCTGGTGGTACCCGAAGAGCCTCCTCCCTGTTCCTCTGATCCATCTTTCCTTCTCTACAGAGTCCCATACAGCCAAGACGTTACGGGAGCTAAAGAAGGAAACGAGTGAGCTAAAAACCACTTAAAGTTAGTTTGTATTCTGTAAATTCTTGTAATAACTCTCTTTCTCTCCATGAATGATTTTAGGAGTGGTGACTCCTCTCCCAGCTGCTATGGTCAAACCAGGCACTGTGCACACCTACGAGTGGACAGTGCCTGTGGGTGCTGGCCCAGTAGAGGGGGAAGCTGACTGCCTGACTTATATGTACTACTCAGCAGTGGACCATGTCAAAGACACTAACTCTGGACTGGTTGGACCCCTCCTCATCTGTCGACAAAGTTCTTTGAAAAAAGGAGCACAGGTAACCGAACCCTGGTACTCCACAGGGCTCTGTGCTCAGCCCTCTTCACCATCTTTACACAGGAGTGCTCTGCCACCCACTCCTCCAACACTATAAGGTTTGCAGTTGATACCACCATAGCAGGGCTCATTTCACTTCCACTCCCCTCTGGGGAACGGTACATGATTATTAGGTCTCGGACGGCCAGACTGAGGAACAGCTTCATCCCAAGGGCCGTCAAATCCATCACATGCTTGCAAAGACACTACCTTACAAACCCACCATCACATGCTACCCCCACCCTAGAATAACTAACACACCAGATTTTGCACACATACACCCTCAAGGACTGCTGCTAGACCACGTGATGCTGCTTGTTTTTCTTCTCTGTTCAGTTTGGTTAAGTTGTAAATATTTAGAATGAAAGATCGTCACTTTATTCACTGACCAATTCTATGTGTGATATTTCAAATTCTCTGTAATAAGCTGTTTTCTTTGCCTTCCCAAGGCCGAGAGTCACTGATCGAAATTTTGTTATGTGTAACACATAATGACATTAAATACTTCTTGAGTCCTGAGGCGAAAGGTGAAAGCTCCTCAAATCAGATTAAATCAGCATTGAGGGTTTGATTCCCAGCTGTGTTCTTGGGAAAGACCGTCAACCCTAACCCATGTAGCAGTAGCCCTTTTTATGCCTGCTGTATGGATGAAAGTGGCCCCCACTGTAACACACCTTTGCTTATTGGCTTCTTTTTTAAAGTTAAAACTGACAAGGAGAAGTTCTAGAGCCGTTTGATGTGAATAAATGCCTTCAGATATTGTCTTTGACATTATCGTCTAATACTAAAACTTCAATCTTCTCATTTACTCGTCTGCCGTCTCCCGTGTAGAAAAACTATGATAAAGAATTCCACCTCCTGGCTACAATATTTGACGAAAACCTGAGCTGGTATCTGGATGATAACATCAAAACCTTCACCACTGCTCCCACAACCGTTAACAAGGAGGATGAGGGCTTCGTAGAGAGCAACAAGATGCACGGTTTGTAAAAGACATGCACTAACACACTGAGCTGGCAGCAAAGAAAGCTCTGATTGTGTCATTACTTCTACATTTAAACTAGATCTACAGCATGTGTAAGTTAAGAGAACAGTAGTATTTCTGCTTTTACCTGCATTATTCCCACTTATTTTTGTATCATAATAACACGTTCGACGTACTCATTAAGGTCATTATTCTGTGTGCTTTATTTCCGTGTACCAATCCAGCCATCAACGGGTTTGTGTACAGAAACCTCCCAGGTCTGACAATGTGCAAGGGGGCAAAAGTGACGTGGCACCTGTCGGGTCTGGGATCGGAGACGGACATCAACAGCCTTTATTTCCAGGGCAACCGCTTCATCTATCTCCAGAACAGACGAGACTCTATCAGCGTTTTCCCTCACATTTCACGCACTGTTACCATGGAGCCAGACAGCATGGGTATGCACTTCTTTTCAGCATCTCTCACAAACTGGAGACAAAAGTTCATGCAGACGAGATGTTGTTGAATATGTTTGTATTTACATTTCCACAACTGACATGTAAATGTAATTTACATGTAAATGTTTCCATAGGTGTGAAACATGCGTTTCACTGCTGCGTATGTTTGTGCTTGTTTCAGGTGAGTTCGAGGTGGTGTCTCCCACAGTGAATAACTATCGTGGTGGGATGAGAGCAAACTACACAGTGGAGAAGTGCAGTGTTTTTCAGCGGCAGGGTGAAATGATGTTGCATTCAAAAACCTATTACATCGCAGCTGTGGAAACAGACTGGGACTATTCCCCAACCCGCACCTGGGAGACTGAGATGTTCCGCGGTCTAAACAAGTACAGCAGCTTCACTTATTTTACTCAAAATACACACAAATCACTAACGTCACCACAGATAAACCAGTCCACAATAAACTCACTTCCTCCTGAATGTTGGGAGGTGGAACTGTAAACGGGAAAAACATATTGTAGAACATCACCTATCGCTAAATGTATAATAAAAAAGTTTCTTTTGATATTCAGTAGTTTGTCTCCCTCTGCAGTCCTGCGCCCGTCTTCCTGGACAAGCAGGGTGGCTACATAGGCTCCCGTTACAAGAAGGTGGTCTACCGCCAGTTCACCAACAGCAAGTTCACCACACAGGTGGAAAGAACACCTGATTTAGAACACCTTGGCATTATGGGTAAGCTATGAGCAGCAACGATACAATCACTGCTTATATGAAGTGTGCAGATCTTTGCCTTCTCATGCTGCAGGTTGATCAGTGAGATTATTAGAATATTTCCCTCCATTCAGGTCCAATGATTCACGCTGATGTGGGGGACAGAGTAGATGTGATTTTTAAGAACATGGCATCCAGACCTTATTCCATTCACTCTCACGGAGTCAAGACAGACACCGCCGATATTTACCAAACCCAACCAGGTACAACAATCCTACGAAAACTGGAAACTCCCAGAATGATTCTTTTTTGGTTGTTGATAAGAAAGAGACAAAATTAATAAGCAGCATCTTATGAGGCCAGAAACTTGTTCCTATAAATTTGTAAATGCTGTCCCGTCTTCAGCAAGTGGAAGGGGTGTAATGTAAGGAGAGTAGAGCGTTACCACCATTTCCACTACGGTACTTTGCTGAACGTGTACTTTACTTGATGCAGGCACAACCGGCTCTTTTGTTTGATGAATGGTAGCAGGTCCTAACACTAACTGTCCCTCCACCCACTTCTACTAATCAAAGTCTAATCACTGTTTCACGAGATAGCATGAGATTCACAATCTGACAAAAACTGCACAGGGGACACTCACACCTACTCCTGGTACGTTACGAAGAACACAGGGCCGACCGCAGAGCAAGAGGAGTGCTCAGTATCAGCATACTACTCCACGGTCGATGTTGTCAAGGTGCGGCTATACACACAAACACACACACACACACACACACGCAGCCTCACACACTGACACTGACACTTTTTCTCTACCAGGACCTGTACAGTGGTCTGATTGGGCCTCTGGTGATCTGTCGGCGCAGCTGGTCTAGGTGAGAGTTTACATTTCTACTTTGGTGCAGTGTGCAGTATAAAATGTGTGTTAGTAATTTCCTGGTGTGACAAGCAGGTCGGTGATTTATGCTGTGTTTTTGTATTTTAGCACAGTAAATATAACTAAGTGCTAATGTACAGTGTTGTAAACTTGCTTCCAGGACTCTTGGACTAAAGAAGGAAGTAGAAGAGTTTTCACTGCTCTTTTTGGTTTTTGATGAGAATGAAAGCTGGTGAGTAAAGCGCAATATAATGCAAATGATTGTGCTTCAAAATACCGAATATTTTACAAATAAATTGTAAAGGTTTAAGTCAAGTTTATAAATAAAGTAGAAATTTCACAGGTTACATGTAGTCATGTCTAGTTTGGATAGTAAACCTAAAACCTCTCTTCAGCAGAAAAACTGTCGTACTTTAATGTCGTGGTTTTTTGCAGATTTAATGTCAAGTTTAAAAATTTTATGATGAACTTTAATGCAATTTAAAGCTTTGTTTAGTATCTAAATGGGAAAAGAAGGATATACAAAAATAAAGCCAAGCTAGCTTTTTTGGTGTAGATCCACTGAAAGCGCTGCCTCAGCCCAGGACACCTCACACAGTTTTACACAGTTTTAGGACTTTTAAGTCCTAAAATGAAATAAAAACACTAAGGACTAGCAGAAGTCCTGTGTGCAGTATTATTGCTGTCGTTATTATTATTCCAGGTATCTGGATGAAAACATCAGGAATCACATCAAAAGCCCTCGCGCAAACTTGAAGGATGATGAAACATTTATAGAGAGCAACAAGTTACACGGTGAGTTACCGGATGGGATGTTTTTCTTACTTCATCTAAACATCAGATGAAATATCCTCACATTTTCTTTGCATGCTTCCGTGTGTGTGTGTGTGTGTGCAGCTATTAACGGTTTTGTGTACGGTAACCTGAACGGGTTAAACATGAAGGTGGATGATAAGGTCTATTGGTATCTGATGGGAATGGGCAATGACGTGGACATACACACTGTGCACTGGCATGGACACAGTGTGGAATATAAGGTATAGTATGAAGGCGTGCAACATACACACACACACACACAAACACACACACACACACCCGCACACACACACACACACACACACATTTTACAACCAAACATACAGGAGGACACACAAATGATAATTCCTGAAATAATACTGCTTCCTCTCCAGCTGGGCGGAGGTCCACACCAGGTGGACGTATTTGAACTTTTTCCAGCCACTTTTCAGGTAAAACCTCCAAAAATTGATAGAAATTTGATATATTGTTTTAATATAATTCCAGAAAAGTAGTTATTTGCCATAAGTCTCTTCTTAAAAAAAGTAAAAGAAAAAAGTTAGAAAAATTTGACAGATTCCTATCGAATGCAGAAACCTACTGTGTTGGCTCAACAGTGCTCACATAAGTTGCCAACAGTGTGTGTTCTCATCTTCCTCCTGTTTAGACAGTGAAGATGCGTCCCAAGTATCCTGGCACCTGGCTCTTGCACTGTCACGTGGTTGACCATATAAAAGCTGGCATGGAGGCGATGTATACAGTTACTGAGAAAGGTAAGGAACCATCTCATTTCAAAGGGAGACTGACTTTGACTAGAAGTCAGACAGTGATGAAGTTGTGGACTGTTTGAGATAACAACCTTGTTTCTCTTTGACAGAAAAGAAGGGCGGATTCTTTGGTTGAATGATTGAGAGAAATGGACGTAGATGGAGCAAACAAATGGATTTCTATTTGTTATATTAGTCTATTATGAACAATTACGTGTGCATATGTGTGTGTGTCAGGTCAGCTGCATAACAACTCTGTACAAAATAAATTGTTGCCGTTTGACCGGATATTTTCCTAATGAGAATGAAATATTGAGTTATAATAGGATGGTATAAAACTAAAATGTGAAAGATGAAGTCTCTCCCTCTGTCTGTATATGAAAACACTTACGGGACACCTTTAACCTTAGTCAGCAGCACGCACTTGCACTCACTACAGAACCTAGTTAAAAAAGCGGTTTGAAGATCCAGAAGATGGCAGTACTGCCACTTTCACACAGGCACAGTGGTTTAACAGTTAGCTGCAGCTTGTGACCACAGACCAGTGTGAAGCAGCTCAGGTGTCGCTGACACACGTCTCGCTGTAGCTGCTGGGACATGACTGATACAAGTCTAAGAGTGTACGCAGATGCACACCCATACATTTACTATGCATGCATGGTTTCCAGTGGGCAATGCAGCCAGAGAGATGATAGTTTGTCGTCCAGTGGATGTCACTGCAACCTTTAAGGTACATTCACCTCAGATGCACTGACACAGACTCATGCAGCCAGGAGCTTCTGAGTCTGTCAGTGTCCCACAGGTTAGTTCCACAAGGAGCCCTTAAGTCTACAAGTACTGCAAAAGACCGACTTGACAATAACAGGTTACCACATATAGCATCCTACAGTTGCTGGAATCACTTTCTCCAAGGGAACTGCTCAACAATGCAGTTTAGTGTTACTTAAATTACATTTTTAAAATGACATCAAATGTGCTGTTTGGCAGGCTTACAGGAAAACAGGTCCTATTGTTTTTGAGCTATTTGTTGTTCAAATGAATGTGAGATGGTGAAGATTACCTCGAGTCACCACAGCGCGCACGCGCAGGCACACACGCACACACATGCAGGAACACAGTACTGAGTGCAGATCAGTGTCTAAGCAGCCACCTGCAGTCTCCCATTAGCTGGCAGGGAAATGGAATTTAAAAGATTCAGACCATGAAATGTGTCCAATAATGCTGCCTCGGATCTAAACCTGTCCTGAATCTCAATGCTGTGCTTACTGCTCTGTCACATTCAACTAGTGAAACTTTACCCTAACACTCGCTCCCACTTTAAACTATGATGGCTCTGCCGCACACCAAAACAGCACGTGTCTCCTATTAGTGAAGTCATTTAAATGAGACGCCGCTGCCTCAATTATGTCCCAACATCCACCAAGTGGAAAAGCCACTTAAGCTACAGAAGTTGATTTACTGTCAAAACTGAGTAGAACTAGAAAAACGTTCCGCGCTTCCTAAATCCAACTGTTTCCTGTAGGTATCGGACTCAATTAGCATCATGTATGTTGCAGCTTGACTATATTCACCGGCACAACACATCATTACATGCACAAAGCTTCAAGAAAAAGAGGAGTCATCCCACTGATGCAACCGATTGGTTGACATACTTAACTCTACAATATTTACTTGACTTCATTGATCTGTGCAATAACTCAAACGCTCCACAATACAATAAGTTGTTTTTAGGCTCAGATCTGCTTTGAGGTTATTGCTGGTCATTAAGCGCAGCGTCGTTTGTGGATGTTTTGGTGAACAAATGAGTGTTAATTTTTGTTGTTTGAAAGTCACAGAGCCCTTATAGTAGATGCTAAATAAAAGCAATGTGGTGGTAAACTGTCCTAAAGAGACAGAAATAGCATAAAGAGACTCACTGTGACCACATACTGCTGAATAATAACCAAGAGGAGACACAAAATGTCCAAAGCGTCATAAAAAATTACTGGAAAGAGACCAGGAGACTCACAACTACCAAAGCACCCAACAAAGTGAATGATAGCTATGATTTAGTTGTCTTATTTATAGTAATTTTCTCCTAATCCATCCATGATTTATTTGACTGTGTTGGAATTCTAATTATTTAACTTATTTCAGAATGAATTTGATTAAATTCATGCTCCATGTCAGAGCAGATGTTATGAATATCAGATTCTCAATTTAGGACTGGCCCGACCATGTTTTATAATTGAATATCTATTTAAATACTTTCTTTACTTAGACAGCTTCAGTGCGGGCAATAGCCCTGTAGGCTACCAGGAGATCAGTGAGGTCTGGACAGGATTCAGACAGACACTCATTAACCTGCTGAATGTCACGGAAACACATGAAAAACAACCTTTTGCTCACTTCGCTAGCTGCTAATCCTATAACTGAAAAGGAAAGGTGTGTTACTGGAGCACAGTGGGTGATTTTAACACTTCTCATAACAATAGTGAACATCTGGACCTATATCAAAACACCTGCCCTGTGACATTAATGATTATGCTTTAATAATGACTGATGCTTCATTAATTAAATTAAAAGAGCTCGTGTACAGGCAGAGGGTTCTGGGTTCAGTGTCTCGTCCAGAGAATCACCCCCAGGTGACCCTGAGGTTCGCAAACAGCTGCCCTACCAGTCACCCCAATTCACTTTTATTCTTTTATTCTTTGCAGATCAGTCAGGTTGCAAGTGTCCCTCCGGTCGAAGCAGCTGGCTAATGAGTAGTGCAGAGTAGTCGTTTACAGAGCCCAGCGTGAGAGGTTCGATTCCCTCCGGACATGCCAAGGTGTCCCCCAAAGTAAAGTTATCTACTACAGCCATCCCAACAATCAATAAAGTGTGTCACACTGTGTCGAAGGTGACTAAACATACAAGTATATTTGATCGAAACTCCAATACAGCGATCCTTTGTCACACTGTGAGAGTTTCAAAAATGACTACTGTCATGTTATTGAATCCTAAGATACAAAATTCTCATGGAGTCCGTCACGTTGTGACACAGATTGACTGTTATTATGGTTTAGACGTCGAACGCGGCAGTCTGGTGTTGTGTTTCTGTGTAGAGGCACAAACAAAAAGCGTCCACACTATATCCTTATCAAGTAAATATTTTTTGATGAAAGGTTACACACAAAGTTGAAACAGAGTCATTCACACAAGTACTTAGCACCCAGCGCCCGAATCCTGCTCCATTTGTTTGTAGGTAGTGCATCTTCAGTCAGCCAATAAGTGAGACAGGCTTACTTTGGTCAATGGTGGAGCAGCCTGTGAGTGAATTAAAATGCTTAAATCAATGTGTGCAACCTTTGTGATGCTTCCTTTCCTTCAGGCAGCAGAGATGCACGTTTTCACCCTGAACTATCAGGAACTTCTTTGTATCTTTATGGTGGATTTAAGGGGATGTGGTGTACTTTCACGAGGACTCATCTGGTGCATGTTAGGGCACATCTGTGCACCTATTTTCGTGTGTAATTACATTTAATGGAGGTGCTTCTGTGGTCCATCATATAAGAATGACTGCCCAGTATACGACCCTATCAGCACTGCTGCTGCTGAAACAAATGCCTGTTCAGCCCGGACAGAGGGCTGTGATTAGGACTGATCGGCTGCGACATCAGCATGTTGGACGCAGATGGCTGCTGGCGCCTGCAGTCGTATCTCTCTCCCACACAAGACTCTCCGGGTAGATTCGACATAAGCTTAATTAATGATTTGATAACTGCAGAGGCGTTAAAAGGGGCATGGAGACAGGCGTGAATTCCAAATGTTGGAGCTAAACTGGCTGGTAATATGATATAAAGAGATTTCTCAACGTACGCTTCTTTTCTCGCTCTGTTTCTCACACACCCTTAGATCAGCCCAGTGTGAGTTCTGCATCATGCTGTGAGTAGGAAGTAAGTTGCAGATCTAAGAACTAAACAAAGCAGCTGTTTATTGAGGGCTGTGTTCTCATGAGCCTTCACGCCACAGGGAAGCAGCCAGTTGTTCTTAAATCTAGATGAAGTCAACAATCTGTGAGATATGTGAGTCAATTTGGATGAATGCAGCACGGCTGATAAACCTCAGTGGTGTCAAGTTTTGTCACAAACACCATGCGTGGATTACTGAGTGGGCATTCTGGGAATAGGCCAGAGTCAGGAGGAGGCCCACTGGGGTTACCTGAAAAACGCCACCATAGTGACACAAAATGACTTTGAAGGGAAAGAAAATAACCAGAAAACAATCTCGCAGAAACACAAAATGGCACTGAAGCCAGAGAAATACATAACAACTGGAAAGGGATGCAAAACTAACATACAGATATGATGGATGATCAGGATCCAAACTACTACAATGCCTTCTTTTGTCTTTAACGAAAATTCCACAGGACGTTTGGCTACATTACTCGCCCCTAAATCAGACAGAGCTGTGCAAAGATTGGAACCAGCGTCATCGTTCTTGTAAACTTCTACTGAAACAAAAAACACAACTAAAAAGATTGAAAAAATTGGATATTGAAATATGATTTGTTTCCCCAGTTTATCTGTTACAGATATTTGAAACAGCTCCAGGTTACTATAATAATCAGATGGACAAGGGGACACAGTCATATAACATTTGGAGATTGCAGTAGCAAAACTACTTCTGTAGTTCAAAACCCCCAGAGAATAAAACATTTCAGCTTCAGAGACCCAGCTTGCCTTTTTGCACCACAGAAGAAAAAAAGGTCCTGGTTCCTCTGGCCAGGCTGGAAACAAACATACTTTTCCATCGTCTCTATGGAAACAGCAAGTCTGGTGTCAGGGGACAACATGTGTGTCTCTATGGCTTCGTCACTGAAGACTTAACCCCTAAGAAAAAACACCTCTCTCTCCCATGAGAAAAAATAAACACCAAACAGCCACCTGTCAGCAAAAGAATCTACCCAGAGGCCAGATCTGAGTCTGGTTAGTCCACATGTAAAACCATACACCAACATTCAGCCATTCAAAAGCATAATCACTCTAATCCCACATGTATCTGTCTGGAGGCTGGAGCCTTTAGCCTGAATCTCTCCTTCCACTTGCCATCCTTCTGCATCTGTGCTTCTTTGGCATTTTGTGTGAGAGCCATCTGTTGTTGGGCATAAAGCCCCATCTTATTCTCAGTTTAACACATCAAAAACTCCTTTTCTGTTGGCAGAAGCCTTATAATTTAAATAGCTATGAACACAAAGACATTTGCACACTGTATAGAGTTCAGCTGTTCATTATGCCTCTGTGCCGGTCGACAGTCGTGGCTAGAGGCATTTAGTTTTCAGGTTTTACATACATCTGTGCCATTTTCCAAATTTGAGTGATCACTTGGATTCAAAGATGTTCTGAATTTAGTCGTGAAAACAGCAAATGCCAGACGTAACCAGCAAACACATGCAGCCTGCAAACAGAGGTTCGCGTCAGGCTTTGTGCTGCTGACTGGGTGTACCATGGGCATCGACTTCATAAAGTTGCCCCCAAAGATCCCAACCACCTTCCATGAGATTATGTGCACATTTTTTGTGACTCAAAGAAAATCTGAACTAAATCCTCATCTCATAACCGCCACATTATCTTGTGACATGGCCTCTGAGTTGGTAACTAAACAGCCTGACCATGACTAATGTAGAAAAACTGTTACTCCAGTAAAATGATCCTACACATTGTTATATGTAACACATTAAAACATTTAATGTGTAGGTCACATGAAAAACTACTCACTACAGTACTAAGTTCTAATTTAGTATTGGATGCAGTATGTCATGGCGTATTACAGGATTGTATTTGTACTTACATTGTCCACAACAGAACTTCGCTAGCTGCTAATCCTATAACTGAAAAGGAAAGGTGTGTTACTGGAGCACAGTGGGTGATTTTAACACTTCTCATAACAATAGTGAACATCTGGACCTATATCAAAACACCTGCCCTGTGACATTAATGATTATGCTTTAATAATGACTGATGCTTCATTAATTAAATTAAAAGAGCTCGTGTACAGGCAGAGGGTTCTGGGTTCAGTGTCTCGTCCAGAGAATCACCCCCAGGTGACCCTGAGGTTCGCAAACAGCTGCCCTACCAGTCACCCCAATTCACTTTTATTCTTTTATTCTTTGCAGATCAGTCAGGTTGCAAGTGTCCCTCCGGTCGAAGCAGCTGGCTAATGAGTAGTGCAGAGTAGTCGTTTACAGAGCCCAGCGTGAGAGGTTCGATTCCCTCCGGACATGCCAAGGTGTCCCCCAAAGTAAAGTTATCTACTACAGCCATCCCAACAATCAATAAAGTGTGTCACACTGTGTCGAAGGTGACTAAACATACAAGTATATTTGATCGAAACTCCAATACAGCGATCCTTTGTCACACTGTGAGAGTTTCAAAAATGACTACTGTCATGTTATTGAATCCTAAGATACAAAATTCTCATGGAGTCCGTCACGTTGTGACACAGATTGACTGTTATTATGGTTTAGACGTCGAACGCGGCAGTCTGGTGTTGTGTTTCTGTGTAGAGGCACAAACAAAAAGCGTCCACACTATATCCTTATCAAGTAAATATTTTTTGATGAAAGGTTACACACAAAGTTGAAACAGAGTCATTCACACAAGTACTTAGCACCCAGCGCCCGAATCCTGCTCCATTTGTTTGTAGGTAGTGCATCTTCAGTCAGCCAATAAGTGAGACAGGCTTACTTTGGTCAATGGTGGAGCAGCCTGTGAGTGAATTAAAATGCTTAAATCAATGTGTGCAACCTTTGTGATGCTTCCTTTCCTTCAGGCAGCAGAGATGCACGTTTTCACCCTGAACTATCAGGAACTTCTTTGTATCTTTATGGTGGATTTAAGGGGATGTGGTGTACTTTCACGAGGACTCATCTGGTGCATGTTAGGGCACATCTGTGCACCTATTTTCGTGTGTAATTACATTTAATGGAGGTGCTTCTGTGGTCCATCATATAAGAATGACTGCCCAGTATACGACCCTATCAGCACTGCTGCTGCTGAAACAAATGCCTGTTCAGCCCGGACAGAGGGCTGTGATTAGGACTGATCGGCTGCGACATCAGCATGTTGGACGCAGATGGCTGCTGGCGCCTGCAGTCGTATCTCTCTCCCACACAAGACTCTCCGGGTAGATTCGACATAAGCTTAATTAATGATTTGATAACTGCAGAGGCGTTAAAAGGGGCATGGAGACAGGCGTGAATTCCAAATGTTGGAGCTAAACTGGCTGGTAATATGATATAAAGAGATTTCTCAACGTACGCTTCTTTTCTCGCTCTGTTTCTCACACACCCTTAGATCAGCCCAGTGTGAGTTCTGCATCATGCTGTGAGTAGGAAGTAAGTTGCAGATCTAAGAACTAAACAAAGCAGCTGTTTATTGAGGGCTGTGTTCTCATGAGCCTTCACGCCACAGGGAAGCAGCCAGTTGTTCTTAAATCTAGATGAAGTCAACAATCTGTGAGATATGTGAGTCAATTTGGATGAATGCAGCACGGCTGATAAACCTCAGTGGTGTCAAGTTTTGTCACAAACACCATGCGTGGATTACTGAGTGGGCATTCTGGGAATAGGCCAGAGTCAGGAGGAGGCCCACTGGGGTTACCTGAAAAACGCCACCATAGTGACACAAAATGACTTTGAAGGGAAAGAAAATAACCAGAAAACAATCTCGCAGAAACACAAAATGGCACTGAAGCCAGAGAAATACATAACAACTGGAAAGGGATGCAAAACTAACATACAGATATGATGGATGATCAGGATCCAAACTACTACAATGCCTTCTTTTGTCTTTAACGAAAATTCCACAGGACGTTTGGCTACATTACTCGCCCCTAAATCAGACAGAGCTGTGCAAAGATTGGAACCAGCGTCATCGTTCTTGTAAACTTCTACTGAAACAAAAAACACAACTAAAAAGATTGAAAAAATTGGATATTGAAATATGATTTGTTTCCCCAGTTTATCTGTTACAGATATTTGAAACAGCTCCAGGTTACTATAATAATCAGATGGACAAGGGGACACAGTCATATAACATTTGGAGATTGCAGTAGCAAAACTACTTCTGTAGTTCAAAACCCCCAGAGAATAAAACATTTCAGCTTCAGAGACCCAGCTTGCCTTTTTGCACCACAGAAGAAAAAAAGGTCCTGGTTCCTCTGGCCAGGCTGGAAACAAACATACTTTTCCATCGTCTCTATGGAAACAGCAAGTCTGGTGTCAGGGGACAACATGTGTGTCTCTATGGCTTCGTCACTGAAGACTTAACCCCTAAGAAAAAACACCTCTCTCTCCCATGAGAAAAAATAAACACCAAACAGCCACCTGTCAGCAAAAGAATCTACCCAGAGGCCAGATCTGAGTCTGGTTAGTCCACATGTAAAACCATACACCAACATTCAGCCATTCAAAAGCATAATCACTCTAATCCCACATGTATCTGTCTGGAGGCTGGAGCCTTTAGCCTGAATCTCTCCTTCCACTTGCCATCCTTCTGCATCTGTGCTTCTTTGGCATTTTGTGTGAGAGCCATCTGTTGTTGGGCATAAAGCCCCATCTTATTCTCAGTTTAACACATCAAAAACTCCTTTTCTGTTGGCAGAAGCCTTATAATTTAAATAGCTATGAACACAAAGACATTTGCACACTGTATAGAGTTCAGCTGTTCATTATGCCTCTGTGCCGGTCGACAGTCGTGGCTAGAGGCATTTAGTTTTCAGGTTTTACATACATCTGTGCCATTTTCCAAATTTGAGTGATCACTTGGATTCAAAGATGTTCTGAATTTAGTCGTGAAAACAGCAAATGCCAGACGTAACCAGCAAACACATGCAGCCTGCAAACAGAGGTTCGCGTCAGGCTTTGTGCTGCTGACTGGGTGTACCATGGGCATCGACTTCATAAAGTTGCCCCCAAAGATCCCAACCACCTTCCATGAGATTATGTGCACATTTTTTGTGACTCAAAGAAAATCTGAACTAAATCCTCATCTCATAACCGCCACATTATCTTGTGACATGGCCTCTGAGTTGGTAACTAAACAGCCTGACCATGACTAATGTAGAAAAACTGTTACTCCAGTAAAATGATCCTACACATTGTTATATGTAACACATTAAAACATTTAATGTGTAGGTCACATGAAAAACTACTCACTACAGTACTAAGTTCTAATTTAGTATTGGATGCAGTATGTCATGGCGTATTACAGGATTGTATTTGTACTTACATTGTCCACAACAGAACTTTTGGTCTGTCAGCACGTTTGTATCATTTATACAGGATGCTTTCAGTTTTGCAGGTGAGTGTTAAGTGGCTGGGGTAAATTTGAGACCACACTCTGGGGATAGGACATCATAGTGCAGGTCGGCGTGGAACTATTTACGTTCCAGTCCTCACATGCAGTCATGGGCATTTGGTACTGACTAACAGAACGACGTCCTGGATACAAGTGAGTGAAATGAGATTCCTTTTGCAGGGTAGCTGCACCCTAGGAGAGCAGTTATCTGAAGGATTCTTCAAGGAAGCCTTCAGAGGTGGTTCAGGAAGCTGATACACTCGGATGCCTCTCAAGAGGCAAGTCTTCTGTGCACATCCAACTGGCAAAACACTCCTGCAGCATGAGGGTAGAGAAGAAAATCTATCTCCCAGAGGTAGCCAGAGGATGTTGCTAGGGCAACAAATGTCTGGGTTACCTTAACCAGGTAGCATAAGCTTGCAGAAAGCCTCCTCCCAAGAGTAAAGGCTGTTATAGCAACAAATCAGTGTCAGTAAGTCTGGTGTCCACATACTTCTGGACAGGTAAGAGGTTTAAAGTGCATGATACATATGGTATGTCACCTTGTTCCCCCCGAGTGCTCTGATAGCTGGAAGATGATTAAAGATCACACGAGAGTGGAATGTTAATTTTCTGAATTCGCTCTCCAGAAATGTTAGACGCCAGTTTGGTTCCGACATACTCAAACAAGTGTAATTAAAAGATTTAATTTTAGATAAAGACAAGAGCAACAAACATTTACACATACAGTGGAGAGATTAGTTTTTCTTACAGTTGTTGTTGTTGTCGGATAATTACGAGTTTGCTTCCTAAACGTGCACAAATATTGATTAAAGCTGTCTTCCCGTTAGGAAGAGTCATGGTGACAATGAACAAAAGTAAAATGCAAAGGGAACTATCAGGGGACTTTTAAAGTCCAGCGTGAATTTCAAGGCCTGTTTTTCTGTTTTGGTGCCAGCTGGTCATCCTGTCTGAAATAAGACAGTTTGAATGTAGTTTAGTCAAGGACATCTATGCACCCAGACATTTAAATTCTCTGAAGTCAACTCTCCTGGTGACAGAAAGCTGAGAAAAGACACCTCTTGTGTGTTGCTGTGATTGAATGACCTTGGGTTTGTTTGTTGCTGTCAAATTCTGAAACAATGTGCTGGTGAATCTGGGGACTTTGATTTTTAAGACTTGGGTTTTTCAGCAACATACAACAACAGATTAAGACCCCCTGGAGGACTGAACAGCCACTGCTGTCAGATGTCCTGTTTGTCTTCCGCTTTTCTCTAACAGTGAAACTTGAGCGAGCCAATTTGAAACACGCAGCAGCATGAGTTTTCTCTAATTACACATTTAATAGATCATTATTTTAAACACCATCCGCTAAATTCCCCATCAGCTTCAATTTTCTCCAGAAACGTTCACTCTGTTTTGGGTCAATGGCAACCTTTCAGTCATCCTCATGAGTAATTATTAATTCATTGTTGTGAACAGCTCAAGTCATAAGTCATTTCTGTCCTCTGCTTCGAGGCTAGTCAAACTAAATGGAAACGGTTAAGTGTTCAGTTTCCCCCTTTAAATCACATGGTTACGGCACGCTGCATTAATAAAGATTGAATGAACAATGAGCTGAAGACGGCAGACTTAGTCAGACTGGGGGACACTGCTTAGGCGACCTGTTGGTTAGAAGAGACTGACTTAACTGATTTCACCCACAGAGTTAATCTCGTGTCTGTGTCAGAGACCTTTACTGCAAACCACACTGTGCAACATGGATCCAATAAACGTAGGTCGTAGCAGCAGTGACACTGTGAGCCGGTCAGCCTTCTTTTCTGATGGACACACACACACACACACACACACAGACGTAACTTTAAAGTGGCTGAAGACAGAAATCTGTCACTGCCACTGTTGCTTCCCTTAGAACATTTAGTACTTTGGAATCTTACCTACAGAGAGGGAAACTTTTCTTTCTAACAGCCAAACAGATTATGACTCTTGTCTGTTGGGAACAAATGAGGAAATTGTGTGAATTAATTATTAAGCCATGAAGGAGGAGGCTGTGATGATTGGATGAGTCTGTTTGTAACCAACACTTATTATAACTGTAACCACATAGTTCCCTAACTCAACAAAATGTTGCTCCCCTTCAGGACAATAAAGGACATTTATGAAAAGCAGTAATGTTAACCTGATCCATGACCTGCTCAATACCTCACCTAATAATTCTGTCCCTCTCTCACTTTGCTCACACTCTCAGCTCACCTTTCCCTCACCGATTGCTCCCAGATGTCTTCCATTCACTTCATAGTTCACTCCCTATTTCTCACCCTTCACTACTCACCTCCCTTGTCTCCGGCTCACTCAGCCCATGCCACGCCTCTTCACCATTACCTCTAAATGGTTCGGATTTTGTTTTACGGATCTGGTCTGGCTGCAGGTGAAAGCATAACTGCACAAACACTTACATGATACACTGAAAAACGAAGGAAACCAAAGGAGACAGTCGAGAAAGCCCTAAAGAACAGGACCAAGTGGTTGATCAGTAAATGTTGTGCAGAGGAGCAGGCAGTCGAGTGATCTGGCAGGAACAAGGGTAACTGCTGGCCAGAGAAGTGTTGTTAGTATTTATGTGAAGTGAAGTGGCTAACACACAGGGAGAGAGAATTAGTGAATTAAAGAATGGTCACAACAACAGGCAAAATTATAAACCATATAACAGTGAAGGGAAATAAACCATGCTTAGAAAATAAAAGCATTCATGATGGTTTCTAGTCATGGGGACAAAACATGCTAAACTGATTTGAGAATTTAAGAACAAATCTGAAAAGTGAAGAAAAGGCTATAAAGGTAAGATATTGTTCTGTTCCTGTTCTGAGATATTGTTGTTTCCATTATGGCATCTTTTACCAAGTTATTTCCCTAAGTCGGAGGAGACACAGTGAAAGGGATTTATTCACCCAGATAACAGTGTCCAATCATATGCAAATCCATTGTAAACAAAAGACAGAATACGGCTCTCCTTAGGTTTCATAGGATAAAAAGACAGAGTGAGCTACAGCTACTGACGGGACATGTCGGGCCAAGGCTTCGAAGCGTGTCCGGTAAGGGAGGGGATTTTTTAGGAAGTGAGTATCGAAGCTTTCGTCGATGGGATGACATGTGATGACATTTGAAGACTCGCTGGTTGGACAGACTGGAACAGAAGTTAAGAAACTAACTCAATGTAATTAGTTTAAATTAAAAGCACAATGTTTTTTTACTCTCCACATTCCACAGTTGTTTTAGTTTTAAAATCATATTGTTGGATTATTGGTTAGCACACATTAGTAATGTTTTTGTTTAAATTTTGTTTAAACTTACTCAAATATCAAAGGAATGCACCTGTAAGCACAGGGAGGACACACACCTGTACATGTGATTGGGCCCTCACAGTACACAAATCAGAAATCCTTACACCAACCTGGACCAGTTCGTTCACAAGGGAAGTCAGAAAATCCCACAAAATCCAGGATCCAATTATTTGTATCCAGTGTTGTTTCAACACCCAAAATCCACCAATTGAAATGAAATGTTGTGTCCACAATCCAAAATCCACACTCTTCTTAATCAGCAACAAACCGATACAGAATCAGAGAGGGGCCAGGCTCAGGCACAAATCAGGTTCCAAGGCAGGTCATCAGGCCACAGGCTTGAAGCATCCAATGCCACCAGCAGGCACCGGGGAAATCGAGCAAGGCAGGTTAAAAAGAGAGAGAGAGTAACGCAGAGGAGCAAAGAGGAAGACAAGACAAGGGAGTAATCAGCTGGGAACCAGGAAGTCAGGAGTAAAACCATGACACACTCACCCCTTAGAAATCACTACCTTCTTTAGGTGTCCTTAATTAAACCCTCCACATGTTTTTTCATTAAAAAGTTTTTGCTTAAGTTTTCCTTGACTCAAGAAAATCTAAAGTCACTTGAGGATTGAGGGGAATAATTGAAAAGCTAACTGGATCTACAAAGCTCTTGCTTCTCTCCTATTTTTATTTGGGCAGACCTTCTTCTGCGGTGACACCAACACTGACCTCTTTCTGTTGCTGAGACGTCCCATATCTGCAGTGTGCTTTGTTTAATACACCTGGTTTTGAAATCTGTGATTGGCTACTGAGGTTTTTCGAAGGGAGGGCATGTGATGTGTGGATACAGACATGACTTAGAATGAATATGAATGTGGATTAATTTACACCTTCACTATAACAGTTCTAATGTGGTGTCATTTCAATGTTGCGTTTATCCGAAAACAAGTCTTGTTTCATTGGAATGTTTTGTATTTCATGTTCAAGTCTTGTACTGATCAATCTAAAAGTGGGGGAAAACTGTCAGTGGTATCATTTTCGATCATCAGAGTGGCCTTTCTGGTCGCTCTCATTAGCTCAATAACACACGCTTTTTCTGTCACTCACTGAGCCAGAGTGTCAGAGGAAATTGGCAACTTTGCCCTCTCTGCAGATAGAATTAAAATGAGACGATCAAACATTTTAGTTCGTTGCAACGTGGAGCTGCTCGGGTTTGTTTTCCACTGCATATTTGCCTCAACCTGGCTCGGTTACTCACTTTCTCAGTTTAAAAATTTTGTATCAGAACACGTTCTTCAATTAGGAGTCCTGCGTGTAGCATTTTATGCAAATGCCAGCTCGTGTTTCACAGAATTGAACTTTTCAAATAAACTATGCTCCTTGATGTTTCCTTTTCACTCAACTGCAGCATGTTGCAAAACATTTTTCTTCATTTTAGTCAATCAGATTGATTTTGGCGAGGAGACGGGTCAGTCCATGCCCTGCAGCAAATGTGTCTCTCCCCATTTCATGAGACATGAAAGGAAAGTGACTTTTCTGTTGTTTTTCCAATTTGATTGCAATTGTATTGGTCCACGTGGTTTTAATGTGACTAGAGATGTACTTAAGGTTTTTTCTGAAACAGTCATATTTTTATTATTTTGTTCTCGGAACCCAGCACATTTCTAAAACCAATTTATAATAAACAGTTTTAGCTGCTGCAAATGTTTGTATTCAAGTTATAGTTATATTATTAAGCTTGGATTACTTTTAAAATTATATTCAGTTGAATGCTTGCTAAAGCTAAAGCACAAAACTAAAGAATATTTCAGCAGGCACATGGCAGAAGAAGAATATTACAGATCATATTTTTATCTTTAGAACTCAACGGTTCCGTTAAAAACAAACAAGGGTTATTTGATTCACATCTACAAGTCTGTGTATAACAATCGTGGCACAAACAGCAGATCCTGTTAATGCAAAATTCTGTTATAAACATAGGCGGGCGTAGAATTGATTAGAAAGTGTGGTGTCTACAGCATGAATGCAGAGTTAAGTGCCCCGTACAGAACCTTACACTGTAGAAGATGCAGCACAACACAAGCCACCAGATAATGAGAGCTGTACTCAGAGTAGACATTTAGAAGCTGAACGTTAACCAATGAGATTCATCTGTAGTTGCTTTTTTTTCTTATTTATAAAATATAAAAGTTCCTTAAATGACTGAGCAGTCATTTGAGCAGCACTCTGAGAAGCTACTTTACCTTTTGGGTTTTATTCAAATGCTGAACTTATGTCCCCATCATCATTACAGTTTCAGGCTGGTTTAAATTGCCGGCTGTCATCATCCAATAGCAAGAAGCAGCACAAAACCTGGGGCTTCTTTCTTAACACAGATCTCTGCAGGTGCTTTCATGAACTGTTGAGTCTTATCTCTTTGAAAACAAAACATGGTCTTAATTTAAAGCGAATGTCACCGGCAACAGCTTGACTCTGTTGGACCTGTAAGCACGGACCTGTGTTTGCACTGAATGTGCTTTAGAGAAGTCAGCACTTCTTTGTAATTTGTATGTACTTTATTTAAATAAAAAAATTATATAGTAATAAGACAGTTCCAAGTGTGAACAGCATTTAAATTCACTGAAATGTGCTTCCATAACATTATGGAACACAGATTGCTCATGTGATAAAAGCTTTTTAAACATCCAGGAATATACTGTATGTCATTGCCTCACTTTTACACGCCCCACGTTACAACAGGTCTGTGCAGCAGAAAGGGAACCTACTGTTGTGTTATAAAACAGTTTAACCTGCCCTGAGAGCCAAATGCAAGTCAGACTAAAGTATATGTTCTATTATAATAACAACAAGAGCCCCGTAAAACCGAACTGCACATCTGTGTAAATGAAACCCTGAGGACAAGACAGAGGACCTGTAAGAATCAAAGGAACCCATGGTTGAAATGTTCTGTACGCGCTCCTTTGGTGTAGTGTACCCTTTGTGGGCTTAACTTCATGTCAACACATTCAACCCATCTGACTATTGGATTTCCCACTGGGTTAAGAGCAGCCCGGTGGGCTGTGAGCGCCACATAAATCACTGCAGAGGATGTAATCATCATGCAAAGCTGATCGCAAGAGTCAAAGAGGAGGCCTTGTCTGACTGTGTGTTGAGTTCTCTGGGGGTGGCTACGGGCCACACACACACACACACTCATCTGGCTGCTCCTTTATTATTGATGCTCTTCATAATCCTCTATCCATCGCTGGTCTGGACTGTATATCATAAAGCTGTTTAATGAAACATAAACGGATGTGGTGGGATTACAATAACATGCCTCTCTGACTCTGTCTCCGACAGTGAGTCCTGATGGTTCCAGCCAAGTCGCTGCAGCTGAATGTGTGGTAATAACTTATCACCAGTATAACACTATCTGTCAGAGATTTCCAAAAGCCTATTTAACACTGAGGATATTAAGAGTTGAATCATTCATTTTCCTCCGATATATAAATCTAATTGAGAATCCTTTAGGTCTTCTGTTATTCATGTTTCCACAAACGGTGGTCAGATTCCAGAAAGGTTGGAAAACCAGAGATCAGTGTAATTATGCTATGAGAAATGGCCAACCGATGCATCAGACAGAAGTGATTTTCTCCCAAGGTCCTGTGTATTATTTTGCTCTTTCATTCCTCAGCCTCCCCCTGTACACCAGCAAGCTCATAGATCACACAGCTACTGTATTACTTTGCAATTACAGAGCCTTACCCTCAATAGCTTTCATTTACAGAATAACAATGAACTTGAGGCTGGATTCCAGTTTCCAATGTACTGATGAAGTAGAAGTGAGTTTATAGTCTACCACGCACCACGCAGACTGTGGGTTTAGGAGATTTTTGTCTGCTATTAAAGGATACATAAAGAGCTGATGAAGTGCAGTTCTCAAGAGCAACTATTAACTTTATTACAACTTTCACTACTTGACCCTCTTATTGCTAAGTGAAACCAATGTTGCTACCTGTGCTAATAAGATACGTTAACACAACTGATTTCTCTTCAGAGAAAATGTAGTTGCTGTACACATTGTACTTGAAGTTTCTTTCAAATTTTCTCCTCTCAACCAACACTACATGACTTAATTAAAAGCCCCTAAAAACATGCTTCTTCATTAACGAACCTGTAACTGATGGAAGCATTTTAAACTCCATGAAATGCTCTTTGCCTGAAAAGTTCTTTTTGTTCCTGTCTCCCATTCTGTTATATATTATAAGTGGCTTTGGTACCCCCTTTACATTTACATCTATATATGATGTATATTACAATACAAAGCAAAACAGTGCATAATATTCTGCTCCGCGGTTAATAAATCATAAATGTTTCACAGGGTTGTTCATGCTGGATTGTAAATTTTTTTCTTCAAGAAGGCTGTTTGCACCTCCTCTTCACTTTTTCCTCCTGTTACTATGTACATTACCTTGTACTTTTGCATATGTGCACCAAAATATTGTGGCTCCCCTGAGGGGCGTGGCCGCAGTGACTCATTGGTAGAAGGTGATATTGGGAAGACGTGTAAGTTTTGTGGTGTCTGGATCTTTCCGGGCATTGTGAGTTGTGTACGTTCGGGTGTGGGGTTGGCTGTTTGGCGTTGTTCTGGCACATCGTTCAGTGACTGGTGGTGGTTGTTGTGGGAGATCATTTGTATGTGTGATTCTTCCTGTTGCAATAAAGTTTGGTAAAGAGACCAACCTTTGCCTCTTTGCTAGAGCCTCTCAAGCAGCCTGACACACCACAATACTAAACAAAAACCATTAGATGTAACAAGTCTGCCTCATAAAGTGACCACAGAGTTGGTTGTTTCTGGTCAGTGCAATTTTAACATCCTCAACAACAACATATCAGAAGTTTGTGTTTGTCTCAGACATCACATCAAAATGATAACCCAAATCTCTGCATTTCTTAGCACAACCTACGAGTCTTTTCTTCCTTCAGACTGTCAGTCCATTCATCATAATCTGTTGCCTTCTGCACAAAAGCCACAGAAAGAAGAAAATATTGTCAGCGTCATCCAAAAACTGTCCTGAGTTAAACTGTCTTTTTGACGAATGAGCCCATTTGATGGTCTGCTTGCGTATCAGTTTCTCTTTGCCTGCTGTCCGTCTGTTCACATGTATGTCCTCTTTTTTTCATTCTGGCAGTCTGTCAGCCTGCCTTACTGTCTGGTTGGTTTCCTGCCCGTCTTTCGCTCCATTGTTGTTGTGATCTACTAGCGTGTCTGTCTGTGCATCAGTCTGTCTTGGTTTCCCAGAAGAACAAGATCCCATGTCAAAGGAAATCACTCTGACAGGCAGATGGCTCGGAAATCCTCCTAAAGACCTTGCATCTTCTCCTCCATACTGCTGACCTTTCACATCCACGGCATCAGCATTTATTCTGTCACAACTGCATTTTTAGCCTGCATTCTGTTTGGTTACGTCAAAAAGAAGAAAAAAGATGGTGAGAGAAAAAGGCTACATAAACACCAGAGACTAAATTGCTTTGACTTTGGCCTTTAAACAGGATTCATGGCTGTTGTTGGTTAATTAAAGCGAAACAGACCTGAGAGAGATAAGCCTCAAAATCGAGGATACGGGATAAAGTTCACCTCAGGAGGGTTTTCAGCGTAATACCTGTGCTTTGTCCTGCTAATCTGTGTCTGACAATACAGAGCGCTTACAGAATGTAAACCCAGCAGGATGTCTACAGATACCCGGCAAGAGGCAACATCATCTGCATCACAGGTCCTAGCTGAGAGAACTGAGCAACTTCTGCATGATTTCATGTGATATTTATGAGAGTGTCCTGCAGCCTGAGCACTAATGGGAGATGTCACCAATACAAAAATAATTGTTCTAATGGAAAACTAATTTCCTGCATTGACATGTTGCTAAAAAGAGGAGGAGATGCTGGAGAAAAACTATGACAATGTCTGTAATAAGTATAATAATTTTACTGATAAATGAGGAAGTTGTGCCAGTATAACGAACTATGCAGGAATAGAAAATAAATGATCAAATTCTATTAATATCACCTTGGAAAGTTGAATGTCTTCATATTAAATATAGATTATAATACAATTAATGATAAATTTTGGCATGAGGATATATAAGCAAAATAAAATGATAGAAACTGTCACATTTACCAGAAATAAATACTTACAGTAGAATTACAGTAGAATGTAATTGCACATGTTTGTTTCTCTAGATTATCAGTCAATAATAGCTTTAGGACCTCCCTGGTCTCCATTATTATTCAACCCGTAACAAATGTTTTGAGGAGTGCAGTTTATTCGCACTGAGGACTGAAAACACCGTTATCAGCTCAGCCATGACAGACAGTACATTACTTCCTCATAACTAAAAGCCTGCAAAAACCACAAAACAATGACAAACTGATTAGATTGAGATGAGCTTCAAACTGTTGTGTAAAGTCAGTCTTTCTGATTTTGCAGTTATACATAACCTTTTTTTACACCTTTAAATCATCAAGTGCCATTGTTGTCTCGGAGAGTGTAACTCTAGTGGGTAGGCTGAAGTAACACTGAAAGACCTGTGGAGGGCCAGACACTCAAAATGGAAAGGCAGAGCTTATTTATTGCTTGATATTGTCACTTACTGCGTGTTAATTGTTGGATGCCTAATAATTATCTTCAGCTAAATGGACTTAACGAGTAACCAGATTCAGATTCCGATTCAGATTCCGATTTTATTTGTCACGTGCACAATCATACACAGTACAATATGCAGTGAAATGCTTGTACGTCTGACAGCGACCGAAATGTGAAGAAATAAAAAGAAAGCAGAGGAACACAAGTAACACAATAAATAAAGAACACAATAAAATAAAAAA
>JAUMHF010000019.1:17934967-17973323 GCA_032359275.1 Microctenopoma steveboyesi | reverse complement strand
GTTCCCAGTCAGGATGCTCTCTGTGGTGCAGGTGTAGAAATTCCTCAGCACCCTGGGGGGCAGTCTGAAGTCTCTCACGCGCCGGAGGTGGTAGAGACGCTACCGAACCTTTTTCACCACGGTGTTGATGTGACAGGACCATGAGAGGTCCTGCGTGAATTATAAGTCAATTATGCACTCTAATCACTTTACATCCACATAAATGCCAGGAATATGGGGTTATGTTTGACTCAAAGTTAACATTTGACAAACTTATTAGCACTGTGGTTAAGTCGTGTGTTTTCCAGTTACCACCAGTCCTCTCTTTGAGAAACCTGAAATCTCTCACCACAGCTCTTATTTTCTCCAGGCTCGATTACTGTATTCTCTCTCCTTTGGTGTCTCCCAGTCTGCTCTGACACGACAGCAGCTGGTCCAAAATGTGGCGGCCAGACTCATAACCGGAACAAAGTAAAGAGACAACGTCCCCCCTGTCCTAATGACGCTGCACTGGCTCGCATTGAGTATAAGATTCTTTTACTTTCTTCTCTTTTTACTAAATCTCAAAAAATGTTTTATCAAATAGCTACTGGACTTGTTAGGTTTCTTGACGACGTTTCGCCCTTCATTCCAGAGGGCTTTCTCAAGTCTGACTGACTGGTGTGAGCAGCAGGTTTATAAACCCTGTGGAACCCTCGGGTTGGTGATTGGTGGTCACCTGTGGATTGTCCTCCCCTCTGGCTTTCACATATGTTAATGTGACCACCTGGGCCAGAGTGTGAACTACTGTTAAACTTCCTGGGTATAATCTATATTAGCATTGTTAGTGGGTGATAGATTGTACCTGAGGCCACCACCCCTGTTTAACGAGGGTCGTTCAGTCTTGCAGTAAACTGCTTCTTTTACACCTTGTTTAAACCAATCAGCTTCAGTTGTCTAGGATCCTGACTTCTGGTCTAGTGGTCTAGGAGCCTAACAAGTCCAGTTGCTATTGGATAAACCTCTTTTGAGATAACCATGACCTGGATGACTGAGAACCTTCACAGATATGTTTTTAAATCTCTTAAAGGCTTAGCACCAGACTACATTTTAGAACTCATAGGCCCCTATATTACACCAAGAAACCTTAGATCTAATAATCAATTGCTTTTAACTGTTCCCCCAACAAACCAAAGGGCGACTGAGCTTTTGCTGTAGCAGCTCCTAAACTTTGGAATAGTCTCCCTTTTTCAATTTAAGGCTCCGCTTCCTTATACATCTTTAAGGTCAAATTAAAAACTTACTTATTTTCACTTGCTTTTGGGTGTCAACTTTACAAATTCATTTTTAAGGCGGCAAATATAAAATTTTATTTTCACAAGTACAACCTCATTCGTTGAGTATGCACACAAACTCTCCGTGGAGTAAAATGCTCTACAACAGAATAAAATATGTATTATATTTGCATTCAGTCTATATTCTTCATTTCTCCACTGGTCATGAGGACAGTCGGCAGGGGTCTCTAAAGGATTAATTATAAACTCTGTAACAAAACAATTTAACGAAAACCTGTCAATCTGTCTGCCATGTTCCTGGCTCACTGCTCATCTCTTCCTCATTAGAACACCACAAGTTAACACGAAAGAGCAGAACTGACATGTTAAATCCATATTTTTGCCACACTCATGTTGAAACGCATTCACGGCGTAGTTGGCCACAGTCTGACGTATTGATGTGTGACGGTGAATGTGAATGTGCCACAGTCTTACACACAGTCTTACACACAGTCATTGCTGTCACTGCAGCCTTGAGGAGTCGTGCAGTCATGAGGCTTCCTCATTGACATTCGCTGGGAACATTTATGGCAGCAAACTTTTGCTCAATAGCTTAACAGCAACAAACTCATGAATTCAACATGGGTTTTACAGAACGGGCCAGACACTGTTATTTTGTCTCTGTGATATTATCGAGAGTCTTTAGTGTGCTGTTTGGGAGAACCAGACATAAAGTTAGGCTACAGGAGTATTGATGTCTCACAACAGTGTCTGGCACATCTCCATTTAACTCTAAACTCTTTTGGATGTGTCGACTGAGCGTCTCTTTCTGTCTTTAGCTACAGTTCTAGACACCCCCCCCCCCAAACTCACAGGCTGGTGCTGGATGCAACATGAAGTATGAGGAGTAGAAGATATTTCTATCATGATACATTCACAGAAACCCCTTCTGAATGTTTTGCTTTTCATTCTATCTTCTCTCTTGTGTGCTTTGCTCTGTTTAATTGGGATTCCTATTGGAAACCCAGTCTCCAAAAATGATGCTGTTGAGCAATTAATTGAACTTCAATCACAAATAAATTACTGCTGGAAAAATAACTGCACTCAGCATGTACTCTGAACATAGTGAGAGAATTACTAACACACAAAAAGACACTATATGACACTAAATACCACATCGTATACACTAGAAGACTCCTCTGCTTAAAGCTCAGTTTTTTACCTCCATGTTTTTCTAACAAACCCTATTTTTATCCCCTTATACTGAAACCATTTTCCATATAAGAGAGTAAAGAAAGCCCCTGTCAGAGGAAAGACACAGGCACCGTGTTCAAAAGTAAGTGCTGCAGGTGGGATCTGGGAGCTCTGAGCCGTGAGTAGAAGCTGACAGAGAGGAACAGAAAAGCTTGTCTTTCCTTTCTCCTCAGTCCCTGCTGCTTTGTGCAACTAAGGACAGAAGAAACAAACATGATGCTACAAAAGCAGGTTAACAAGGAGCAAACAGTCAGTGGGGTTGACACCACTGAGCATGCTCAGAGAAGTTAATTATTGAATGCTGGTGAAATGGCATCGTCCAATAGACCGTTGATTCTCTTGAAGCAGTGTTATAGGACTGTTCTGCTAGCAACATGTGATTGTAGTAGATTATCTGTGACGTGTCTTCCTAACCCTACCTTGACACGGTGAGTTGCAGCTCAAGGAAAGCATCCCTTTAGAGAGGCATCATACTATTCAGAATTAAAAAGTAGCAGGAGCCGTACCCAGTCTCTTATGAGTTTTTCCTCCCTGACCGTGATCCCTTGCTCCCTTCCCTGTGCTCTGTATTGCTGAGGAGACAAAGAAAAAGCTTGACCTTTTTTGAGGACTGGGAAAAATTGGGCTGTCTTGGAGTATGAGCTGACCTTTTATCCTGAGCTCACCTGTTTAGATCTCATGCCTCTGAGTTCCCCTTAACGTATTTTGGTGACTCATTCAGCAACAACTGAGAGATGTTGCTGCTGAGTGGGTGTGTGAAATGGGGAGTGATGATGGGGCTCCCAGATGGACACCACCAATCTTTAATTACTCCCTAGGAGGGATAACCTAACTCCTTTGTGGGTGTGATAGTGAGTGGGTATGTGTGTGCTTGATTAAATGAGAGTCACGGGAGTAGGGAGCTGGATGTTCTCTTTCTCTGTGAACAAGATTTTCTGACTTTCCTAAACAGGCAAATGTCCCTTGATAAAGGAAATGGACTCTGTTTTGTCATGATTCATTGCTGGTGGCTAAAACATGCTGTACAGCTCCATAAAACTGAAGAGAGCAGACTGAGATGACGGCTGTGTGTAGTTTCATCATTATTTCATACGCTGTCTTTATCAAATATTGCTTATGGTGATAACAACATAAGCCAATTAGTTTTTAGCGTCAATGTCTGGGACACAATGTAAAAATTGGCAGCTAGACACTTACAGACAGCCTGCTACTAACCACGGTACATATACTGATGTGCAAGCAGACCAGCCACCAAGAAATTTCCTACCTTCCCTATTCCCACTTAAAGGACTGCAACAGAAGAGTGTTTCTTTCCTGATTCAATTCTGGTGCTTTGTCAGGTTAAGGCACTACTCAGAGTGGAGCATAATGTTCGTCAGAATAAGCAGTAAAGATCCAGATTGCACTCACAGTTCAAATCTAACATTTAATATTGCTGCCATTGTGGTTTCAGCCAGTTCTTCTGTGACTACTTTAAATTAATTCATTATGGCTTAATTATGAAAATGAGAAAAACATCACAGCAAAAAAATCAAAGGATTTGTTCACCAATCACCTCCCTGTCCACAGTCCATCTGCTGAGACGTCTCTTTTTTTACTCTCTTGTTTTCATGCTTATCGGAGCCAGAGATGAATCTGCCTGCTCGCAGTAAAGAGTTTCTCTGTTTCCAAGGGTCATTTCTAATCTTGTATGATGTGCTGAATCACAAGGGTATACTAAGGACGCAACAATAAGTCACGTCCAGTTACAGCAGAAGCACAGGTTGATAAAATATGTATTAGGCTCTTTAAGCACTGACATCTTGGCTACAGTGTTTGAAGTTCTTCTGCTTGCTTTACATCCAATCCGCATTATAAATACTTGGTTTTTGACAATTTGTTGAGGCCAGTTTAAACTTTCCTTCTCTGCGTACAGTTGCACTCAAAAATGATTCCACCCATCTGATATAATGACCTGATGGAATCGTTATGCGTACGTAGTCTTAGTCCAGTCCTGTTGAAATGTCCAAAGTTTGAGCTTCTTCATAGGCATCATCTCCACTTCCACATGTTGGGACTTAGTGGTGTGTCTTGGAGTCCTGGAATAGAAACCTTTAGCATTGAGCCCTTTTGCCACCTAGTCTTGTTGCAGATTTTCTGCAGTCACTTGAAAGTTTTACCTTACCTACTTTTAATTCATCATTGTAGAACTTGTTGGTTTCCTTCTTCTGCCACCTGCAGGTAATTTAAACAGCTTGTGAACTATGCTACTACTACTGATACTACTACTACTACTGCTACTACTACTGATACTACTACTACTACTACTACTACTACTACTACTACTGCTACTACTACTGATACTACTACTACTACTACTACTACTGCTACTACTACTGCTACTACGCTACTACTACTACAACAACTACAACTACTGCTAGTACTTATACTACCACTGCTACTACTACTGCTACTACTACTGCTACTACTACTACTACTACTACTGATACTACTACTGCTACTACTGCTACTACTACTACATCTACTACTACTGCTACTACTGCTACTACCACTGCTACTACTACTGCTACTACTACTACTACTACTACTGCTACTACTACTGCTACTACTACTACTGCTACTACTACTGCTACTACTACTACTACTGCTACTACTACTACTACTACTACTATCACTGCTACTACTACTCCTACTACTACTACTGCTACTACTACTACTACTACTACTACTGCTACTACTGCTACGCCCACTGCTACTACTACTGCTACTACTACCTGTGGCGCTGCAAAGGTCTCAGACCACAGACAAAAAATTCCAATGAGGCCCTCACATGAAACCTGATGAAACCTAGCATCATACGTAGCCTCTAGCACCCAACACTGACACTGACAACACTGTGATCATATTTTAAAATTATAATTGTGAAGGCTGATAAAGAACAGCAAAGAACATTTTTTTATTTTATTTTATGAAATCTTTACTTCTAACAAAACAAACCAACAGAAATGCAAATGTCAACACAGAAAATTATAACATAATAATTTAAAAAATAAAATAGATAATTAGTAATAAAGCCTGAAAAACAAGAAGACAATATAACTGGAGAACAACACAATATACTTACCAAAATAATATTCCATAATGGAGTTTTAGTTTAGTTTTTGTGTAACAAAAGTTACATAGGTGAAAAAAAAATCTATCTAACTAGCTATGATCCAGCGATAGTCACTTGGGTCTCAGAGAGCTGATGTTCATCTCTAGCACCAGTCACCAGGTGAGAGGCGGGGCTACACGTGGACAGGTCTCCATTCCAGGGACACATGGAGACAAACAACCGTTCATTCACCACTCTCAATGGTCAGAGATGCTAAGCTATTCATTAGGTGGAGTTTTTAGTTCATGTGCAGCATGCTTGCTAAAAATAAGCAAACAAGTTAACCTTATACCAAGTAGCCAAGTAACCACACATGTTGAGATTACTTTACTTTACTTTACTTTACTTGGCAGACGCTTTTATCCAAAGCGACTTACAAGGAGAAGACACCAGCAATTACGATCCAGTTCTCGCAAAAGCTGAGATACTACAACAAAGCACCCTGATAAGGCCTAACTCGTCAAGACAAAGACATGCATAGGAATTGTTTAGTGCTAGACAACGTAATGAGTGTGTGCGCACATGTGTGTGTGTGTTAGACTCACACCCAAAAAAAAAACAAGGCCAAAAAGTATTATACTTACCACTGTCTTTTTTTTCTCTTCTTTTTCCTTTTTGCTCTCTTTCTTCGCTTCCAGAAGGATAGTTTCTTTTCATTTTGGCAGAGCAGAGGCTGTTTGTTTACCTCTGGTCAGCCGGCACCTTGAGAGGAAGGGGAAGGGGTGGGGCTACTACTGCTACTAGGACTGCTCTTGATTTAGACTTATTTCTAACAGTCATTCAAACATGACACTTATGAAAGCCTCAGCCACTTCAGGAATTTGATGTGTTTTGTCTCCAGCACACCTGATCCGTCTAATCAAGCCCTTGATGCTAATGTGTACTCTTATGAGGGATTCAGGGCTAAGAAGGATTTTGAGCTTTGGCGAAACCACTTGAAACATTAGATGTGTTGACGTATTTTGCCTCTGCATTTGTTTTTGCACAAACTAGTATATTTCCCCTGATGTCAGGCTCCATATACACAATCTGAACTTGCTGACAAACCAGAAAGTCCTCAAGGGCATAATTCTAAATAGGCAATGCAGTGTCTGAACTCTCATTCAAAGAAATGCAGGAGTCTGTAAAGCTCCAAGGCCCAGATGGCTGACACTCACTGTACCTGATGTAGTACAACAACAGGGCTTTAAGAGGAGGCCTTCAACCCCAGTAACTGCTCATAAATCCACAGATTAACTTCACTAATGAATCACACCATTGCCTTCAAGCGATTAATCCAAAACATTAACCGAGTGAGTGTTCTTTATCCCTGTAAATTACTTTTGCTACTATTGCTCCATTTCTGTGGGACTGGCTTCAAGCACCTCAAGCACAATAGTAAACAATGCTCACAATGTCCCACAATGCACCTCTCCTTTCATAAAGCGGTGACCAATAACATTGTGAAAAATATAAACTCAAGCGAAGTTGCTCAGTGTACTTTAAATGACGCTGCTTGAATGTGAGACGACTTCATGAATATTGCATCGGATCTTACGACTCCATTAAGTGTGATATATGCAACTTTGGGGCAGCGGGCATGAAATGAAGCATTTAATGCTGCATTAAAAGAGTATTTATCATGTTCACATACGGTAGGCCATCTATAAGGTCAGGCCGTTTAGTGGGTGAGGAACGTAGATGAGCCAGTTAGAAGCGTGGCATTTAATAAAACAATAGCCATTTCAATTCTCAGTAAGAACCAGTGGGAGAGGTTTGTGAGCTCACGTTCATGTCCCACAAAAAGACACGAACACAGGTAGAAACAGACAGAGCTGTATTTCTTTTGCATCAGATTACATCAAATATTTAATGTTGATGAAATATAAAAGACCTGAATAACATTTTTATTAGTATTGAACTAATTAATAATTGATATAAATATAATTTACATAGTACATTGAAATAAAAACCTTAAACAATTTTGAAATGCTTGTTGTGTTCAGCTCGGTTGCTCAGTGATGTATCAGAGCAAAGCAAAACAAAAAAAGACAACAGAACTCTGCAAACTGAGTGATTAAAGTTAATTTCACGCGTCTGCAGTTTGTGATCCGGCAGACACGAAGGCATTAATCATAATTAGTTGAGATGCTCAAATGCCCTCCAGACCCATCAATCAGCAGTCCACCTCTGGCCTCGGCGCTGAGCTAAAGAACGTCGTCCACACTGCTGAGCAGGTCATAAGCTGTCAGCAGACGCTCACTGACAAGTCTAATGCTGCTGGCAGGAAGAAAAGGCCGCCAACCCCAGCAAACACCTGTTAATATAAGAGAGGAGAATACATCTCTCTCTCGCTCTCACTATTCACCCAGTGCAAACCTACATAATCCTCGCAGTTACTGACATGGTTGATTACGTACCATAAATTATTACCCTGTGTAAACAGTCTGACATTAAAACGGACTATAATTCACCCCCCCAACTTAGTCTTTATTTATTCTCTGTCAGTGTGGGTTCTTTCATTGTAAAGCTATTTGCAGGAAGAAAAAGGGAAGACTTATATTATTTTAGTTTACATAATAAATATGTACAAATATATATTAACATAATGTGACCACATACACACGCCGATATTTTTTTGGAGTGCAGTCTCTGTTTTTAAAATACATTGTGTGCTAAGTTGACAAGGAGATTTAGTTCATGCAGAAGTTAATGCAGGTCCAAATATTACATGCTGGCCAGCATCACTGTTTTTCCTATGTGATGCTAGTCTGAGAAAGTCATGTCATTCACATATTTTATCAAGTCTTTATTAAAACTTTTAACAGTTCTTCAGTGCACATATAGACGAAAGTAAAGAACCGCATCACACACACAGAAGACCCAGATCATCTCTCCTCTCCGGGCTGACATTGTCACACTTTGTGGAGGAAATCATCCTCAAATCTTCAGCAGGGAAGATGGATGAACAGAGTATGAGGAAAAAGGAGATGAGCTGGGTGTTTAGGTATCTGTGGATTCCAGGAAAACGGTGTCAGCTCAGTCATTATTCTTACAGGCAGTTGATAGAAAAGCCACATCAATAGCAGTGACGGGGTGTACATCTTTGAGATATACGTGTGTATATAGACACACACATACAATGCACAGACTTTCACCTTGTTGTCTATGTGTTTGCTCTCGTGTTAGTATGTTTGTGATCAGTCAACGAAGTTGACACGTCTCCAGATTTTCCATTTAAATATATGCCTGACAGCACATGCTATAATAAATCTCTTCCAGCTGGCTTTTGTGTTTCCATCAGTCTCTCTGAGTAATTCACAGGATGCAGTCATATTCCCCACTTTGTTAACCAGCGACTCAGTGGCCTGCTGAGTTGTGCGCTGTACTTCATAGATTTCTATTGTAAGACTTAATTCCGCTAATGCAGAAGACGAGCACTTGGAAGAACTCAGCTCAAGATGCAGCGACCAGCCTCAAATGACATTCACCAAAGTTCAGCACACAGATCTACAGTGCACTGTTTGAACACCTTCACATGAATTTGCATTACTTCCCCAACAACTGCCTTTGCTCTACATTTCACTACATTGATGTATCTGTGTTAGAGACTGTCTAAATAAAATTGGTCTGGATCATCATTACATCATTAATCACTGAATTTAAGCATCTAACCAAACTGAACTCCATAGCATTAGCTGGCTGTCCCCTGCAGCCCCTGCAGCCTTGTAGGCCAAACGTGGAGCTGGTGAAAGTAAAGATAGTTTGTGTTTAGTGTTAAAAACTGTGTTCCAGTACCGACACATAACATGGAGAAACCTTTTTCTATAGGACAGAAAACTTTGGCCTGTTTTATTTACTCGCAATCTTTGAGCATAACTTTATTGAGAACCAATACAATCTAATTTAATGTGCCGACAAAAAGAAAAGAATCAGCTGTGCTGTGGTTTTGTGATTAGGCGCTGTGCAATCTTGGAAAAGTACTCTAATGCTATTTGCAACAGTACAGGGAATCAAACAAAAGGGCTCACACCTACAATGTTGTTTTGACAGTCCCAACGTTTCTTCTTCCCGTTCTGTTCTGCAGCACGCAAACCTGCAACCCCTGGCCTGAATCCAGCATCAATCCAGCATCTCCCAACCAAAACCATCACGTTGCAGTTTTTCTCATATCCTCTCCTAAGCCCGAGGCTTCTAATCAGCATTTTCTTTACCACTGCACTCTCACAGGCTTTTCCCTAAGTCCCAGTTTCATCTCTAGCCCAGGCCCTCACCTCCAGCCCTGGATTCAGAGCAGACTGCAGGAAGTCATCCCCATGGTCCTCACTACTAACCCTCTGTTTATATTTTTTCTGTCTATACACGCAAAACAATCTTTCCATTGACCTTTGTCGTCATGGTTCAAACTGAGCACAGAGAACACAAAATGCTTTTTATGGACTGTAGAATGCAATTTTTAAAAGTCCCCTATTTTAGTCTAATTAATCATTTTCTTCATAGTCCCAATATCTCAAAAGTTGTTTTAGAAAGAATAATAACAGCTACATGATTTTAGCATCTTCCTAAATATGTCCTTGTGAATTATTTTAGTTTTTTTATTTTTAGATACGGATTGCAGCTGTTTACAGTGAAAAGGCTTTGGACCTAATTTTGTGTATAAATCCATCACAACAACCTTTTGTTGTAATGTTGTAATTTGGAAAATACATATAGTGATAAACAAATAGTAAATTATGATGATATAGGCATTGATATAGGCATTATTTTAATCTCTGCTGAGCTGTTTGAGAAGGACGCGACAGATGGCTTCTTCAGGAGAAATGATAAAGGACAGCTAAAGGTGAGGCAGACTTTGCTGGACATAAATGATACCACATAGGCTAATGGTCTGATAACAGGTTCAAAGTAGGGAAAAGCTTTTGTTTTCCTATGATGAACTGTTCTGTCAGTAAGCCCGAGTGAGGACTATTTCTGTATAAATTTGCATTAGAGACGAAAGAGGAAATTACAGTGATATACACTGCTGTATCTGTCACACTTGTTTTATGTGTTACAACTGTCTAAGGATTTTCAGTCATGCAGGTTATGGTCATGGTAACATTATCCCAAATGTGCTGCTCAGTAGATGTTGAACTTTGCACCTCTCGTATGAAGGGCTGAGAGCTTTTAAGTGGCTGGGTTCAAATAGCAGCCTTACAAACCCTGTGAAGTCATTAACAATGGGTTGTTACACCTGCATTTCAAGTGTGTCGTTGGGACAACCTGAGAAAGCGTGAATGACTGGGAAACCCTTCTGGGGAATGATGAAAGAACTTTATTGTCACTTGGTGATAGGTTATGCCTTAGGCCACCACCTGTGTAGAGAGAGTGTCGGTCCACGGTGAGATAAATGGCTTCCTAATTCCACGCTGGCACCACCTGTCTTCTCTGTCCAGAATTTGAACGCTGTTGCCTTCAAAGGAGATGCAGATGGACTCGCAAGTCTTGTCCTGAGGTGCTGGCTCCTCTGTGAGGTGCCATGTGTTTGTGAAGCTTTTCTTTGGTCTTTCCACTGTACAAATCTGTACCTTCTTCGTTGCATTGAACTGCATTTATCACATTGCTTTGTTGTCTGGGCGAATCTGCCAACAGTGTGTTGTTGGGTTTGACGTGAAGTTGGTGGTGAAGTTGTAATCTAATGACTATATTTTCTTAAATAAATCTAAAAAGTAATTTATTTTAACTATACTTTGAGTATAAAAATATGTATATTGTATTGGTACTTTTAGACAGTGGCTCTCAAAAACTTTGTTTTAGTGATATTAAAAACCAAAAATGAGCAAATTACGTTTCGGGTGCAAGATCATGTCAGTGCATAGTTTGTATTACATGGAGGCGTTTGTGTTGTGATTTTCATTTACAAGTACATTGAACTGAATTAAATTGCTTTTTTTCTCTGTAACTGGTGATTTCAAGTAGAGTAAAGAATAATACTTAACAGCAATTAAACAGCAATAAGTTTTTTTGTCCCCGTTCTCATTATATCATCTCGTCATGCTCTATTCTGTAGCTTTCATTAGGCTGTGTGATATTCACATTGCTAATCATGGTAAGACACGTAGCAGTTTGCATTTATCGTTTAGCTGCTCCTGTGTTCATGTTTTGTCACTATATCAGGAAAAAATATTAAATTCGTATTACTTGTCTGAATCCAGCTGACAGCGGACAGAGCAGGCAGGAAAAAAAAAAAGATTTGGTCTCAGGATAGACAATTAGCCCGGACGTCTTCTCAGACCAGTTTCTGGAGAAGGATCGAGTGCAAATTTTCTCTCCGTATTGTGTTAAATATTTCATTTGAATGTCCTAAACATTTAAATGGTTAGACTTCGTACAAACATTTATGAACAAACAAACATGAGGTTCTGGTCGTTCACGTTTTTCATATTGCTGAAAATACCATCACAAGGTCAGCAAAGGCCTATGAAGAATATAATAAAGTGTGGTATAATATAATAAGATTGTAAGTAGTTTTTCTCCTATGAAGCATGTTTTTGGGAAAAAAAAGGAAAATGTAGAATAAAATTTGTATTTGTTATCATAGCAAATGTCATAAAAGTAACTTCTGTGCTTGAAAAAAAAATTCATGAGTTTTTCTGCATGTGTGGCTGCATTGATAAACCTCTCATCCTGCATATCCTCCATGAATACATCATACTCATATCTTTCAGGCATCTGTCAGCCTTCTGATTCCTATGCGAGTCCAAAGTACTTCATCCTTCAGGAGCTGTAGCCCCCTCTAAAAAGCAACAGCGGGATCTTTACAGTGTGCTCTGTGTCGAGTATTTGTTATGCAAATTAAGCCACCAGGAGGGAAAGACAAAAAGCCATAGGAATTTTTGCCTTGGCCAATACAAGACAGAGATAACAGAGAGATAACAAACATGCACTGAGCTCCAGATATAATGCTTTATAGTTGATGTTGGGATTGTGACGTTTAATAAACAGAATGTATATGGTCATCATATGCTTTAGCCCTCGATAATCAGTAAAATATACTGTATTATTTTCCTAATTTACCTAATATTTCTATTTGGCTCTGACTCATCTGAGCCATGCAGTGGTTGTGAAAATGAATACATCACCATTCAAATTTAGGGAAGACAATAGGTTTGCCTCTAAAGTGTGCGTAAATTTTGACTTATGGCCAGGAAGCAGGCCTCAAACTGCCAGCTGTTTAGCAACCACTCTACCAACTTAGGCACTGCTGCCCCAAAACGCATTTTCTCTCAGAACTACTGGGGTCTATTGAGGGCGACATTGTCTCTTTCTCTGGCTGCAGTGGTTAAAAGAAAGTTGGTGAAACAACCAGCGCTGCATTGATCAGGTATTAGCGGTTGCATGAATCATTTAGAGCAGAAGTTGCTGTTGGCAAGATGTCATAGTGTTGACAAATGCCTCAGCATGAGCTCATTAAGGAGTGAGTTTGGGGAGTGAAGCAACTCGAGGTCTTTACTGCACAAACAGCAGTATTCAGTGTTTCTGCTCACCTGCCCGGCTCACACACAGTCTTATTATTAAACATTACTAGCAATACTTTACATCCTCATTTTGGGTCATTAAATGAGGTCATCAGGAGAAGCTCTCACCTGCTGAAATTTCTATTCACTTGGTCACCCGACTCCCTGTTGGACCTTACTTTAGGGCTGGTAGTTATGGCTGTTTGTGAGTCATAAACATTTGGTTGGAAACAACTTGAAACACTGAACTGAACTAAATGGTTTGGTATATTTTGCTTTGTGGCACTGGACAGTTATAAAAAGAAATGTAGAGACATAAAATGATAATTCCTCTCTCTATGCTCCTATATCCTGATCCAGACCCGTTTTTTATGCTACAGTCATTCTAGCAGGTCTGTAAAATATTATCCAGCTGGCTCAGTACATACATAAAGGAACATTTGATTAGAATAATCAAATCACGTACTACCAGCCAACCACTCCTACAGTTAGTCATAGTAGACATATTAAACATTCACCAATCCCCCTTAACAGACTCCAAGTCTGTTAAAGTCTTTAAACAGGGACGTGGAAGTCTACTGTCTCGACCTGCATCGGTTAGGCTGGAAGATAAAAAGTAATATACGTTTAATTTAGGTTTATTTAGGGTTTGTGCAGTAGTAGTGCTCCTCGCATTCATTTTTGCACTGTGGTAATATATTTTGGGAGTGAATTCAGGTCCTGTTCCTTGACTGATCCAGTGTTTCCAGGAGAGGCTGCTGGTGACATTCTACAGAGCCACCATAGAGAGCATCCTAGCGTACAGCATCATGACATTTTCTGTTTTATGTATGGTTTTATTGTTTTTTTTGCTATTTATTATCTATTTATTTTGGTCAACTGCATTGTTTTCAAAGTGCTTTATAAATAAAGTAAAGTTAAAATCATCAGCACAGCTCAGAAGGTCACGGGCTGCTCTCCGCCCAGCCTGGAGGTCATTGTCAACTCTTGTTGCCTCAGCAGAGCTGGCAATATCATCAAGGACTCCTCCCACCCCAGCACTGTTAATGTCAGGCCGACGGTACGCATACCTATAAACCAGGACAAATAGATTGAGGGATAGATTCTTTCCCAGAGCTATCACCGTAGTAAAGCACAAAATCACATCCACTCATATTCTGATCAACACTGACCATGTGCAATAATTAAGTGATATTCAATTCACTCAATATGCAAAAGTTCTGCTACTATATGAATGCTGCTATCAATGCTGCTATCTTGTGTATATATTGGTACATATTATTGTTTGTTTACACATTTTATTTTATTATTGTATTCTCTTCTTTTCTCACTCCAAAGGGAGTGGCACTCGTTGTACCCTGTACAATGAAAATAAAGGCTACTACTCTACTCTCCTCTATTTAGCTTAGAAGGGGGCAGTACATTGAAGCTTTGAGATTTTCCTCAGGGACATCACAGCATGAGGTGAAAGCTATAAGATTTTCATATTTGATTGTTTGACAGCTCTGCAAATAATTCAATTAACCAATGACCACAGGGTACAATTCACATTAGAAATATCTTATTTGGTCCACTGCATGATGAATTAATGAATATTTATGAATTAGGGCAATAGCATAATTTGCAGAGTTCACATAATTGGGACAGAAAGTGGTTGTATTGTGGTACAATTAAATGTTTTTTTTACTTATTTTGAGTGGGTGGGTAAGAAGCAGTGGGAGGAATTTGTGAAAAAAGGCCTCTGTTTGTTGTTGCTTTTCAATGTGCAAAATGACAGTCACATCATTCAGGGCTCACACATTAAGCTGATTTGAAGTGTATTGAAAAACCATTAGTAACACTTGCATCACTAACAGTATGAACTGCGCTGTTTTCTCCACATATCTTCACATTTCAGCTTTATGAGGATGAGGAGTAGGTGGTAGGAAAGAGAACATAGACAAGGGAAGAATAAGAACCAGTCTGAGAGTGAGAGATGGGATTATATTTTAATCATCAATGGGATACAATAGGCCTCGTGAAGGAAGCACTTGTATGAGCAGATTTGCCAAGTGGCACATTTATGGCCGTCATGAATTTTCTTTTAGCAACTAAATTCCAGAGTGGCCTGACCTGTTGTGACAGCCACAGTGGAAATAAACAGCTTATTTTGGTACAGTGACTTACATCATAGAAGACTCCCTCTTGCAGGGTCTTGCACAGTCTTAAAATGTGAGTGACTGTCCAAAATCCTCCTCTATGCAACGTTGCTTTAGACTTTTTAATGTCTCACATCACAGTGCTGCTACTGATTTCCCATTACTATTTTCTGTTGTTTTCACTGCCGTGGTAACAGGAGAGGCTGCTTTTAAATAATGAAAAATAATGAAAATATGAAAGATATAAATTAAGATCATTATTTTATTTAGATGAAAATGACAGCTGAACTTTTTTGTCACTTTAATAAAGAGCTGCTGCAGCAACAATCTTTCAAAAGATTTTTTTAAAATGCAATTTACTTGGATGCTTGTTACAACTGATCAATGGGCATACAGATGAATGAGTGTATGACTGGGAGAAAGCATTTGAAAAACTTGCACTACTTGCAATAATTAGATGATATTAGATTAGAATAATTAGAGACAGGGAAAGATGGGTTGTACAGAGCTAATGATCTAAAACTCCAGAGGGTTATTTGTTGTCAGCAGTGAGTTATTGTTAATAATAAAACTGACAGTGGAATTTAATGTACGTTTAAAAGGAAGTCATACTGCAAAAATGTGATATTTAATGCCTTCACAGTTCTGTGGTCATGTCCCACAGTTTCTAGTAGACCGTGATCTGTAATGTCTGCTCAGAACCCCCCCCCATCTTAATAAATGAATACCTGACAATGATTATACTGATATTATAGAAACAGTTTTTGCAATTACATGTGATGCTAATTATTTTTTTAATGAATGAAGCACTACATTTATTATAAACGGGATGCGAGTAATATAGAGTCGGTTGGAGGACGTGCGCAGACAAATCACAGACCTGAGTTTCAGTCAAGAATCGACTTATTCTGAGCGCTCGAGAGAAATTATGTTTTAATGTTAATTTTAATACAGACGTTGAGCGAAGTGACTGTTCGATTGTGGGCTGAGAACAAACTAAGTTAAGTATCTTTATTTGTCTTACCGAAGGAGAAATTTGTCTCGTAGGAAAAAAAACGGACTCAAACTGCAAATCTATCCAGGTACAAGGTGCGGTTGGCTCCGCATGTAAGATATGTTTAAGAAAAGGAAATCAATATTTTCTTACATGAGGAATATATCCATATATTCATTCATTGCCTGAGCCTCTGTTCAGATTTATTATGTGACTGGAATCTCTGCCAAGCTACCACATAGCATTACTTGCACTCCTCCGAGTGTCCACTATGCTTTTAACCTGAAATCCCAAATGATCCCAACAAAACGCTTCAACGTCAACCTCAAATGTTGATTTAATATCAGACTTGACAGGCCTTATTTCCCCAGGGAATCCCTCACTTGTTAAATACCTCTTTTGTATGTGGACTCCTTTGTGAGTAGGTTGTTCAGATCAGTTTTAATTTCATCCCCATTGCAAGACTCCAGCTGCGCCATAATCGTTTTGTAGGTTCAATTCACACAATGATCTAATGTGCTTACATGTATTTGCAGCAAAAACACAATTGGCCATTTATACTTCCGACACAGACATGTTCAGAATAGAGCTGATGTGATTCTCTCTAATCACAGGACGTCAATATTCAACAACTGCATAGCAGATGGTGTGCATTATCCATGATTCGCTTCGAAGACAGAACTGTTTTCAAATCAATGCTTCATGTGATTTTAGCCTCAGGGATCTTCTGAGCAGGAGGTGTGTGATGGCTGTACATGCTGCCACACAGTCCACTAAGTGTCGGTAAGCCCCATGCACTGAACACCCTTCGTTTTGTTTTGTTTAATCAACTTTCATTTAATTATCAAAACAAAAAACAACATTTGTTAAGTACAAATAATACAGACAATATGGTTTAATTTGAACATTATCTGTGAAGTTTCTTAGTCATCCAGGTCATGGTTATCTTCAAAAAGGTTTTATCAAATAGCTACTGGACTTGTTAGGCTTCTTGACGACGTTTCGCCCTTCTATCCAGAGGGCTTTTTCAAGTCTGACTGACTGGTGTGAGCAGCAGGTTTATAAACCCTGTGGAACCCTCGGGTTGGTGATTGGTGGTCACCTGTGGGTTGTCCTCCCCTTTGGCTTTCACATATGTTAATGTGACCACCTGAGCCAGAGCGTAAAACTACTGTGAAAGTAGTTCACAGTAGTTTTACGCTCGTCAAGAAACCAAACAAGTCCAGTTGCTTTGGATAAAACCTTTTTGGAGATAATTTAAACAATATTTATTTTGTATGTTTACACACATTCTGAGTTTCACACCGTTAATTTACTTTGATACAGTTACACAGATTTGCCTGATTTAATTCAGAATTTTTGAGTTACCAGTGCTGGGGTTGCTGTTGGGGAGACGTCTGGTTGGGTTTGGGCAAAAGGACAAGCGCCATGATGCACACCTGTTATATGCAGGAAGCACCCAATCAGCCTATACCACGAATGGCCACCTCAGAGGGGGGATTGGCATTTGTTTTGTTTAACTGAAGTTATAAATTACATAGTTTTTGGGGTAAATAAAAACCCTCCTATTCTTAAAGAATTCGCCTGTGTCCTCTTGCCTGCTTGCCTGGTCCCTCACAGGGTGTCTGTGCAGTTGGCGTGATGTCAGCGCTCTGCCTTTTATTTTATATATCTGCATGTTGCTTTGTATTTCACAGTATACACTGTCACTGTGTAACGGTCTCGCCCACCAACGCTGGCAAGAGTTACAGTTTCTGTCTTCAGCAATTCCTCTTTCATTTTCATTTAACGTGCAAAACACGTTGGAGGACTTGAGCACTGTGTCAGATTAGATAATCATGAAGTGGAATTTTTGCCATCTCAAGCCAGACCAGAACTAGGAACAATGTTGTATGATGTGCTGCATGATGGCCTTCTGTAAATGGTAAAACATTCTGCACGTATAGCGTCTCCCTACCAGCAGTGCTACCCGTACTGTGTGAAGCACATGATGCATAAAATACAGATTCAAGTATAAAATACAGCATCACACAGAGGTTGAGATTTCAATTGTGGTCTGAAGTCCAGCATCCACAGGGGTCCACATTACACTGATGAGCAAAATGCTGTAACCACAAGAAATTACAACACTAAGACCCAAGTAATTTCCCATTTAAGACCCCACATTGTATTAAGCTTCTGGGTATAAATCTAATTTATTGGTTGGAATACTTAATGTGGCATTGTCAGTGTTGCATAGCGCAGGAATACTTTCCCAAACAAAGGTGAAGTGGTTTTATTTGGGTTTTGGTTTTATTAAAATATGCAAACTAATTGTATTATTTTGGTCTTATTCTTCTCATGATAGCCGAAGCACGTTCTAGTTCCCCCAGTCTCTTGTTTTTATTTGCCAGTCTCCTTCATAGGTTCTGTTAAACCTGTTTGAGGCTGTAACTCTCATCTCATGCCTTTCTGCTCCTAAATGTTTCAATTGGATGGTATCAGTGACGTGTTCAATCAATGAATATATTCTTTTTATAACAACAACTCTGCTGTTATGAAGACAAACAGGAAAGCACGACATTAATTGCCATTAATTTCATCTAGTGTACTGTGAGTTAAAACATTGTCACACTCCTAGCTTGTTTTATTTCTACTCTGAGGTGTAAACTAACGACTCGTTACTTTTCAAACTGGTATTAACTGTTTGCTTTCAGAAACATTTGTCAATTATTACATTTTCACTACCAAGCACACATATGTTTGGTATATACAATTAAATTAGAGAGGTTTCTACAGAAAACTCCCTAAATCATCCTTCTCTGTTCCCATCAAGCTGTCTGTAGAGCTGTCAGAACCCTGAGGAGCACTGAACTATGCCAACTCAGGTTAAAACCCCGGAGACTGCAGCTGCAAATAACAAATCTAAACTGCTGCGAGGCCATAGCCGCAGAGGGAGATGTTGGAGGCGGAGGTAACAAGCTCCTTTATTTTGTATGTGCATTCAGCTGAACCGTGCCTGAACAAGAAGCCCAAAGCACAAACAACTTTCCCTTCAAGTTCAAGGTGAATGCTAAGAGAGCTCCCACGGTATTTTGAACATCTTTTTTTTAGGCAAAATGAGGCTCAGCGGCTGATTATTTAGTTAGACAGCAGCACAAACAACAATCAATCTGGATTTTGAGATGGAAAGACGCTGAATGATTACTTATTTGCTTGTAAATGAAAAGAAGAACAAAGAAGAATCACTTGTGGGTGAACTGCATCAATGCTCTAAGCCCCCTGCAACCACAACAATGAGACGCCAATGAAAGGGATCGCCAGTTCTACAAATTCTCTCTCAGGAGACAACACTTTCATGTTAATTTTTCAAGTAATTGTATGGATTGTGACTCCTGAAAAAGGAACACATTTAGTTTGTTCCTGCGCCCCCTTTTCTCTCTTGCTTTATGTTTACTGGTTGACAAGTGTTTACAGTTTGCCACTGAGAGAAACACGGGCCATATTTTTTACTCCGCTCCTCACAAGTGTCAAAGAAAAGAAGTATAAAAAAACAGAGCATTTTCTTGATTTTCTGAAATGTGTCACCGTTTCTGAGAGTTCAAAGCCATGGAAACTATTAATCCATCACAAGCTCAGTTCCTTGGCCCCGCTGCTCTGACCTTGGGCCGGAAACAGCATTACTGATGTATTACAGCAGCAGAGACTGAATAATTACAGGGAGGAGATGAGGGAATTTGACACACAGCACGACAAGCTGGATGTGGCCTGCATGGACGGGTGTAAACACTGCATGTCATTTGAATCTAGATGTGCACACAGAGCTGATTTTGCGTGGAGAACAATAACAGTGTGCACGAGAGCTATGATGAGTAAAAACTAAACCAATATAAGAGCTATAGATGAATGTATGAATATGTTGTGTAAGCATTTGCTTTGTTGAAAAGGTTTCACATTCTATTCAGAAGGTGTCAAAGTTTGTACACGTGTAATTATGTGTGTACATATTCAGTATCCAGGCATTTCCAGTGTCAGTGGTTGACAGACACCTGAAAGCAAACATTTTATAGTGAAAACAAGAAATATCATCCATGGCACAAACATCAAACAAACAAATAAATAAAAATAAAACATTTGTCACCATCAGTTAAGAAAAAACCAGAGGGCAGAGGTGCTACATACTGCTGATCTCACGCTGTTCCACACTAATGGTGGTAGTAACATGCAAATACACACTGAACAAACACAGCATGAACGTCAACAATTAGACTTGCATAGTATAATATAACACTAATAATAAGCAAGAAAATTCAGTCAACACATTTATTAAGCGTCAGTGACAAGTGCAACATGTAATGAACACTTTTATGGAACTTTATTTAATCAGGCTCTTTTGGCTGGATGTATAACTAATGGAAGTGAAGTGAAGTAATAAACACCCGCCCACACAGATATTGCACCAATTAAATTACAGCCACCAAGAATTCATTATCCACAGAGAGGAGGGGCTGTCAGTACATAACTTTAAATAGAATTTACATTTATTCAAAACCATTTTGTAAAAACATTACATGGAGGTATTCCTATGCAGCACATGCAGGAACAGAACTTATCGCAGTTACAGTATATATTTATTTTTGACTTATGTGTGACATCTGCTTCTCCTGACATCTGCTTTAGTGATTTCACAGCTTTAGATAGAGGCACAAATAAACACTGGAACAATAAAGTATATAATATGGAGCTCAGACTTCATATGAGGTTTTACAGATGCGGTCAGGTTCAGAATAATGTAATATATTATGTATATAGAATATTTAAAGTCATAATTCAGCCTGAAGGTTTTTGTTCCACTTTTGTCACTCTTCACCAGTCCCTTAGCTTCTCTTCTCAATTGAAAGGACTGCTCACTAAACTGTCCTTAGAGCTCTGGAAGCCTCGAGGAGCAAAGAGCAGGCTGCACTGAGGTTTCCAATACACAACAACAACATCACGTTCTCTTTCACTTAAGGCAGAGTCGGTTACGAGAAGAGTCCCAGGCATGTCCTCAAGGTGCAAAACCTTTCCAGCTGATCTATTGGACACGACATGTGGTTTGTGATAAGACTGTGTGTATGATTTGTGCACTTCATTAGTAGCTGGGAAGCGTTTGAGGAAACAGTCATTGACACCTACTCAAAGGCTACGAAGTGATTATTGTGAGTATTATAATTATCTATAATTATCTATATTTTTAGGGGGGCTTCACCTCCCCTAAAATAAAACCTAGCAATGCCCATGGTTAAATGCAAATTAATGACTCATTACATTTGTAACAGTTTTGTAAAAATGTTTAGATCTCACTGAGGTTAGATTTAAGCAACTGTTAAAACATGTGCATGTTTTTGTTCAACAAATGTCTATCTACGTTTTATTTTTCACAGTGAGCTCTTAAGTTTGTTTAGCTGGAGCTCAAGTAGTAATTATTGTAAAGCCCATTTATTGATGTGCAAAATTTAGATGAACTGAAGTCATATATTATTCTATATAAAATAGGTTGTTTTTCCTGATGAGTTGCATCAAAAAAATCAGGACAAAGAGTCAGACATGAAAATTCGTAAATTATTCTTGTAAAAAGATTAAATAGAAACTGAAGAAACTCACTGTCACACATGCTTTAACACATGACTAGTGATTTCTCCCTTTGTTTTCAGGAAGAACATAATGCGCATGAATCTTTTAAAAGAGGGAGTCATTCACACTATCACCCCTGTTTGTCACAACGCTGAGGACTTTCAGCTTCCTCCTGCTGACAAACAAATGTGTTGTCGTGGGTTACAAGGATATTCACTGCTCGCCAACTAGATGCGTCCTTGCTGGCTAAAGTTTTGTCTTAAACATCTTTCAGACTTTGTATCATTCATTTCCAAGCAGATGCCAGTCTATGACTTTTTCTGACCTCTTGTATCTATCACAAGCTTAAAAACAACATGTACTGTATGTACTGTGTTAGTGCAACACAAAGTTTCCATCTGTCAAGACACTTGGAGGGTATAGAGGTGAGACTGAGGTCCTGCCGACATCCTGAGAGATGAACTGAAGCAGTGAATTGCCGGAGGGATGAAGTTCAACTGTTTGCACACAGAATATCAATAATACATGAGGTGTTTAGAGGCTTTGTGTCCGCCACATCATTTTTATTTATGGAGCTTCTTCTGCATAATGTCGCTGAAGATGTAATCAGTAGAGCTGCAAAGCCCAGTGATCTATGTTTGTACTCTTATCGGATCACTGAAGGGTTCAACAGTGACCGAGCGGGGACAAGATGGAGCAATGTTCCTAATTAATAGTCTACGGAGCGCAGATGTTGTTGTGACAAAAAACCAACCGTTGTTTCCAACCTTAGCCCTTCACCTTCTTTCTCACACACAACTACCATATTGATAAGAAACAAGGTGATATTGAAAAATGTTCAAAGAAATAAATGTATTTCATATTGCTGAGGTCCCAAGGTGGATTGGCGGTGATAACCGGTATGTATCAGGAGACTGAGAAGACTGAGGAGACGGATTATCTTGAAAGCCTCAAAAATCCAATGCGCCCTCCTAAAGTTTCGAACTGCTGAGGTATAGTTACAGTACAAGCTATAAGAATATTTATTCACCACACAGCTGCAGATGGACATACAGCATCCGTCAACAGCGTCTCCTCTGATTTTTACTCATGTTAGACTCACTTGCTTAATCAGCTTTTTAATCTTGACAGTGTTTTGCCACCAGTGAAGCTCGTAGCGCTGCAGTTTCATCAGATCACTAATCAAGGAGGAGTCCACTGGTAATTATCCACCCCAACCCCCAGCTCTAGAATGCAGCAGAAACAGCCCCAGAGAGTCGCTGCTCTCTCCACCTGCCTCTTCTCTTAACGCTGATTGGTGCCATTTCGTCTGAGCAGAGAAGCATTAATCAACTCCTCATTCAGGTGAGGACCTGTTTATTCATAACACCAACGTTAAGCAGTGTGCTAAATTCAATTATCATTCTAGTGAGCAGTGGAATAGTTAAGCCCACGTGTTACATTAGAGATTAATCCTAATGATCTTCAGATAATTTTGATAAAAGCAGCAGAAGGCACAGCAGAGCCCTGTCTTTATTTCAGCATCATGACACTGGTTTTGTCATCATTTAAACCATGAAATACTCCAATCACAAAAGAAGAGGGAAATTTTCTATTGATGACCAGGAAAATGTCACCAATCTTCAAACGTTTAATGTCTCTGAAATATTTAATAATCCAAATCACATGGAATAATAAACTTAAAAAAACAAACCACCTCTAAACCATGTGATGTTATCTACACTTTGTAAAGACACTGCTGCTGATGAAAGCTGCTGATGAGTGGCTTAAGTCACTCCCACTGAGTAAATAGAATACCTGGAGATCATCAGATGTCATCTGATGAGGTCTGTGGGGGGCACTGGTGTAGGTCTGAGCTTCATTTCAACAGGTGGCCTTCCTCTCTGGAGTCTTCAACGTCACCATCACACCCGACCCATGTGATTTTTAATTGCAGTAAAAGGGGTGTCGTACCATGGGCCTTATGCAACTTTTATGTCCCTAACGTCATAATTGTGGGGACAACTTGTGGTTTACCCAGTGAGCGGATGCAAAAGTGTGTTCTCTGTAACATCTGCATTTACCTCCCATATGTCTAGAAAACACAGACATTGTTTAGAAAATGTGATTTGTGGATTATGCAAAGATACTAAGTCAGACAATCCTACTAGTGGCATCATTCAGGCGGCTGCCAGTGTCTTGGATGCTGATGACTCTATTGTCGATTAGCCTAATTTCACTGACCTGTATCAGAAATATATGTATGTTTTACAGTAAACGCAGGGACAGCATCTACTTACACCATCCAGTATTCAAACCATTGTTGAAGAAATACAGAATATACATGAATTGGGGCAGACATATACTTTGAATAGCCTAGGCTGTTCAAGTGTTTTTGGTCAGCGAAGAGAACAGGACGGAGAGATTTGTCTATTTTGTTCCTGTGTTAAATATTTTGAAAAGTATGCTGGTTTTTGGCAAGGTCTCATGTCAATCCTTACCATATTTCTAAAACAGATAGTCTCAGTGACTGTTGTGATGGTAGGATATTTATGTCAAACCCATTTTTTCAGAAAAATCCAAGTTGTCTAAAGTTGGTTCTATACCAGTATGCATTTGAAGTTGTGAACCCACTTGGTTCTGCTAAAAAGAAGCACAGGGTTTTGGCTGGAAACTTCTCTCTACTCAACATCCCCCCACATGTTCGACCAAATCCTGATCATATGAAGCTGGTTTTACTGTGTAGAGAGAAGTTTTTTCAATTTTTAACAGGCACATCAAGCAGTTTAAATTACAAATGTTGTACAAAATTACAAATATTAGGGTTTAAAATACAAATGGACAGATGCTTCCTCCAAACCTTGTGAGCTCAGTCCATAAACAATGAAACTTAGTGGACAAGCTCAGGTTGCTTATCTGGATGTTCTAATCCAAGAATATTTGGAAACCAGAAAGGCACTGTTTCGAGATATTAACTTAAGACTTAAACACCATTACTTACGCTTATCTTAAAATTTGGCCCTCTCATCAGGCTGTGGACTATGTGTTTTGAGAGCAAACATAGTTACTTCAAAAGATGCTCATCTGAAAAATTTGTGTTTGACTCTTTCACGGAGACATCAGATGTTTCAGGCCTTTCTTTCTGCTGGGTCAGTGAGTCCTCCAGTCTTGCAAATAAAAGATGGCTCACCATTTTACTCACAACTTTACAGTGAGCAGGTTAAAGAAACAATCCTACATTTGGGCTTTACTAAAAGAAATACAAAAATTGCTTTTGATGTGCAATAAAATGGGCTAACTTACAGTAAGGGTCAGTTTCTTATTATGGAGAATTATGAGTCAGTGGAGTTTGATGAACTCGTCCACATTTTTGTTAAAGATGATTCTGTACGTAATTTTCTGATGAGAGTTAATGATGTTGAATTTTGTTTATACTACCACATGTACACACACTACTAAAAATGACACTGGAAGATTAGAATGCAGACTCATCAGTGAACTGATTGACATGTGGTCATTGTCATCTTACATGAAAAATGGATACCAGGTCGTTCCACTGAAACACAGCATCTTGTCTGACTAAATTCCTTGATGTTAGTGGGCCTGAGGCCAAATTATTTGTTTGTGTGTGTTTACAGATATGACTGAATCCCAGGTGCTACAGAAGATAAATGATGCAATAGCTACAGTCCTTCCGGACCTTTCTGATCAAGTTGTCAAGTCGGTTAGAAGATACTCTGAAAGCACTCAGGGCTGCAACCACCGATGATTTAAAGTATATTACAGAAGGAGACTTGCTGCCAGTCCTAAAGCCTATACAAGCCAGAAGACTAATTGCTGCCTGAGCCCGAAATGGTAAGTAAAATGTAAAACATTACCACCAATCTTTACCAGGGTACAGGTCTCATCTATTAAAACTGCCCAATAATTGGAAATAGTTAAAATCTTAATTTTGCAAATTGCACATCACCATTATTTAAGCATGCTCGCTGTGTAAATAATAGATATGTTTAAGGGAGCAATTTTACTAATTTTGACTCAAGCACTTCAACACCAAACTTGTGCTCATCTCCAGTGGTTACCCATTCTTCTCCCTCTCCAGCCTCAACTTCATTCTCACCACGGTCATCCACCACTACTTCTTCACCTTCCAGTGTCTATTTGTGTCAAACTGGGCCAACTGTTTTGAAATACCATGGCAGAAGCTCTCTGAGGAGTTGGTACAGAATGTAGAAAGACAGAACAGTCCAAGTGAACCCCAACAACGAGAAATGGTAAGAATTGTGGTGTCTGAAATGATGAAGATTTGTAAGAATCCAACACAACGTAACACTACATAGATAGCAAAAAGGATGGTGACCAGGTATCCAAAGGCTCTTCAAGATGTAATTCATAGTGATATTATTGGACTTGGATATCATTCCCTGGTAAAACAAGTTAAATCAAGAGTTGAAAATGCCCTGACACGCCAAGGATAAAAACGCAAGGCAGCATCAGATGTCTGTGTTAGCTGGGAGCCAAAACATCTGCCACTTTCAGAGACTGTGGAGAGTCAGCTTGAAAAAAAAGAAGAAATGAGAATATTGAGAGATTAACTACAATATAGACTGTGAAAGAACTAGTCAAGTGCACCTATTACATACAGCGTAAAGACATCAACAAAGGTGCAAGCATCCACACACTATGTCAGGAATGGCCCTTTTTGTTCAAAGAAGCTGGTATGACGGCCCACTTCAAGGAACTGGCTGGTGTCAATCTTATAGAGACCTTCCTTACCAATGTAGACAAAAAGTGGGCACGTCTGTTAAACTTCCTCAAACATGTTGATGCACAAAAACACAAATAAGTCTTGAATGCTCCTCTCAAGCTTTAGACTGAAAGTGCCAGCGGTTGCTCAGAAGAACACATCGAGATGGTGCTTCTTTTAATGGCTCATTTTGGTTAGAATGAGGAGTATTCCACTACATCAAAATGACAAGCCTTCCAGAGGAGGTTCAGATTATCTTCCTTTTCATCAAGATGTTTCTTTTCCATAAATCCTGAGAGACGTTGAGTCCAAGAAGAAAAAGCTGTTGTTAGTCAACCCCAGAGTCCTCACTCTCATCTCAGACATTGCAGATCATGGGTGGACCTAGACGCTAAATCTTTGGTATGATGTGATAAGGTATGCTGCGTGTTACATACACTACAGACGTTCGGTTTGTCAAATTATACCAAGAGTAAAAAGTCTAAAAGTAACAGTGACAACATGTGACCTAATTCTAGGGTACCTTGCATTTGATATATATTTTTTTGGTTTATGATGCAAGATGTCAAACCTTTGCTCCTCTTTTGTAATTGTTGTATATAAATGACATGATAAAGGTATGCTGTTTGCATATTGTTTATATTTTAGAGTTTGAATCAACCAAAAATTCAAAACAAGTCTATTGTGTTGTCTTGAACCTGTTTAAAGAAGTACATAGTATTTTTGGGTGATTCTTTTCTTATTGAGTATTTGTAAAATATATAAAGTAAAAATTAAAATATTTGATGTTTACAACCCTAAAGATGTTAAATAAAAAACTTTATTATAAAAGACTAAACTGGATATTTTTACTTTATTTGAACATGTCAGTTAATGGTTTGTGTGTTAATATTGAAGAATAGACTGGGAAAGGTTCTATATCACCTGATAACAGCAATTGAAGTGCCAAGCTTGCTGAATATATCATGTATATTTAAAAATGTTTGAATGCATGGAAGTTGTAGTTGATAATATATGTTATTATTTGAACAGTTTAATGCTATATTTCATGGTGTAAACACTTTTTTCATATTATTTTTACAGTATAATATTAATTCAAACACAATTTTAAACAGTAAAATTAACAGTAAAAATACTTATTTACAGTAAAAGAAGAAAATGTTTCAGAAAATGTCATTTTTACTGTGTAATTCTGGCAACCACAGCTGTCAGTTTTTTACTGTAAAAACACATTTTTTTAACAGTGTATTTTCCGACAAGTTCATGGCTGCAATGTTCACGTTAGCATATTGTAACAACTAACATAACAGTGTTGATGTTTTGCCTGTGCTTAGCGGTGCCTGCTTTCTCAGACGCCGTGTGTTTATGTTCTGACTGTGCGTACAAGTTGTCGGTTACGTTACGTTCAAAGTGGGCCATTTTCAACTCACCGCCAGATTCAAATGGTGCTTGTACATACAGTCAGATTTAAGGCTGTTTGTGTGGCTGTACTGGTTGAATTGCAATAACTGTTTATGTCAGGGCAGTCAGAGTGTCTGGTGAAGGACGGGTAGATGAGAGAGAGGCCCGAGGAGGGGTGCAGTGCAAGTGAAGCCTGCAGTAAGTCAAACAGCGTGTGGGGATTCTGTAGCATCTGGACATTAAAATCTGGTATATCCTCAGATATGGATTATTAATTATTAAATGCAAGATATTTTAAAATTACAGTGTGTAAAGCCTTTGAGTTGACATTTACAGTCAGGCTGGTTGTAGATGACCACAAGAAGAAATTCTTACTTGTGGAGTTTTGTGGAGCACTTGACACTAATGAGTCTGTGTCTGTGTCATATGCTCATCTGTCCAGCCAGGACACCGTGTAGTAGGTTAAGCTTCCTATATGAATATGTGACTTCATATGTGAAGTTTCCCTGACCTGAGTAAAAACAGGTGTGAGTCACTTCTGTATTTACCATGTGGGGCAGGACACTATGCTGCAGGTACTCAAATGAAAAGAACCTCCCAGCATCACAGCAACTGTGGTGTTGTCTCTCTGAGGTGTGTTGCATCTGGTTTAACAGGTCAGACTGATCCCACTTCACACTTGACCCTACTGTCTCTAATTTACACATTTAGAAGACAAAATAAACCTAATACACATAAAACCTATGAATATTAGTAGTTCTATTTTAGGGTAATTAGATGTCATCTCATCTCCACTTTTGTTAGTCTTCCTCAAAGTTTGACTCTACCAACCCCTCACAGTGTTCTTAAAACATCACACTCACAACATGAATGCAATGAAAATCTAAACAGTTTGTTAAATACACCTGGCTTCTCATAGATCTCATGTCTACAACATCTGGGTGTATCTGGTGCAAGTAGACACTTCCACTCTAAAATGCTATATAGGATATTTAATCTAGATAATCTAATAAAGAAATACAATAACAAGTGTTTGAATAACTAAATAACAATTTGTGCTGTAAAACTGAGTCTCATTGCTGTTACCAGGATGAACATACTGTATCAATGGAAATCCCTTTAGAAAAGTAACTCATTTAGTCCACAAGACTGAGACTAGAGCTTCAATAATGCAACATCAGCAGTAAACACTCCCCATAAAACCATTGATAGAAACGATTAGAGTTCAAGGTACAACCTGGTGTGCATTCAAACTTAAAAGTGCATTTTAATTGCACTTCTACAGTGCATTTTAGCAAAACGTATTCAATCACTGAGCTTGAACTGTGCCACTAACATTAGGTGAGAAAATGTGGAGAGAACAGAAAAACAGACAGTGCAGATTAAATCAGTTCAGTTGAAAATTCTGATTTAAGTATGGGTGAATTCAACACCTATGGTTCCCTGTTTTGTTCCCAGTTATACCACTAAAATATTCAACATTTTCAAAAGCTCTAAGTCACACTGGTCACTGGCTTTTTCTCTTGCTTATGGCTAATGCTTTATGCCTTTTTCACTGTTAGCCAACACCAGTAAACTGATCATAGCTAAACTTACTTCACAAATCACCTGTAGAAAATACTGTAGATAGGGAAAGCACATTTAACAAGTATGCAGGATATTCGATCAAGATATCTGCTGTCTTTCCCGCTAGTCAACATCGTAATCTCAGATCGAATAGTTAAAAGTCAACTTTAAGATATCTACTATGTCATTTGGACTATACGTAATGTGAATTCTAGATTTCTTGAACTACATTTTGACTAGTCAAAACGCTGATTTCAGATATCTAGAATTGAATTTTGACTAGTCATAATTCCTCATTTTGAGTATTGGAATTATTGAATTTTGACTAGTCATAATTGTTGTTTCCTCACGGCTGACACACATATCTCTAATTAATCTAAATTTGACGATATCTTATTTATCTTTTTGGATGTCTCAAAGTAAGATATGATTAGTCAAAGTTCAGTTGTAGATATTTACTTGTTGTAAGTACTTGTTTTCCAAGATATCTAGAATTCTCACAGTGACATAATAGATATCTTAAAATTGACTTCTGAGTCAAAGTTTAATTGCAGATACCTGTTAAGTGGACTTTTGAGTAATCACATTGTAATTTTGACTATTCAAAATGCATTCCTAGATATCTGAAATACAATTGCGGGTATTCAAGTAAAGACTGTTAAAAGTGCTTGCCATAGCCACGAGGGCGTCTGAATGAATGCACAGAGGAATGACTGGCTTTTAAAAACACCTGTAGGTCGAGAGCACCTAGAGGTGCTTTCACTTGGTGGAATAGCTCCAGCTGAATCCAACCTGAGCACACGTGTAATAATGGTGAGTGAAACCAGCTGTGTGCCTTCAGTTATCTTCCTTAAACCTTTCCTCATAGCTGTGCACAGAAAAGTAGATTTAGCTTTCTGCTTAAGACGCCACTACAGCAGTGGGTTTTCTTCTGCTTAGTTATTCAGGTCTTATTGAAGTCTTTTAGATAAGTTTTAGATTTTTTTTGCAGAGGCTTAAATGAAACATCCATTTGTTTATGTCCAGGGTTGTTGTGGTAGTTGCAGCTCTGTTCCACTTTTCAGATTTAAACAAACTGATTATTTCCTGTGTCAGGAGAGTTTCTGAACCAATGTTTAACCTCCCATGTTTAGTGTCATTAAAATGATTCTGATATTATCATTTTCAGGATATTTCAGTTTTAGTCACTTAAGTCAGCCACGTTTATCTTCTCTCTGCAGACACAAGCATATTAACACCCATCAATAATGTCATGTAGTGTCTAAATACAACACTTCCATGAAAAGTTTGGCAGGACTGCCAATCTGTGCTGTAAATGTATGCCAATTAAAATTTCTCTGTGGAGGGAAAGTGTTGTTTTCTCCTGGCGTCACCTGACACACAGACAAAAGACCTCAGTCGCCTCTAAACACTCTTTTTCCACTGCATTTTCTGCCGCAGTAATGTTCCATTTTTCTCCACAACAGGGTTTAGATTTACACACAGTCCATGAAGGTTTATTTTAAGGGCAACTCAAGTATTATATGTCAGTACAATTAGGTGTATTTGCACTTCCTTCTTACTTTTAGTGTTACTCCTCCACACTTAAGCCCAGCTTTACAGTCTCTGGTTGAAATGTTAAGTAATGTACAATGAACACTCTGACAAAGTGTTGACAGAAAGTGACAGTAGATACATGAAGTGACTTCATCTGGCTGGTAATTACATTCCTGATTAATAACAGTAGCCCCTTAATGGGTTTCACCAACAGCTTAATGCTTTTAAAAAGCTGCACATAACTTCAATCTGATTAGACACAGAGAAGTTCTGCGAGACGTTAAACACCCATAGAGCATAAGCGTGAGTAGCTACGTGCCTGTTAAAGGGAGATTTTCTATTTTCTCATTTCCTCAGTTGGACACAGGAGGAAATGCAGGGCCCTTAACTAACGGACAATAAGCCCTTCAGCGGATTCATCACCCGGTCTGGCCAAACAATCTGAACAGCTTCGATCAAATGGACTCGCAGTAACAGAAAGCAGCTATTGCAGAACACACGCATTATATAAACAAGGGTATTGATTTAACACTATTGCTCTTATGGACACAGGCTGAAAATAACACTATAATTAGGGTTTCTTAGAAAGGTTTTATTATTAGGTGGGGTTAGTTTCCAATGAAAGTATGTGTAACCGAGAACATTTAAAATATATTCACAGCAAATCTCTAAATGTCACTGATATTGCAATTACTCACAAATCCTTATACTTGTGCACTTGTTATGAGATGTGGTGAAGATGGCAGAAGGCTTCAGGACTAACTAAACTCAACACTAAACATCACTAATTTTATTTAATTTGTTGGTTTCTAAGCAGCCATTGGTTTACTGAGTTACACTCAATCCTAAACTGTCTCTAGAGCTCTGTTTCCTTCCTTTTGATAAAGTTTGGATCTTTTAAAGGCCATGGCCACCGCAGCATTCGGTGCACAAATCTTTTTATTTCCAAAGATAGCAGGTGCTTAAAGAAGCAGATGTAAATGCCTTTATGAGCCGTATATAACTGCTCTGTGGGATTATCCACTGCTAAAGAGCATCAAAAGAGACATTTGTTTATATGAAAGTGACAAAGCTGTGCGAGAGAAACAAAGAACAAATGCTTCAACTCAGCTATAATGAGGTAAAATCACATGGCATGAAAGCAGACTGCGATGAGATAAAGAAACGGCCCTTTCTGCTGTTTTATAGCTTCTGCCTTTCAACATCCTACTCGCGAGACAGCGTCGAAGAGACACTGAAGTATAAATATCCAACAATGTTTGGATGGCTGGCTTTCATTGCATCATTTATGTCTCATTGTAACGTCCTTCCCGTTCTGTTTCCTTTTTCGGATTAGTCTACCTGTCAAGGTAAACCCAGATTAGTGCTTCAGCAAAAACTTGCTGAATGTCTTAAAGCAAATAAGGAGAGAGTCTAGGTTTAATAGTCCATGTAGTTTACAGTAGAAAGTTCCTGTATTGGCTGATCTCGGCAGGGGGTAAAAGCAAAAAAAAAAATCATTGCCTCATTGTAAAGTTTTTTTTTCTCGTTATAAATAGAAACACGGTGAATAACATAACTTTCCAATGTATTCAAAGACAGAGGGTGTCTACGTTCTTAGAGTGATTTGAAATTTGTATTCATATTTACAGAAGGTGTTGACAGTTAGTTCAGTTACTACAGATTTCAGTTGATTTCTCTTGCTTCGGCTCAGCTTTTAAATGTGAAACACGCCCGTGACTCCCCCTGTCTGTTGAGTCCTTCAGCTCTCGTCTCAGATATGGCAAAGGGTACGCCATCCGTGTATGCTCAAATCCGAAAGCTTTGAGTTAATTGGAAGAGAGACGTGTCTTTATCATCACTTGTGTTCACTTTTTAAAAAAAGTAACATTTTATGTGGCAGAAAAATATACAGTGAGACCTGGAGCAGTTGCCGCCACCTCGACTACTTTCAAAAACAATGTTTACTAGTTAGCACAACCGGCTACAACCTTGTGTCACATTTCTAAGCAATCCCTCGGTTTTGTGTCCACTGTTCTCAGCTGCGTTACACGATTACACAAGGTGGATGGTCCCACCTGTGCTGTGCAAGTTGGCAGCAGCGCCCGGCAGCTGTGGTGGCACCCCGTTCAGAGTGGGAGAACACAGACGCTGGCAGCCGCCTCCTGTCTGAAAACATCCCGTGAAGCACACAAATCACCGTTCGCTGTACATTTTTAAATATTTACATCAAGAGAAATACTATTCTTTAAGGTAATGGAGTCCAACACATTTGACAGTTTATAGCAAAGTGTACAATATATACAAAAAAGAAATGCATGAATACAATCACGAGTAGTTAGATTTCTTCACATCTTTTTGTTGCTCTGGTACCAGTAGCTGAGGAGCTCTGTGTGCCCCGTGAAGCACATTGTAAGTCACCCCGCTCATTCCCATCAGGTCAGTGGGAGGTCAGGACTGCTGCTAAATGAAATACTCCTTTTGGTTTTCACCGGGAGCGCTCTGAGAGTCTGCCTCGTTGCTGAAGGGGAACTCGTGGCCTTCTTCTGGCTGCACTGCTTTGACGTCTTGGCTCCTATAAGTCTCTCGTCTGCTGCAGATGAATCTGGCCATTATCGCCAGCGCAGACACGGTGACAAAGATCACTACAGCGATCACCCCTGCAAAGAACAAAGCAGTCATATAGCCTGATGGATCATTATTTCCTCACCAGGACATAAAATCACCATGTCAAAAGGTAAACTGTGACGTTTTTAAAATCAGCTGCCAGTATTTGGGACAGAGCAGAAATGAAACACAAGCACACGCTGTAGAACGACACTTTTCTGAGACAAGGTGTATTTTTATTTCATCTAAATATCTTTTAGTTAATCTTCTAGTTCTTTTCTCATTCATTTCTCTTTTTCTAACATATAAAACGATCTCGTTGTCAGCTCTGTTCTCCAACCTCCCCCTCCTGTCTATATGTTAGTGCAACTCTTTCTCTTAGCCTTACTAATTGAATCTCATATTTTTCAATGTATTGTTATGTGGTATTTACCGAAACCTTTATGTATTGCTATAACTATTGTTTTTATTCATACGGAGACGGACTACATTACCTCCGATTAGAGCTGAATCAGTCCTGATGGCGTTGACTAAAGGCTGAACTGGATCCATTGGACTAGGCTGTTCTGCAGAGACAGAGGCAACGAGACGAAGAGATTGAAGAAGGAAAGTAGGAAAGGGAAACAGATTCACTGGCAAAAGCAAGTAGATCAAATGTTAGAAGAGAACCAAAGGTGATGTAGAATTTATGAGAGAAAGGCTAACTGATTGTAGAGATAGATAAGGACAATGCTGGAGCCATCACACACACACAGCTCGTTGAAAGGCTCAGCACAGCCTCAAAAGTCGTCTGACTAATCTCATCTGTCATAGTGCCATCACGCTGCCTGCTTACCGAAGAAGATGGTTAATGAGCCCATAAAAAGTCTAATGAACAGCCCTGAGAATATTAAAGCCAAACTAGAAAGATTCTGACACTGAAAGAAGGGTGGATTGCGTAACTAATGACATATACATACACAGCATTAGCATACAGCTGCTTGTACCTGATGAGGAGTGTGTGGTTTCTGCTGCGTAGGGATTCACAGCAGATGAGGAACCACAGCTCGACTGGGACAGCGGGCCGGTGACAATAACGGGGCTGTCAGGGTGCAGCAGAGCAGCTTTCAGAGGACTGATGGAGTTAAAGTGAACAGCTGACAGACAGCCGGTGAACCCAAGAGAAGCCAGCGCGGCCAACTCTGCATCCACCTCACCAGACTCTAGAGACAGAGAGAAACGCAAAGAGACTGAGTGTCGATCAGTGAGATCCAATTACTCATCCAGTGATTCACCAGTAATGAATATTACGTGTGTGTATGTGTGTGTGTGTGTGTATATATATATGTATGCCACGATTAAAGTTATAACTAGAATTATTTTCTGTCCAGCAATAGCAGTTCAGTGTATTAAGATTAGTTTGTCATTGCTTGTGGTGCAACGCTGGTAATTTTCTGCATTTTTCATCAGTGGTCAGCCTGGTTCTGCTGGAGGTTTGTCTTGTTAAAGGGACTGTTTCCTCTCCACTGTCGTCTCAGTGCTTGCTCAAGTGGGACTGTTGGGTTTTCTCCAATATTTTGTATATATTTTCATATATTTATGTAATGTGTAAGGTCCTAAACCTTACACCAAAAAGTGCCTGGGGATGACTAATGTTGTGATTCTGCACTATAGAAATACGGTATAAAGCAGCAGAAACAGAGCAGCCACAGTGATGCTCCTCAGCAAGGTGAGCCACTTTACTGCCACTGTGGAGAAAACTACTTGGCAGCATGAAATAAGCTAAAATGTCAGATCGGTTGTGTTTTTAATAAGCCTGCACCGTGTTTCAACACAGGATGTTTTCACATTAGTTTCTGTGTCAGTATAAACACCACATCCCACAGAATCAGCCAGTATGGACATCGTTTCTGAGGGATCGATGTTTCAGTCCTGTTAAACTGTCAAGCTTTGAGCTAATCCTGTGGAGTGAGAGGGAGGGGGGGGGAGAGAGAGAGAGCACTCTCGCCTTACAGAACAGCCCGATAGCTTTATGGCCAATCATGTGGATTTCACACCACATCCAAGCAGGTGGCACAAAATGTAAAAGGGAGACAAGGAGAGGTCGCCAGCTGTCTTGGTGTTGTTCGGTTTGGTTAAAGTTACCTTTGGATTGTAAAATACTACATGCTATTAAAGCTATTAAGCAAGTGTTTGCCTCACCAATGGATATTCAAGCCTCATTTAAATCTCTAATGTTGGAACCAAAAACGCTCAAAGATTTTTTAAGATAATTATTCATGGATTAAAGTGTTTGAATATATGAATATACAGAAACCTTAGGGAGGAAACTACTGTACTCACAGCGTCACTATTCGTGACAGCAGGTGCTAAATAAAACCTTCAGGGGCTATAAATGTCAGTACAAACAACAATTATTCCTGCAGTGCAATATGATTACACAGCACATCATTGCCACTCATCTCGGTTATTACCAGAGTGAAACAACATTTTATCATCAGGACACTGCAGAGCGGCCCGGCTGGACAGGGTTGTTTATCGGCTGGATATTTGATCAGGATTAAGTTGATTGAGTTTCAGATTGAATGTCATCCCCTGACCAGTAGGAAATACATGCGTATATAGAGACTGTCCTGCGAGAGGGGGGGGAAGCGACGGAAGGAAACTTAGTAAAACTGATCATGTCGTAGACACTCTGTTGGTGCATTAACAGACCATATGTTTCTAAGACAACACTTTTTCTCTGTCTCCACATTTTACTTCACATTAAGCAGTCGATAGTCTGATGGTGCATTAACGTACCATATGTTTTAACACCAGTTAGGAAGACAGTTTCAGTCTTCCTTTCACTTTTCCCGCTAATTAAAGTACATGCAGGTAGGGAGTTTGTCTCTGAGGCCTTTTAAGAACTAATTTGCTTCACTTGGCATGCGTGTACACATGTTTCACAAGTCATTAAGTAGTCAACTGTGGTTAGGGTCAGATCTGTTAATTAAAGTATTAATTAAAGTTAATTAAAGTATATTTTGCCTGAATCTGCAAAGTAACTCATCGTAAGTCAACATGTTCGGGTGAACTACCAATTACCTTAAAACTGTACTTTCCACCACCTAGTCAAACACGTCAGCTTTCTGATGAAGGAATATCCAAGAACTGTACTCTGAGGGGGTGATTGGTGTGTGGAGAGATGCAGTACTTCATCAGGCTCAAAACCATTCGCTGCAAAAACTGAACTCCCCCCACTGACACATATTATGATGCCACACTCCAGTGCTATGTGCTGCATTAGTGGGACTCTGACTATGTGTTTGTGAACAAACTCAGCAAGAGAAAGTCCTTGTTTGTGGACACCTTCATCTATTTCTGATACTGAAAAACATGAAACCAACAAACAAATCCAACAAAAAACTATTTTCACAGATGAACTTGGAATGAATGGGTCCAGAGCTGACTCCAGATTGTCCGTGTCAGATGTGTTCATGTTTGTGAAATTGTCCTTTTGGACTAGGCGAGGGGTGGTCCCTGGGTAGTGTGAGCTGGAGCTGCAAAAAGTGCTGTACACTGCAGGACTGCAGTGCAGTGTCTTGTTTGGCACAGTGTGTGCATGTTATGTATGTAACACTGGCTTTGCAAAGGAGAGAAGTGCAGGACAACGGCAGAAGGGACGGGGGAATATTTACTATGCTTTCTGGTGTTGTGCGGAGCAGTTCGGATAAAAGGTGTCGTCAACCTGCCCACAGTTCTCCGATGATCCACCTGCTGCATTCACATACTGCACCTCACTGTAACGTTTACAGCAGTGCATGTCTGAAAATGGCTCAGTATGAGCACACTGGCAGTACTGGTCGTGTGTCCATGAACTCAGGACTGTCCACCTCCTCCCAGGTGCTGCCCTTTAACTCCGCCTCTAAGTTTATCACTAGCTGTCTCTCTGTCGTCTCTGTGTTTTTCTCTACGAGCATCCCAGTCTCTCCTTTCTTTCCTGGTTCATTAGTTAGGGTGATGGATGACATGGCTGGTAGGGAATGACAGTGTATCAACTATCTTGCTGCCTCTCTGATACTCTGATACAGCTGTCTGAGTCCTCTGGTTCAGCAGAGGGAAGGCGGGGTCACAGACCAACATGTCCTGGGTCACCAAGCATCAATATATATCCATTTCTTATGTGTGCGCTGTGTGTTCATGCTCAAAACTCCCCCACAAAAGTCACTGTACATTATCCAGTAGCACAGTTGTGAGTGCAGCTTCAACACTGCCTATTCTCCAGACAAGCGCAGGGATATCAGTATATAGATTATACAGTATATTGTAGCTGGGTTCAGGTTGTGCTTCCTAAGTTAGCTTTGCGCTGAGTACTGGTTCCAGGGGCAGACAGAGTCCTGTAGGGGACGTTGGAAGTGATGTAAAGTACAATGTTCTGCCATGCAAGTGAAGGGTCAACTGTATCATCTAACTTCCTGGTTTCATTTGACCCCGTCGTCAGCAGCTGAGACTTATTGGTTGTTATGCTGAATCACAGGGTGCTGACTCCAATCTTCTAAGTAATTTGCTCTTTTCAATCTCTCCTCATTACCATACAAAGTGAAGGACCTTTTCTAAAGTTATTACCATTCCGGCTGTCTGAGGCCAGGCTCAGATAGACACTAAACACTTACTGTATTTCCTGAACTAAAAACAATACCATTTACAAAGATACCTCAGCCACCCATATGGCTCTATAGTG
>JAUMHF010000019.1:17904524-17934867 GCA_032359275.1 Microctenopoma steveboyesi | reverse complement strand
AACACTTACTGTATTTCCTGAACTAAAAACAATACCATTTACAAAGATACCTCAGCCACCCATATGGCTCTATAGTGCATCTTAATGTGACTTAAGTAGGTGGCTCCACATTAAGTGATGTCTGAGCTTGTTCTTATCTTGCATCTTCACAGTAAAGTGCGACCACTTGAACATGAATGTCAACCACAGCTGTTGCTCAGGCTAAGGTTTTCCCACTGGACCACCTCCCACGATGAACAGATGAACAGCAGCAAGCTTTACAGCGGTCCAAAGTCTCTGTGCTGCTGTTGAAATGAGTCTGTTCAAGTGCAGGAGACTGCAGTATGAGAGCCTCACTCACCCTGCACCCTGCCCAGGATGAGTGATCTGATGCTGTTGAATTCCAAGTCCGATGTCAAATTGAAGTCCTCCTTAGCATTCTGGTCGATCTGAAAGATAATGTATGTCACATATGTAAGAAAGCACAGACTGGAGACTTCGTGGCTGCAGAGTAAGTTAACATGAAAACACAGTTACTGGATTAGACAGACCTGCAGCCTGATCTAGATATTAAAAGAGCTTCAGCCCCAAAGCTGGAGACCAGTACTTCACAGTACCTGAGCAGAAAAGACTAAAGAGAGCAGATGCTGTGGTGGTAAATGACTCACACAGACGTGTGTCCATGAACTCAGGATGTGTGTGTTTCATAATAACACACACAGGGGTGATGCATTGCTTGCTAACACCGAGATTTGGGTTTTGGTGAACCATTTATCAATTAGACATCTGCCAATGTGGATCAAACCAAGACTAAAATGGAGCCACGCAAAACAAGCACAAAGCAGCCCGAACAAAGAGGGAAAGGAAGCATTTATGGATTTTACTCCACAAAGTTTCAAAAGGCCTCTTGGCATTTTGGTGCTGTAGGCAATAAATCCAAAAGACCAACATTCGTGACCCTGTGCCTCAGGGGTTGTATGATAGAGTAAATCAGCTGTCATTCACAAAGCAAACATCTGGATTTATATTTGACATCTGAATGTCTGAACTGGTCACCGTCTCTTTTCTAGTTAATCCCACCAGGACATCCCGAAATAAATGTTCTTCTCAGCGTGTAGAGTGCCTGTTATTTCATCTTCCGTTAACTCGAGTTCAGGACGGACTTGATTCACGATTCATTTACAGCAGCAGTGATCAGATTCACTTAACAGTCGACATCATCCTTAAGCATCTTCTTCTCTTCCTTGCTCCCCATGGGTCGACTTCCAGTGTTGCTAAAATAATCTGCAATGCTTGTGGTGATGTCTGTGACACTGAATTATTTGGTGCGCTCGTGTGTGTACCTGAACAGAGACGGTGGCTGCCTGTCTCCTGATGGTCACAGTGTGCAAATGTCCATCAGCCAGGTTTGTGACTCTGCTGCCCAGCACCTCAACGTCTCTGCTGCTGTGTAACTTGTACCTTAGCTCCAGCTCATCTATGCAAACACAAACACAAACTAAATATACAACACAAGCAAACACAAACTTTGGAATGTTTGTTTCAAGCCAAACAGTAAAAAAAGCTCTAGCTGTGAACAATAGCATATCATGTGATCTCATTTTACAACGTTGCAGCTTCCAGCTGGTCTAAAATTATAAAGACTGGTGTGTGAGATTTGGAATAGGTTAAGCCATTTAACATTTAACGTTTTTGCCTCATATTAATATCATCGAAGACCTCAATCCTTCAAAAGAACATTTCCATCAGATACTAGCTGGTGAATTAAAACCCACAATCCATTTAATAGTGTTCTATACAATTCAATGATATAAAATAATTACTCCGTTGTTGCACTCCATAACCTCTTTCCCTATCCTTGCTGCTGAGATAATTTGAATTCTCTGAGATATCTGTGCACTTTACAGATGATCAGACACGATAGGAAATGTCAGGGCCAAACCCATAATACGTGATGTCATATCAAATGTATTTGTATTATAAATCTATTTTTCAAATGCATGCCAATGGATGCAATGCCCAGTATCATAACAGAAAATCTTGATAATTAATAGGGTTTGGAGAGGGCACAGGGTGTTTCAGGCTCACAGAGAGTGACTCAGGAAAGAGTCTCTGTGTGCAGCAGCTTCTGTTACTGCAAGAGTAAAAGACAGAAACATGAGACAGGACATTCGCGAGCACCCCAGATAAATACTTGCTGAGAATTAATTAGATATTTCAGCAAGAGCTGTGCAGATATCTATCAGCTACATGAAGAAGTTTCCCTAAGTTATTAAAAAGCTTAGAGTTGCTTCTAACAGCTGAACCTAAAGGTTTTATTCAAATATCTTTCTCTGAACAATCATGCCTCTAAATATTTCCCACACTTGCTAGTTGTACTAATGACAACTGATGTTACTCGAGAATGCATAACAAATACCTGAACTCTGCGTCTCGCTAGTTTAAAAAAACGCGTTAGAAAGCAGCAGCATGGCTGCACGTTACTGTGATTTAATGGTGCAAAGTTTCAAGGTGGAACAAGGGATAGAAATGTGAAAAACCCTTCTGAAAACAGAATTACTGCTTAATTAAATGTAGAAAGAACGGTGGAGGAGAGCGAGGAAGATATGGAGTAAGAGGAGAGGGCAGCTGAACTTAAGTAAATGCAGGAAAACAGTGGCCAAATGAACACATTTGTGCAAACTCCTTTTGATCCTCCTCACCGTGACTGTTGATAAGCAGGGCCAGGTATTCCCCATAGAAAGAGTTGACGTAGAGCAGTAGAGCGGGGCTCTGGCTTGTTCTGAAGCCTAGGGAAATATTCTCCCCCCTCAGCGTCATGTCAGAGTAGATGGAGGAAGGCCAGGCGCTTCTGTTCCTGCTCAGTTCATACGGCTCGTTCAGGATGTAGGCGATGGATGTTGTAGACTTAAAGGTGGCTGAAGCCTCTGAAAGAGACCATTTAAAGGGGGGTGTTAGTGGTAAAGCTGACTAACATCTCTGTGTTTACCCAAAGGAAAAGTGCATTTAGCACCAATTGTACATCTTTGTTGGAGATTTGTTAGGACTATTGTCATCTTCTGTCTGTAATTGCTTAAAACCAAATATCAAATATTCTTTTATCTGCTTCATGTGTCATTTCAACAGGATTTCACTGGAATGTGACTTGCTTTAACTCATCACTTTACTTTTTAACAAGGTTGGAACAGAGTAAAAATAGATCACATCAAAGAAAAACTGTCAGCATGAACTTATTAACTGTGTTTGTGTTTCGTAGATACACTGTGCAACACTGTTTCATTTCTAAGCCCTTCACAATTGTGTTGAATTATCTCTTCCGTTAATTTGTAGTTTCTCATTATTTTGTCAAATCACGGTCTCGGCAACAGCTTCAGTTCATAAACACAGCAAATGTATTTCTACAGAACTCACACTGAAATTGTGGTGACTTTTAAAAATCAATTCAACAGGTCCTTGACGAATCACGTGGCTGATACATTGGCCTGGTGGGCTGGAAGGTCTCACTGAGATTATCTGATGCTCGGCCTTCAGCTCAGAATGGGCTCATTGGGACCAGCTCAAAGTGAGTGTTGAAAGGATGAAATGTGCTCAGTGGACCAGTCCGGCCATCAGGACCAGTCTAATGCTGACTCCTCCTCATTCAAGCACCAGTACATCACTAGTTAGAGTTTTAGGAGGTTTTTACAGACCATTAGCCACTCTGTTGCTCTGCACATGAACACGCATCCATATGCTACAATAGTCCTGTATCTAAAGGGATTTATACAATGCCCCAAATAATGTGCAATAGAGACTTTTTATATTGGTCAGTCATACCATAGCAGTGATACTCTCCTACCCTACTTGCATGCACTCTTAGCCTCACGCTTTCAACACCGTATGGAGCCTCCAAATCCTGAAGCTAATGCAAGCTGGCGTGCTACAAGTCACAAGAGACATTTCTGCACCAGCATCTTCAAACACAGCACCATTTAAATGGGGGTGATATAGATATTCCTCCAAAAATTATCGTTAATTATCACTGTCTGTGACTGCCACATCAGACTGCCAAGCAAATCTCTTCTTTATTTGGCGAGCCTCTAGATAGGGTGCATACCGCGAACTGGCAATAAAAACAGCAAGAAAACAAAAACAGACTGCTGTTAAAGTCAAACAGATACAATATTATTATATGGATACCACATGAGGGAAATATATCACTGATGAATACAAGCGCAAGAACAGTCGTAAGGGGCGTAATGTGATACGGTGAAAACAAAAGCAGGATAAAGCTCTATAAGAGAAACCTCAGAATGTGAAAACATTGCTATCATAGTCAAAAGCTGTTTCAATTAGTGTTTGAGCATAAGCTCTCTCATACTCATTTTCCAAACGTTACATTGCGTGGAGGAATGGCACACGTTACATCACACTTCGCCTCACGGAAACACTTGATCGTCATTCTCCTCCTCATCATCTCTTCTGCACAGGAAAATTAAATTGTCAATTTAATTGTAGTGATAGTGAAAAAAGAAACAACAACAAATGAGCCAATGTGAAAAAGGGGGAGATACTTTTAATTAGATGATATCAGTCCTTGTTTCCCTCAGTTTCTTTTCAGCCTGTGTGTCATTTTGACTGTCAATTCATTTGAACTGTCTGGCAGCTGTTAGAGGTTTTTGATGAGTAGACATATCTAGATAAAAATGTGTAGGTCTAAAATACTCTACAGAAAAATATTGTAAAATACAACCAAGTTTGTGTTGGATTAAAACTGAACTAGATGTTATTTTAGTCACATTTCTTCTTTTTGATTCTTATTGATTCCTTCATCAATATTAAAAAATAATCAACTGTTACTTTAGGGTGGAAAATACTGATCGTCTTTGTCTTCACTGGAAGGAAGTTTCCAATATAATGAAATGTCTCTACCTTCATGACAAAAGGCTCCGGTGTAGGCCGACTGGCCACAGTCACACGAAAAACCGTTGGCTTTTTCAACACAGCGACCCAGGTTCTGGCACAGGGAACCGTAGCTGCTGCAGTGACCCGGGCAGCCAGGTCGAACCCCAGGGGTGATCATCGCCCTCTCCTCCAAGTCCAGAGTGACACCATTCAGCTGCAGAGAGCGGATGCAGCCTAGAAAGCCTTTCTGTCTGGATGCAGTACCTCCTGTCAACAGAAACAAATTCAAGAGGAAAATTACACAAAGGGCTAAAGAGTCCAGTCTGCTATTCACTACATTAATTTAAAAGAAAGGTAAAGAGTTTGCACAGAATCCTGAAGGAATTTTCTCACATTTACTGCAAACATGTTAGAACAGGGGGAGAAAAGCATAGCTGAATCCCTCGTGCTTTCCTTTTGTGCTTCTGTGCTTTCTTCTAACTTAAAAAGTTTCAGTAAGTTTAGATGTAGTTTAGTTTTGTCCAACCAGAATAAAAACTTTACCTTCCAAGTGTAATGAAAAGTAGCCTAATTGGTTATTTAAAACACTTAATCTGACAACAATGGTCACACTGCGTTTTTAATTCTCCATGTAGTAAATTAAAAAGGACAGTCATGCGAGGCTCTGCAGGACACTGGGACACAGCCACTGCTTATATCACTGTGCTGGCTGTTGAGCCATCTGGTGTCTTCTTTCCAGGAAATAGGAACAATGTCTTACTCCCTTTTAACATACAGCAACCTCATGCTGTGTGAGTTTAGACTTTGCAAAATTACATTTCTCCTGCAGTCTGATAAAGCTGTGATCAGCTGGAGCGTCATGTCCCACCACTAATTCACTAACCTATGTGAGACTGGACATGTTACCGATTGTCATTCCCACTGAGTAAAACACCAGCACATAAAACTCCTATTTTATGATTTAATGATGATGTGGAGCTCCTACAAAGTACTGAGTGAAAAGGCTAAAAGCGTTCAACCACTCATTAATGTGTGTGTTTTACCTACAGCTCATACAGGAATATGTGTAACACTGTGTATGCGAAATATATTCCTTTCATGGCAATAAATGAAGCTGAGCCAGAATAACTTTGGGTCATATAAATTCACCCGAGGACACATGGTGTCTTATTAAGTCATACAAGGCAATTTTATACATTACAAATGGGACACACCATTCAGAGCAATATAGATGCCTTTGCAGTATTGTGAATTCTGATTTCTCAGATGGGATGCTGCTAACATTATAGATTAACAATAACAATCTCTGAATCACTCAGCCTTTCACTTTCCAAAACACAACAGTTGAGACATTCAAACGCTCATATTGCTTCGCTGGAAATCAAGTCAAACACAAACAATCTCTCCCACAGCCGTCCATCTCCTAATCCCATCACATTTCTATTCACGTATATAAATCCCTCTGCATCCGTGGTAAACACCGTCCAGGACAGTTTTGCTCGCATAAGGAGTGAGACTCACTGCCACTTCTTTCTAGTTATCCAGAGAGGATTATTAGCTTAACATAGGGAGCCACCTCCATCTCTCCACATCTCTCCAATCGTATTATTTGCTGCTTGATTTTCTTTCTCCTTCGTGTGTTTACAAATGAATGAATGACCATAATATTTACTGAAAGATAAAGCCTCATAATACAAAATGGATTTTCACCCCCCTCCAACCAGATAAGAGCGAAAGGTTAAACAGCATTATGAAAGTCTGTGGACGAGATGAAGATAAGAGAGTTTAAACTGATGAAGTAAGGAGGAACAAAGTACAACGACACTGCTGACAAACTTTAAAAGTTCCTTCTAATGAGCATCAAAGTCTAATCTAATCTAATCATGTCATCAGGAAAGTATTTCTCTCAGGCATTCAGTAGCATAAATCTTCTCTAAATGATTGATAAACAGTAAACACATACAATTAAAAACAAATCAATCAACTTCAATAACACAATAATTCCACACTTGTATGTGTGCTTTCCATCCAGGGGGTATTTTTTTTAGGTGAAGACGACACAGAAATAGATCCTTCCTCTTTCTGCAGGTATCGCTCACATTGCTGCTGTATGTTTCCTGTGTTCAGTTACTCAGTCTGCGCCCTGCACCTGGCTCTGCAACACGCATACAGACCAAGTGAACCTTCAAGGTCAGGACACAGTGAAGGTGCTGGTCCTTATGATCAATAGCCTAATTGGAATGTTTTAGCTTAAATTAACCAGGGCAAACATCACACCAGTGACAGTCAACAAAGTCAAATGATGAAGTTTGAACACAATATATCCATGACTATTTTGGGGAGGCTTCCCATAGCTTCTGAAGCCTTATTTTTCGATCTGACAGCCTTATTTTATACCTTTAAAGGTGTCAAGGATAATGCGTCCACAGCCTTCTGTTGGTGAGAATTAACACTGTCTCACTAAATGTTGGCAGCAAGTCTGCCTCAAACTAAGATCTGCTCTGTTTTTGTTTTGGTTACAAAAGACAAACAAATTCTAATCACATTGCCATAAAACATGGATATTTATGAATAATAACCACCTTTCAATAATCAGAAAATGTCCACTGAGCAGCTCGTATTTCTAGTGTAGCGCCACAAACTGAACACAGGCAGCACACATAAGGCTGCTTATCCACTTTCAAAGCACCTCAGGTCAGCTGGATTAGATCCTAAGGATGGGGCAGCATATGCAGCTGCCATCTATGCCAACAGCTGCCCATTGGGACTTGTGTGCGGTGCAGCAGCAACACTTATAACTACAATTTTAGTTCCTACTGTGTCCAAGCAGAGAGAGTCTATTGAAGATTCAGATGACGTATGTGCTCATCTGCTTCCCTGCTCACGAGCGTGTGTGTCTAATCTGAGATTAGGACAAGATGTCACAGCAGTTATCACCAGCATCCTTCTGCCAACGAGGTGAATGTCAGTGGTCAAATAGCATCATTCTCTCAACAACATCACAAATGGTAATCCTTCCTGTATGGTAAACTATCCCAGCCTTCTTTAATTAACACTGCTCACCCGTTACACACACTTACTTTGAATTTAGCTCCTCTGAACACTGTTTTGAAAGCATTGGAGAACACACTCTTCCCCCCTCACCTATGAATAACTGGCTGTTGAGCTGCAGATGAATGTGTCCATCAGGAGGAGCTTCCTGCGTAGCAGCGGGGAGCCCGTCAACACGAAGCAGCGCCTCCTTCACATTTCTCTCTGCTCGCACAATATGCCAACGGTTGTCATTCAATGGGACGCGTGTCTCCACCCGCACTTCCAGCGGGCCATTCCCCACATCAAAGGAGAAAACGACCTCTGAGGAGGCTGCAGAGGAAGGTAAGAGGCAGAACAATGATGGACACTAAATTAAAGAAAGAGAAGAAACACAGAAGACATGGTTGCACCCAGACTGGATGACTGTCACGCCAACAGACTGAGTTTGACTTGTTCCTCCTGTACCACGGCAGGCTGATTAACGAACCTTCGTTGACACTTAGAGATAATTAGGTCCTCTGATGGGTGAGCCATTGTAAATCTCCAATGTCACTTCCAGACGCTGCAGCCTCATCTTTGCGCTGAGAGAAAACGACTTTAAACAATTCATCGTGCCACTGTGTTTAATGATGTGTAGAATCTTACAGCAGGTTTTATTCAACTTTAAGTTTATTTTTCAATTTCTTTTGTATTATATATAAGAAAATAACAAAAAAGAGTTAAGATTGAGATTGAGAGATATTGTTCTTTGAAATCTGTTTTACTGAACTGATTTTAGGGATTGTATATATGCAGGCATTTTAACAGCAAAAGCATTTTCCTCAGCTTGGCTCCAGATTGTGCCATCTTTCAATAAACCCATGAGTCAGTTGTGTTCCTCCGGCACCATATGTTGGCAGGAGTGTGAAGTGACTTCCTCCCACCCGTCCATCTGTTGGCAGGATGGACAGACAGCTGGACACAAATCTGAGCTGATCCACAGATCAGCCCAGGGCAGAAAGAATAGACACACATCTGTTTGTGTGTGTGTGTGTGTGTGTGTGTGTGTGTGTGTGTGTGTGTGTGTGCCAGCGCCTTTCTGAGACCGGCTCTGTGGTATCATCAGTCTAAAGCTATTTCCCTCTTCAAGTCCAGTTCTGCACTGTCAGCACATAAGCAGCTCACAATTTTATGCCACTAATGATCTTTTGCTTTAATCTAGTAAGAGCTTGTTGCAAATAAGAAATAACGTGTAATCTGCCTTTAACTGTCACTTGATTCCACATTCATGGAAATATATAATATTTTACTGGTCAATTCGTTTTGACATAAGATTAAATTAGATCCAACTTTATTGTGAGGGCACAAAGTACAGATACTTAAGCTTCTAAGCAGAAGCATTTATATAATACGTTACATTACAACATACAGAGCCTAAAACAGTTACTATGAATAGAATATACAGAACAATATATTATTTACATTAATGTATGCAGAATGCAAAAACTACTGTTACATGTTTTATTACAGGAAGCAGGACGAAAAGTGAAGTCTGTATGAAGTCTGAGATGAAAGTAAATGTTTATGAGTTACAGTAAAATATACACGGTATAAAGTTGTAGGTCTAATAAAGAACACAGAATTTATTCAAGTGACTAGTTTGCTTTGATGTCACTGAGCAGCGTGGTTCAGCAGGGAAACAGCTGAAGGAAAGAAACTGTTCTTGAAACTGCTGGTCCTGGTTCTGAGGTTCCTAAAGCGCCCCCCTGAAGGGAGGGTGGGCAGGGTGAAAAGTGTCCCTGATGATGTCATGGGCTGCTCGTAGCCACCTGTTCTCACAACCCTTTCCAATAGGTGGGAATTTTGTGATGGAAAAATCAGCCAAAATATATATAACTGTTGTCAATTAAAAAAAGATGAAGCTGACGTTTGTGATGATCTAACAAGACTTCCATGGATATTTAAAGCATGTTTTACAAGGATGCACTGCAGTGTAATCCCATAGCTTCTTTTTAGCAGTGTGATCAGGTTCAAATGTTATTTTGCTCATTACTTTGTTGCTGGTAGAGGTTAGGGAAGCTAAAATGTATTAACTCTATAGTCACTTGTGGTTACTGCATAACTTGATATTTTAGAGGAACAAATTCAGTAGTAGTTCAACAGTTAAATTATATATTTGCTAAATATTTCCTGGCTCAACGGGTGTGAATGAACATCCCAGTAGACTCCAACCTGCAGTAATGGCCAAGCCTGAATGTTTTTGTACACAAAAACATAACATTCAACTTTTTTGGCAGTCTAGGTTATTATTCTTTTAAATTTAATTAGTATGCGACAGACACTGATTCAGTCCTAAGTCCTTGCTGTGAAGCATGAGCTGTTAGCCCAGGCTGCCCCAGTGGGCCTGAGACTCTAAACCTAATCTAGGTTAGCGTCCTGCACTCATTAATCTTCACAGCATTTAGCCAGCTCTGTTAAACTTAACCTATAATAAAAAGAGGTGAGCTGAAGGCCACACTGAATCCATTCATCCATCATAACACTACCAGCATGCCCACGCTCGACCTTTAGGTACAAAGTTAGCAGAGTGGTGACATCTGTGTGTGAACAAAACATCATCCTTTGTGGATGATGCTGACAGTGGGACTGTGGAGCCCTTTAATTAAAAAAAAAACCCAAGCAAAACAACTATATTTAGAAGCAGCTCTCTGGTCCAGCTCCAGTCACGTTAACAGCAGTAATAATGATATAGATTCATCTCAGCACCAGCTGTCATAATAACAACAGTAACAGTGCTGCAACGAGATAAAAGACATACTCCACTGTGAGAATGTCGGCTTTCCCCTAGGAGGTGGGCTACCGTGTGTGTGTGTGTGAAACAGAGAAAGAAAGGGAAAAAGAGAGGTATTAGAAAGCAATTTGGTTCCTACAACTCAGCTTTCCAACAGTGTGGCATGTAGTGTAACTGTTTCTTTGAATGTGCTATAGAAAGATAGATTCAGTGCATCAAACTCAAAATTCAAAATGCATTGTTTGACAGAGGAGCAGAAACAGAGAAAATAATTGCACATGACTTCCAATCCCTCCATTATCCTAACCACTAATCTGTGTCCACTATGACAGCATTTGGTGTTCTGGAGGTTTCACGTTTCCACGTATGAACTGTATCTGGACCAGAACTGGCAAAAAAAAGTCAAACTAATTCTGCATAACTAACATCAAACAGTAAAGATGTGACGATAAACAGCGAGTGGGGACTGCTGTCGTTTCTCTCAGGAGGTCAGACCTCACTGACAGGTATTTGGAACTAATCAAGAAAACATTTATATGATAATGAGAGAAACGCTGAGTTCTCACTTACATCTCAGTTCTATCCGGATAAAGTCCTTGATACCCAGATTTTCCAGAAAGACCCCAGAGGAGGATGTGGTTTTAAACAGGAAGGATATGTCTGCATTCAACTCCCCGTGGAAGGTGGGGAAGTGAAGGTAAGATGTCTCCTTGTCAAAAAACGCAGCATTCCAAAAATTCTCTGCAAGGAAAGAAAAATAATAAATTAAACGTAGCAACATAACTCTGGAACAAAGCTTATTAAAAGAAATCTTGTTATTATGGCAGTATAATGAAAATTGTGTGGCAAACAAATGAACCAACTGTTCAGCTAATTAGCTACGAACAAAGGCACAACTCCAGCAATGTTATCTCATCTATGCTGATTTATTGTGCAAGGTGTTTATTTATTTACTTGTTAAGCTGAAGACTGAAATCAAAAGCAATTAAAGAAAGTGAAATACATCACATACAGTAGATTAGTTTATTATGTATCGTTTCATTAAAAGTTGTTAATTAAGGGCATGAAGAAGTCATATTTTAGCCACCGATATGCTAATCAGCTGGTGTAATTGGCCACAGTCGCCACCTACCCACGCCAAACAAAGATCTTTACAGTTCCGTATTCCCATCATTACTTTTCACACATACTAAGGGTTAACGCGTCTTCAGCAGCGTTCGAAAACCACCTGCAGCAGGAGAAGGGTACATTTACTGTTGTTCAGCTGCAAACAATACTAAAAGCACACTTAATGTGACGTACTGTCCCCGTGACAGTGGAGGGGTCCCACTCTGTAGGCAGCCTCTGACCCTGGCCGCTGGATGTCACCCAGCACCAGAGACCTGACTGGAAGGGTCTCCTTATGGGTGAGCAGGCCTGAGTCATTAGCCCTGTACATGAAAGAGAAAGGGAACAAGGAAGATGATGAACTCACTGATGAAGGAGAAGGAAATATGAAAGCAGCACGAGGAAGAGGAAAATGGATGAGAAAAAAGTTCTAAAGAGCAGAGGAAACGAGCATAGGAGATGTGGAGGAAACGAAGAAGGATGATGAGGAACCAGCATAAAAACACAGAGGAGTAGAGGAGGAGAAGGATTAGAATTGAAGAAGGATGTGGAGGCAAAGAGGAAGGTAGATAAAGAAAGCAAAACCTTTGCCCACCTGAACTCAAAGCTGCAGGGTTTTTGAAAAAGTGGGACAAACTGTATTTAGATTACCAACGCACCACCTCTCGATTGTGCGTGTGCTTGTCTGTTCATTTGTTCTTGCAAGTTTACAGGTAGATAGTTCACATGAAGATCAGTGTTTTGCACGTCTCACATGGAACCATTTCATAAAGGGAACGTGGGCTGAGTCATTCATCTGCACGTTCACCATGCACCCGGATCTGTGGGCTTTCATATTCCAGCACTCTGCTTTGTTGCTGCAAAACTTTGTCAAAAATAAATCTAGGACTGTAGGCACATGAGGTGCCTGAAAATCAGATGAGATACTGACGGCAGGAGAGAGTCTATAAAAATAGAGTTGAAGCCACGTAGATTTAGGCAGGAAGATAGAAAGAAAGACCTTTGGCTATGCAGACAGCAGCAGGATTGGTTACAATATGGGTGAATTGGTCTAAATGCAGAATTGGTCACAGAAGTGGGGAAGGTGACCTAAATACAGAATTGCTAACAGCATGAATAAAAAGCTTTAACTGCAGGATGAGATAGAATATGGAGAGGATGTTGAAATACTTTGGGACTCGTCCCGGGCGTCTACTGCTCATCTTTTCTTTTTCTTTTTAGTCCAGGACAGAATTTGATGGCAAACATGATTCTCGATTAGCGAAGCATCATAGATTTAATTATCAAGAGTTCCTAAAGAAAAAATAGACGTGTTTTCAGTGGAGGTTTCTACGATGCTTTGCCAACTCGCCCTCGTTCAGAAGGGATAAGCAGCCGAGGCTGACGGAAATGCCGTTAGTTTAGTTTTTAGCGAACAAATGAAACAGTATAAGGTTCTGAGCTGGCTGCTGCTGGCGCTGAATGAAAAGTCAGATGATCACCAAACTTATTACAATTTATCCTGAGGGAGACCAAAGGGTCTTTATTAAATTTCATGGCACTCCATCAAATGTGGTAGTGCTGATCTCATAATAGTAGGTGTTGAGATTTCAGACACTGACCGACAGACTTCCTCTAACATAAATAGGTTCTTCTCTACGTCTCTTAATGCAATAGTGCATTTGAATAGGATTAACTGATGTAAGAAGGACCTTGCGTTTTTTCCTTTATCAATTTGACTTGTTAATATAAGAACACTAAATCCAAATAAATACAGTACCACTGGTCAGAGTCAGCATCACAGTTGCAGTAGTGGTCTGAGTCTAGACAGTTGTCCTGCAGACCACAGGCGCACTGGTGGCTGCCCGGCAGAGCCCCACCCCAGTATGTCTGGACCTGTCCGGGACCTGGACCGCCCGTCCACCAGCTGAACGGAGCACCCTCTGAAACACAGATTCCATCAGGGTCAGTTCTACTGCTAAACAGAGATGAATCTGACAATTTGCACCTGTTTGCACTTGACTCTAACATTAAATAGGACGTGGTGTTTTTTCCTTCTCCTCTTCTTCTGTTCTTTGTCCTCTATCTGTCTAACAGCACTCACCACTTAAGGATTTTTAACACTCCTCTGTTCAGCCTTGACTGTGTATCACAGCTGTTTCCCTGATAAAATAAATGAACAGATAATGGGACGGCTACTCTCGCAAGACTCCTCACCTTCACACACAAGCTCACTGTAGTGGTTCAAAACAAGATGGGCAACTGAAGTGCGCCATTTTGCCTTTTACATGAATAATGGCGAGCAAAGTTTGGATTCTCGTGCTGAGGATGCAGCTTGTAGGTGCCTTCTTTGCATCTTGCCTCTTGTAAAACATATCTTTTGAAACTAAAACAGTACCAGAAAAGGAACCTACGACTGAATAAGTGGTGTAGGTAAAGTTTAAGCTGCTGCGGCAGAATACAGATGAGAGCATGCACAACAGAAACTCAAGTAAATTACCTAAAATCAGCAATTCACTCACTTTCCTCTGCTGCCAGATATAGATCCTCTAGATACAGAAAAGCTTGCTTTGCAAACAAGTTTGTGCCTGATGCCCTTTCCAATTAAATACCCTCTCCTCCAACACAAACAAACACAGTCAGGAGTGCTTAACAAGAACAACACCATTTAAATATCTGACAAGACACTATACTGCATCGCCAGGTCTTACCCAGCGTGTTGAGGAGGCGGGACTTCCTGCAGTGGTAGGAGAGCTCCTGCTCACAGTGCTCCGACTGGCTTATGATCGCTGCTAACTGCTCCTCTTCAGAACCATAGTCAAAATGGGCTGAATGTTGGTTTCTCTCAGGGGATGAATGAACTCTGGTGAGTTCTGGGTTATTGTGCTGGATCACTATCCATGCCGTGTCCTCTGGTGGAGAAAAAAACAAAGTATGAGCTCAATCCAATTCTAAATCCTCCAGGTATGCAACTCTGATGTGAACAGTACGATGGTGCGGGCTATACGGCACAGAACACGTGTGTCACCTGTCATGTTACAGTAGATGAGCTGGGGTTTGACTGGTCCACTGCCGTCCACATCTATAAAATAATATCCTGATGTGTTGCCTTTGTGTTTGTATGCCTCGCATGACTGTTCATATGTTGCTAAGGAAGAAAAAAAATGCCATCATATCAACAATCACAGCGTCTTAAATGAACAATTATCTTCTAATACTAAATCAATATTATAACTTATAGGAAGAAATACAGGTTAAAAGACATTTTTCTGAATCATTGTAATATAATTTGAGTATAATTTGAGTATCATGGCTTTCGATTTAGAACATGTTTTACTGCAGACTTTTTCTGTTAATGTTAAGGAAAAACTGCAGTGATCAGAAACACAAATCACATCACGGTTGTCAAATTCATGAAATAAATAAAGGAAAGCCTCATCTTTCACATCTTTACACTTGTAATGTGGTTAAACGTAACCACAGACAAGGATCGGGATACAAACCCTGGTCTCTGCAGACCAAGTCCTGTGCTGTGTGTCCCTAACCTCCTCCACAACCACCTCCCTAAATCTAAGGTGACAGAAGTAACTCTCATTCATTCAACACAAATACTGCCTGCAAACATAACTGCATTTTGTTCATTATAAATCAAAACATAACATGTAAAACAAACAAACTGTGTGATATTAAGCTCATTTTAAAAACAGGTAGTTCAATTTAAAACAGTTCTATCAGCCACTAATTGTTGTTTTTATAAAAACTGCCCTGGAGGAAAGGACATTGCTAAACCTTATTGCATTTGTGTTATTTTCCAACATATAGAGGGAAAATATTGTGCAAACCACAACAAAACAAAAAATATGAATGTCATGGAGATAAACAATAATTAAAAGGTAATAATTCATTTAAAACTGTGACAGCAACAAGAATAAAAAAACGTATGAAACCTTTGCTTAATGTTTTCTCTACAGTACAGACACACTAGTCACAACTCAGGAGTGAATATTAGAAGAAGTGAAGAAAGTTTTCCATGGCATTGTGGAAAAATAGTGTCGTTCTCTTCCTTTTAATATTCTGCTGGACTTTGTCTCACGTGCCCCAAATGTAACAATGATATACAGAAGGGTGCGTGTGTGTGTGTGCGCGCGTGGGAACATGAGTTGACTCTGATCTCGCCCGGAGCTGCTCACACCACTGGAGTTTAGAAACATTCAATCAATGCCTGGCAGTGCAATCAAAGCCACAATCTCTTTAATTTGACCCATCTAAAATACCGTAGGCAGTGTCTACATTCAAATCCATTCCTGTGGAAAGAACAGTGTGCCGTAGGACTCGGCAGGACATGCTTTCTCCCTCCATCTCCTGCCTTCCATACTTCCCTTTTACTCATATCCTGAGTCCCTCCTTATCATTTTCTCTGTATGACTCCTTTGAGTTATCATTTCTCTCTTTGCTCGATCACACTTCTTCTGTACCCTTTGCCACTTTTCATCCCTGTCTTTTCTTTTCCTGATAAAACCGGGGAGGGTTTTGAATAGATGTGTGGTTTGTTCTGAGCCCAACACAAAGTCTTTCATTGCAGTTCAAATGTTCCGACTTAAAATTTACAAAGACAAAATAAAAACTACTGAGAGGAAAAGTTTTGAACTGTCACTTCTATGTGCATGCGCTCTTTTCCCCAAACTAAATGTGCGTCTGGCTCAAGGACACACCTGGTAGGGGATGGACTAAGAGTCAGACGGGGTTTTGAACCTGCAACCTTCTGCATCCCAGTCAGACGCGTAACCCATTGAGCTACCAGGACCACAACATTTCTAAGCTCTTTTTGTACTTGTAGTGTGTTAAACTTAACTTCCTTAAATTATTCTGAAAAAAATGCACGGGATCTTTTACAAGGGCTCTTCAGTGATTGTTGGACTCATCCCTGATCATCCCACCATCTTACGTCTCCTTTATCCTACAGATGTGCCCTCGACAATGTCAGAAACATTTGATTCTACATTTTTGAATATGCCACTCAACTCCATGTGCAGACATTAGTCATCTTTCATCTTGACTACAGAAACGGCCTATTGGCAGGTTAGAAAAAGGAGGGCATACGTAATCATCAGAAAGACCCACTGTAGAACCTTTTTAGACTCTCAAATTCCGTACATGGTTGTGATCCAAAAATACAGTATATACATGTATTGAATATACACATTTAAAGGTTTATAAGTCAATTCAAGTCAAGTCAATTTATTTATATGCACATTTAAAAACACAACAAAAGTTGACCAAAGTGCTGTACAATGATCAAAGCAAATCATAAACTCACAATAATCATAATATATCCTCAATATATCCTAATATATCCTATATATATATATATATATATATTTCACTTTCAATACTGACATGAATTATTCAGTGTATTGAGATGTACTGTGTGTCAGAATTGTTTTTAAAGCTTATAAAATTTAAGCTGACTAATATGAGCAATTAGAAAAAACATTATATATATTAATATTATTCCTGATACAGAAATATATTGACCATAATTTACCCCTTTAAGTGTGTATTATAGTTTAAAGACCTTACAGCTGTGGCAGGTGGCTCCTCTGTAGCCGCTGCTGGAGCAGTTGCAGTGGAAGGTGCTCCACGATTGAGTGCAGCGACCTCCATGTTCACAGTGGCTGGGGGAACACCTGAGAGGCAGATAAAGACAAACAGGGAGAAAAACTTCTCTGAGAAAAGTTTCTCAAGGATGTCGATATGAAAAGAAACAACAAACCCTCAACGCACCTAATTGTTCTGATGAGCAGGTGTGTGGGAGGGACTTGAATAAAAGCAGTCTTAAAACAAAAAAGTTTCAGTCTTTTTCAAAAAAATGTTTTCATGTCAAGTGGAGCACAGGTGCATGTTCTGAGAAGTAGCTGGTTTGAAACATGCCTTTGTTAGTATTGTTGACTAAAATTGCATCATCCAGAGACAGAATCCTACCGAACCTGTCTTTCACAGAATAAAGTCACATTTCGTGAGTTATTTTCATGTTTCCCTTTGCTTAATCTGCCATCTGTTGAGTCGCACACAGTAAACATGACCTTCTTTGAAACACCAGCTCATTATCAATTTCTATTTACAGTGAACTCCATAAGATCTAGGTGTACTTTCTTCTTCATGACTGAAGGCACGTGTGCTTTAACATCATATTAATTAAAGTTACAATATGCTATTTAACACGAAGCAGAAATAATAAGACAGATAGAAAATCTCAATCATAAACCTATAAAGGTTTCTCTTATTCTTCACTAATGCAAGAGAACAACAGAATAAAAATGTATCTGCTGAACTTGAAGTGATGCTATTAAGGATGAGGGGAGATCTGCAATAATAAAAAAAGGAGTTTGAATTTACAGTCCAGAGCCTGAATGTGCAGCACACAGAGGCACTGCATTAATGCTGATAATAGCATCATTTAGTTTTTTGTTCAGCTGAAATAAAAAAAAACACGCGATGCGAACTCTTCATTTTCTACCAAAACTATTTTACATAGATGCCAGCACACATATACGTTTGGATACACAGTTGTATTTCTACATTTTACACAGTGTTTTTGATGATGTGCCTTTACCTTATACCTACACGCAACCATCACTTCCTCAACGCTAGATGTCTACCTGGGTTAAAGAAAAGATGCACTGTAAGGCCACATGATTTAGAAATCAGGAAGAATTGATGGTGCAGAATGGAAGGAGGGAGAACACAGAGAGAGATGCCTACACGGGACGAAAGAAGGAAGAGCAGCAACATGAAGGCAGTAATTAGATAACAACTCAATCTGGACAGTGAACCAGTGGAAATGAGTCCAGACAAAGAGACAGGAGAAGATCACAGTGTGGGCGAACAATGATGTAATATTGAATGGTTATATACAAGTCTACTGATTAAAAGAGTAATGAGAGCCCTGCTGACAACGTGGTTATTTGAACAGTACAAATACATACACATAATCAACTTGTTCCAGCCTCCAGAGTCCACAGAGGTTTGCCTGTTTGTTCACTACTTTATCCTCATTGTAAGAGAAGACAGAAAAACACCAGGTAGACAAATATCTATGCGCACATCTGTTTTGCTTGATTTTACAACACCCAAAAAGTTTGGACAACTTAACTTTTCTTGGCTTCAACACTCTGCAGCCACAGTGTGAGGAGTTTTTTCTTTTTGTCAATTTCTCAACACCCATTTAGCCGTCGGCAGCCTGCTGCCGTGCGCGATTCAAAGACACAAACCTGGGTCAAACCGTGAGCTGAACTGCAGCTTGTATAGATGAATCTACTACTACGTCTTTCTGCAGTTTAAAGTTTCTACTTTTGCAAACACTTTGTCCTCTATAAATCTCTGAAGGGCTCCAAGCTTGACTAACAGTTTCCAATGCAACATGACAGAGTGCTGCACCGCAGCTCGGATCACAGGACTCTGAGATTAACTGAGAGAAGACACTTTGTAGCTTATCTAAAAGTTTCTAGTGCGATGTGACAATAGAATATAACATAGCTTGGATCACAGGGCTTGCATCCTGTCTCCGGGTTCTATTTCTGCCTCTGGCTAAACCAACCCAGCACAGCTACTCTTCTGATTTGCACACTTTTATTGGACAGGTACGCTGGGTTGTCCTACAAAAGATTCAGCAGTCTGCTGAACAAAGAGTGAAAGAGAGACATAGGGAGATATTTATATTCATCATCCCAGTTAGATTTCCATCAGCTGATGGATAAGGGAAGTGGAAGATGTATGTGTGCGTCTTTGGTCACACTGAGCAGCACATGTGTCATAAAGTCAGTGGTTGAGAGACGGATACACAGACAGTAACACGCTACAGGTAGAGTGGGCATCTGGGTGACGTGTGTTTCTGTTTATTTGTGGATATGAGTGCATGCTTTGACACCGTGTATTATTAAGTTGTCAGGGACCTGACAGAAGCGAAGAGGTTGGAATTACTGTCCTCTGACAGCGTCGCCTCAAAAACACGTACTTACAAAAGGACGTGAGAGGTCGTGAGGCGTATGGTAAGAAACATGCAATGGATTTAACAAGAAGCTGTCCAAAAATATATGTATTACCTATCAGTCGTATCATTTATCATCCTTCAAATCCTTACTGAATATGTTTTTTTTTCTGTGTCTAACACGACATTTTATGGCACAAACTGATCTAATCACTGAGCAATGCGGCTCTCAGGAGATCCAAATAGTGCATGCTTCGGATTTTGCACCTCTGCCCTCATAAATGTGCAAAGTGGGGCTTTTTATTCTTGAGGCTTTATCAAGTGGCTGAGATTGCATCCAGATTGAATTCTCTTCATCTGCAACACCGATAAAAGCAGCTCTGCATTTAGTTGTGTCTTGGTCATTGCAGCAGCTGCACTGAATAAGGCCAAAATATGTGGTTGCTGGTTTCCCAAGAATTAGAGGAGCAAACGACTTCACACGTACGCAGCTCCTTCCCCACATAAATACTAAACATGTGTGCAGAAATCGTCTGAATTTACAGATTGTTTTCATAACCTACAATGTGGCCAAATACCCAAATATAAACATTTTCTTGTTACCAACTTCAGACAAGTACTGAATTCTTAGGTGAGTCATTATAGGGTTGGTAAAATCGTCACTTGCATTAAAAAAAGGACAGTTTTGTACGGTCATTCTCTGAACTGTCCTTTACAGACAACAGTGAAACACACAAACTCCTCTTTTTGCCATTATTCTTATTACACTCCCAGAACTCCACAAGCAGCTTAATACCTGCTAATTTGAATCTCAGATCTTGGTAAATCAGGCTCTTAAAATCTGTTCTCTTCAAGACAAATTGGTAAGTACCTGCTCCCTATTTTTGGCTTTGGCCATCACCTTAAGTGAACCAGGAGATAAAATACATTTCCAACTAATCCACTTAGCCACACATAAAGGAAGTCTTTCAGCTTCTCCTCGGGAAAGAAGTAAGGTGTAGCTGGTGTAAGAAGTGGGCTAGAATGGGAGATTGTGGATTCATAATTACTTCTCAGTCCTTGATTTCAAAGACGTGCTTCAGGGAGGGATTTTTTTAGCTTGATCTTTTCATTCTGTGTTATAAACAAGTGATGTAGCTATACCCCTGAGAGATGGTCCAAATTTGGAAACTTACATAATTTACATAACCCTCCCCCAGAACTTTAAAAGTACAGTGAAACACCTCATCAGAATATTTCACTTCTGCTTTTTTTGGCAGCATGATGGTAGAGCAGTCGTCTTCCCACCCAAGGGTCAGCAATTTGATTCTCAGTCCCCCCAAAAGCTAAATGTCTCGTTGTTCTTGGCGAGACACTGAAACCGCATAGTAGCACTGACAATTTCCCTAAGAGGACCAATAAAGTATTAATTATTATCATGTCTTTGCATCTCTTTATTGATGTCAGGTGACACCAGGTGGATGCAAAATTCTTATTCGCCTTTAATTCACCTCCTCGATCACGTGGCTTTTGGTGTGAAAGTGGATTTCTTTGGACACTGTTAGTCAAATGTCAGGTTTTTCAGGGCTGATACAGATGTTCAGCATTTCTTATAAACTCCACACTGTTTTTTATCACGTAAAATGAATAAATAAAGGATAAATGAATAAATTCAATAAAATTTCAAATAAATTTTGAATCCTTCTCTCAAGTGTCTGTTCCTAATAGCTTCTCTGTGCTCCCAGGTCAACAGCACCAGATTGTGTTGCAGAAAGCACAGTTGTTCCACATGCTCCCCAGTAAGACAGCTCCCGTTTCTCTCGTGGATCGCTGGAACTTCACTAAAAACACATTCACTTGGTGGCGAGAAGAGATTTTTTCTGGCTTAGGAAATAAGTCAAACCAATCAGAGAATCTTGTGAGCGGGCCTTTGAGCCAGACTGAGGGAGAGGTGGATGCATCAGAGCCAAAGGACAGCATTTAAATAAATGTATTAATTTATTCAGCAGTCACATTAAAACAAATAATGATTAAATTAACTAAAAAATACAATACACCAGCCTGAGGAAGAAACTATTTTCTATTGACAGTACAACAGGGTTTAAAAGGGTTAAAAAGCAGTTGTGCTGTGGCACTCTCCAAGGTCCTGATCCTGCTGATCCAGTCTATCCATAGTACCTAATCATTACTTCAATCTGTCGGGTTTGACACATTATTGACGTATTGAATCCCTCCCTCGGGTTACTGTCCTGCTGCTCTGTCACTGAAAGCCCTGCTAGAGAATAAGGTTAGATCATATACTGTTGTTATTGTCAACAAGATCAAAACCAACAATGTGTTGTTCTGTCTGACAACAGTTTCTTTCTCAGGCTGATTCTCAGTCATAAAGGTGAGATTATGTGAAAACTTTGAGTCGCTGCCAATTGTTTGGCGACAATACTTTGTTGAGGGAGAGCTTTTCCAGTAGTAGTTATGATCCAGCCTCCACAAAACCTCACTTGGATGAGCGAGACTCGTCGCCAACATATTGCTGTGCATTGTGGGGCAGAAACCCCGAAGTTGGTGCAAGAATATAAAAAAAGCATCACACTAGAGGAACCAGTTGTGCTTTACTCATAGATGCAGACAACAAAGCTACAGAGCCTCACACAAGCACATAAGGCCTAAGACAAAACTTTCTTCGCCCAAAATTAGTTTTTGGGGGTTTTACATGGAGTCAAACTGCATCTATTGTCCACCTATAATGACTCTATTCAGATTATGTGAAAAGAAAAACCAACCCAGTAGCTGACAGGAAGTGACTTGCTGTCAGAGGTAGAGGTGCGTGCATGGTATCACATGCAAAGACAAGTGGAAACTAACCTGTCAATGATGCCACACATGTCAATCTGCAAGTGGCTGTAGCTTCCCAGCAATCTTTGCTGCACCTTTATGAGATCAACAGGTTGGGTATCCAGAGTCAAGAGACGCATACAGCCCTGAAACACTTTGAAGGGGTTTCTGCACTCCTGACTGTTATCCTGAGCAGGACAACCTGAGGAGGGGAACACACACACACACACACACACACACACACACAGTCAGTCGATCTCAGAAACTCCAGATTTTGCATGTTTAAAAAAACTGTGATACAGTGTAGAGATCACATGGTGTGATGGAGTGTGGATAAGACTCAGGTGAAATGTAAAAATTAAACATAAGCTAGAAGTAGCCAAGTCATAATGAGTGTTATATGTGACTGATTGGATTGATTCCATCTTAGTGTGAAATCCCTGCTGACAGTGACACCCACATGTGAAAAACACTGAATTGTTTTCAGCTCAGACTTTGAGAATTAAAGCTAAAACTTTCCCAACTAATATTGGCACAGTCACTGTCATCAAGGAGAGAAGAAGACTCCTCCAGGTTCCTACACACAGCATTAACTTACCAACCAACTCTTCTTAGCTTGTGAATTCACAAGCAGTAGCAGAGAATAAGACATTTTCTCTAATGAACTATTATCTTGGTAAATTCCGCATGTCCATGAGCACAGCACTTATTCAGTCAGTATAACAAGAGTCATTTCAGTCATTTGCCACTTTGACTGTTCCAGATTCCCCCTTTAATCTTAATGGGTTTGTGCTTTGAAAAACATCAGGGGATGTTGATTGTTGTCAATAGTAACTCAACAAGGATACAGAGCTGGTGACTAACATGTTCCATTCCTTTTAAACTGCTGCTGCCTGCTTCCTCTCCTCTCTTCTTCTTGTATCCACCGGTGTGTCAGTATATATCCTAATGAAACATCACCCGGAAGCCTGAATGAGCTCCAGGTCTTAGTTGTTTGTGATTCGTGCTTGGTGTTAAGACTGGATGGTGGCATTTTGTGGCCAAACACAGCATTTGTGCCCGAGGATCTGCTTTGCTTTAATTACAGTCAGCTCATCAGACACCTTCAAGAAGAGGAGGACTAAAGTATGAGTCACTGTTTTTCGCTTCAAATTTAAGGAGCTCAGTGGCAATGACACACGGAGGAAGATTTCAAACTTTTAGTATTAACACACCAAGCTGTGGTATCTAATGTGTGTTCAAGTGTTCATACGTTAATGCTGTACTTTAACTGCTAGAAACCAATGCTTTTTGCATTTGTAATATGAATGCTAAAATGAATCCTGAATTAAAGTGTTGCTGTCTGTGTATTTTTCTGCAGCAAACAATCTGTATTCATGTGTATGGGAGTATACAGGAGTGTAAAAGGAAAGTATAATAATTAAAATGGAAAAAGGGGAGTGCAGGGAGAGGAACGCACTGAGCAAGGAGGAGCAAAGAGGAAACAGGGAGAAGAGGCAAGAAAAAGAATAAAGTTTATTTGAAGGGAGGGAAACAGTAAAAATACAGAAGAGTTGGAAGAAACTCTCAGAAGAAAATTGGCTTGAAGAGAGACCAGAGAGGAGGAGGGAATGAAGTGGGAGAGACTAAGCAGCTTTATGACTTCATCTCTCTCTGGGTGGCACTAAACCTCCAAAGGAGATGATAATTATTACCTGAGTACCTCCATGAATTTTAACCAGTCCTTGCCTTATGTTGTCCATGTCAGCAGTTTTCTCTATACTCGCAGCAAAAAGTTGACGTACAATTTATAATATTTGACAAGAGCAGGTTTTTAGTAGAAGAAACACATCCTCGGGTAGCTGTGCTGTGAATCCACTTAGCAAAAAAACAACAGCTTACCTCCAAAGAAAAGTTGACTCTCTGTAGTTAGAGGAAGCAGGATGCTGGTGTGAGCAGTGGCTCCTTCATCTTTGTCCACGGTGATGCTCAGATGATCTTGTCTGGAGTTCAGCTCCACAGAATGCCACTGACCATCATTCAGTCCGGAACCTGACAACACACACACACACACACACACACACACACACACACACATCCATCATTTCATAGACAAACCTAACTATGTAAAAGTGATTGGCTAATTAAAATGATCAAGGCTACCATTCGTGATTTCTTTCACCCAGTGCCAGTTCTATTGCATAACTCCACAAATTCAGAGTAACCAGAAACTGGTTCCAGGTGCATTGTAGACATTTATTTATTTGTTTACGCCACACAGAGCTCATGCCACTCTGGGTCACTCGGGGTGAATCTGAACTTTGAGAACATGTTACAACATTTGTAAACTTCCTGGACAACATGGTCAGTTCACAGATTCTGTCAAAAGCAGAATCAATGCACAGTCATGGTCACAGTTTACCTGCACTGAGCTCCAGCACGGTCCTGCCCACTCTATTGATCTGTAGGCGCAATCTGGCCTCACTCAAATATAACCAGACTGTGTCATCTTGCTGTGGGAGGTCAAAGGTCAGGAGCAGCCCTGCTTTGTTCCACGTCCTGAACTGCAGCGCTATAGAAACAACCCCTGACGACCACAATGTCAGAGCGGGCAACTGTAGGAAGCTCTGGGAATCGGTGAACGTCACGGCGACTGATACTGGCTCAGCACATGAATAGGTCACATTGCCCTAAGTGAGAGAGGAAGGAAAAGTGTAAGAGAAATTATTATAAAACAGATAACACAACATGAATATTCATTGACTGCAGAGGCTGACTCAGTTTGACTCCATGTCACAGAGGTCTCATCCGCAGCTCTCTGAAAAAGGACACCTGTATTACCATACTGATATTGGCTGACAAGTTGAAATGTGCTAAAAAAATCAGGGTCACAGCTTTTTCACCCACTTAACTAAATTTGTGAATCATCACAGTATGACATTCAGGGAAAATATATATATACAAAATAAACTAATATAACAGCTGACAGTATGAACACAGAAACCGTTCTCTTCTGTACACATATTTGATTCCCATTGACATGAAAACCTAAAATTAGTTTTCCTGTATGCTCCACAAAATGCTGTTTTCAGCCTTTCCTCATCCTTGTCTCCTTCTTTCCTTCCTCTTCATTTCCATTCCCTACATCTTTTCCTCCCTGATTCATTTTTCGTCATCTCTAGATCCTTGCTTTGGGCTTTGTGACTCAAAAATGTATAAGTGATGACATTGGTGGTGATAATGAAGGAGATTATGGTGATGCTAATGACAATGATGATGATGGTCATCACGAGAGTAAAAATAAATGAGGATGATGATGTGAATGATGAAAATAATGATGACAATAATAATCATGGCAGTGATCATTAGCATAAAAATGGCACAGATGCAAAGGAGGGAAGAGAAGGAGACAGAGCACAGAAAGTCTGCAGTGACCAAAAGTGAACAACTTGTTCTCAAGTTTCTTATTATGCTCGTTCATCAGCTGATGAAGGATGTTCACAACTGAGAATCTGAAGGACAAACATAATTAATTACCAGTTAAATCAAGTGATATCAAAGGACAGAATTACACAGGTCTTATAGGATCATCAGAGGTCAGCAAATCATTTTTTTGCAGAAGTAATGGTGTATTTGTTGGCTGCAGATGCTTGAAATAACCTTGCAGTCACCCATCATCACAAGTTAAGTAATTTATGTTTATTCTTTCACCATAAAGAGTAACATACTGTACATTATGGGTTTCCACAGATAAGGAAAAAACCCTCAAAAAGCCTAAACTAACAGGTTGTGTCACTACACACACTATAAATCATAACTCCCTGCTGAGGCTGCATAGCCTCAGAGCCTGTGCTGATTATAATGTTTTGGCTCATCAGTGTGTTATAAACATGTAAATTTCAAACAAATGAAATATGTTAATTCTGAGAAATCACTAGTTTTCTTGTCAGTTGATGTCAACTCACACGTGCACACATGCACATATAACTTTGCTTCTTATCTTCCAAGATAACTTACCATTACAGTGACCTGGGGGTTGTTTTGTTTAGCCAAGTCTATCAGGTTGAGGTCATTAAAAAGCAGGTTTTCCAGGCAGCCATGAAAGTTCTTGTTGGATAGGATGGGTTTCTGCAGCCCATGGCCCTGGGCAGCTCCCACACTTAGCTGCACAGGAAAGCAACACGTCATGCAAATAAAAACAAAGTGTGTTCATAGACAAACATTCAACATCCAGAGACACGTTTCCTCCGTGCACACATAATCTTAGAATGCTCGTTTTGCATTAGTTTGCTGGCAAAGCAGACTGACTGTTTTATTTAAGGAAGGAAGCACCTCATGTGTAGCCTACAATATTCCCCTCACCTGGTGGATGTCTGAGTGGCTGAGCTCAGCTGGTATGTGAACTTGCTGAGTATTTTTGTCCACAGTCAGGTTGAGATGAGCGTTGAGCCGCTCCAACGTCACGTGGTGCCAGTGCTGGTCATCGAGCAGACTCCCGAGAGAGAGAAGCAGCTGTCCGCCAGAGGAAGAACCCACACCTGCAACATGGAAGGAGGAGAGAGCAAGAGAAGGTGACGGGGCAGCTATGGATGGAAAAACAATCAATGTTTGTGTTCATTACGGTGCTTTTGATAACACAATGCCTCCAGCAGATGCAGAAATCCTCTTATGTTCACCTCATTTGATTTTTTTTTTACTTCACAAACAATTCAAGGTCAGCATCCAGCACGTCCTTCCCCATAATGCATTTTTAACAAGGACAGACATGATTGAAGAAATCAGCTTAAAATGCCTCATATTTCTGGCAACAAGAAAACCTAAAGGAAGGTTCATGTTTAATTTATGAAAACGAAAAGAATCACAGAAGCACTGCAGCTTCAGTGGAATATTTTCATCTTCGTTTCATACAAGGAGCGGGTCACTGAGGTCACCCCACCCCACTATCTCATTAGAGTGCACATATCTGTATGCTCAAAGAAAGGAGGACCAAGCACGCTAGATGATGATGCTGCAAAATGAGAGGATGTAATTAATGACAGACGCAACACCAGCAGGTACAAATTGGTAGATCCATCTATGCATCACCTAACGTGTTGGGAGAGAAACGAGTTTCTGCTGACAGAAGAAGCTACAACAGAGGGAGAGAGACGCGCTCGCTCATTAATTACGAAGCAGATTTCCTTATAGACAGATAGACGACACTTTTGGAGGGAGCAGTTGAGGACGTCTAGAAGAGCATAAATACTTGGACAAAAAACAACAAAGGGTTGTTTTAACATTTCTGTTAGCATTATAAGTAGTTCTTTAAGGTTTCAGACAGAGTAACGCTAGCAGCTAAGCTAATTACTTGCTTCATCAGACATGAGAAGACATTGGTAATAGTATTTCCAAAAATGTCAAACTGTTCCTTTAATCATTAGGCCATTTTAATGAGATGACACATTAGGTTACAGCTCAAATAGGAAAAAAGGAAAAACTATGCAGGACATCATTTTTTTCATTCATGAACCCTCTCTGTCGATCTGAATTTTAACCATCTCTCCTCTCAGTGGCTGCCTGCTTGGGAGAAATATGTGAGGTAGGACTTTCATTCCGAGAGCTCCCGAACTTGTCGTTGCGTTTATTGCCCTCCTGGAAAGAACACAGCTGCGTTCTAACTGAAATAGCTGATTGATTTATCCAGACACGGTGTGCTAATATTGAATGTTTTCATCTTAAGCTGAGAAGCTGAACACTAGTCTCCACTTTCCCGGAGTCTACCACTCCAGACCGCTCCTCGAGGCAATATCACCTAATCACATTGTGTCTGGTGTCCCATTATGGGTCTTCGCTCAAGCTCTAAATCTGTTTATGAAGGACGGCAATGACAGGTCTTATCGGGAGATGGACAGTTATAATTGTTTCAGCATCAGCGTCACATGGTGCCAATATTTGAAATGCAGCTTGACTGTAAAACCAACGTACTTCCGTTAAACCAATTGTCAGCTTTAGTCACAGCAGGAAAGTGAGTTCATTATCGTAAAACACACTGAAAGACAAGAAAACAGCAAAGTGATATTGAAGGTAGGAAAGTCGGTGTACTCGCAGGAACTCTCTTAGCCCCTAAGTACTTAAGTCAGCAACTTCTTTTTTTTTGAGGAGCACAAACTTGTTAGCAGCCCGTGCCCCAGCACGTGCTGTCCTGATATGTTTCGCCTTTAAGTGTTGGAGAATGATGTCGAGGAACCTGGTAGATTTCCAGTATGACTGGTGTGTGCCTGATGTGCACTGCAGTGGGAAAGCTCACCTGACTTTTGGTACGTTTACCCGTGTGTCGATCAGCTGTGTAAATGATGACCCACATGGCACTAGAGTAAAAGTTACAGGATCACAAAGTTGTGACAGTTCATCCTGGAGGTGACGTGAGAGTCAAATAATCTTTAAGAAGAAAACTTACGGGACAAAGAAAGTTAATACAGTTCATCCTGGGCTGTGTGTGTGTGTGTGTGATAGTTAGTAATAGAACTGTCACTGTGCACTTTTTTTGCTTTTCACAGAGGTAGACAGGTGATCAATCATACACAAGCACTTTTGACTATGTGGCTGCAGCTTGTGTTTCCCTTATAACCGTTATACTGTGAGATTTGAACCATATTTTTGCTATAAAAAAATAAGGAAACCAAAAAGAAAAAGGACTAGCAATGAGAAATCATGTAACAACAGAAAATCCTGGAGGCGGACTGCAAAACAACGTAGGCTAAGTGGAATGGAGGAAGCAAATGCAACAGTAATCACCACACTTCATAGTCCTACATGTCGTCTGCCAACTGGCACGCTTAGTCCAGCTTCATTCATCTCTGTTCAACACCACTCCGCAGACGCCTGGGGGTGGTCTTTGTCGAAGCTTTTGTTGCTCTGCTGCGATTAGTGAAAATCTTTGTGACTATGCTAATGTTTTGTTGCTGTAAAATCTGAAATATTCTGTGTTTTTGTGCCAAGACAGCAAACAACAGCAACAAGAGTGTGTCTGTATTACTGAGGATACAGAGAAAAGACAGGCTTTAACTTGACATGCAACGTTCCTTCCACGTTTCTCTTATACCGTCCTAACGTAGCCAGCAAGCGTTGATCTACTGAAGCAGGACACAGTAGCCCTCAGTGCATTGTCTGCCGTGTATTACAGCTTCCTGGTGACAGTTAAGAATTAAACTGAATTATGAAGCTGTGGGCTACATTACAGTAAAGTGACATTTTGATAAATGTAAATCAGAGAGGAAATGAGGTGGTTTTGGATAGCAGGCATAAATCTTAATGAGCCAGTCAATTTATTCCAACAGATACAGGCAGAGAGGGTCCGACTGACTGATTGTCCGCTTGCTCGCTGCATACTGGTCTGACTTTCTGTTTTCATCTAATCTGTAATTTATGCTAATGGATGTTACTCACTAACAAAACAACATTTGATCTGGCTGAGCGCTTAATGTTGGTGCGCCTATAAGCTATACATATGCCTGATACTCAGTGGTAGCACCATTAGCCATTTCCTAGTCCTCTGCGTCTCAACCAGCGTGTTTTACCAACGATGTGGCGTATATCACTGTTAAAGAGAGGCCAGGGACTGACAGGATTGGGTTGCCAAATGGGACAAGTATGAAGAGCCTTAAAGAATCTCTCACACTCTGCTCTGAAAACCTTCTGGTTTTATCCCTCTCCTCTCCTCTCCCCTGCTATTCTCTGCTCTGCTATGCTCTCCTCTGTTCTGCTCTCCTCTGTTCTGCTCTCCTCTCCTCTGCTCTCCTCTGCTTCCTCTCCTTTGCTCTCCTCTCCTCTCCTCT
>JAUMHF010000019.1:17881919-17902957 GCA_032359275.1 Microctenopoma steveboyesi | reverse complement strand
CTTACACTGTAAAGTGCCTTGAGATAACTTTTGTTGTAAAATGGCACTATATAAATAAAATTGAATTGAATTGAATTTTTGAATCAACTAAAACAATGATACCTTCTCCAAGCATCACTACAATACTTAAATACAATGGTGCTAAAATAGCATGGTGCTTAATTATCAACCCCGATATTGATGTGTAATCTTGCCTCTGTGTGGATCTGAAGACTGTCACATGTGCCAAAGGAACAATGCCTTCACACTAAAGATTAAACTTGCTGTTATTGTTGTACCTTACTGTTGAATAAGCCTTCTCCCTAATGTGGTGAAATACAAAAAAATCCTAATAAACTGTTTTAGTGGACGGCTCTAGAGCACACGGTGTGGTTGTTTGATAAAAGCTTTTTCACACATAAAGCGCAATGTTCTTTATATGTGCATTTCCTGTTAAATCATTTATTTTGTTCTTGATTATAACATCACTAAAATAATGCTTCAAATGTGATGTTGTGACTTTATGTGAGTGAACATGCAAACTGTTTGTTTCTGCCCTTAACGCGACACACCTTGCTTTTTAACAACCCAATTCAAATCCTGGAGATCCTAGTTCAAACACATAAGGTTTATCATTTGAAATTATTGCTGACTGAATGAATAGCTGGGGGAATAACTTGCAAAGCGACAATGTCCTTTATAGTGAAGATGTATTACGCTGCTGTATTTTGTGGGAGCACACTTGAGATTGTACAATGTAAGCCCACCCCCATTGCAGTAAGTCTGAAAGAAGATTTCACCTTTATTTGATATAGATGTATTATTTATATTTAGTCAAATTCTACACTGGAGTTGGGAAGGAGGCAAATTGCAGCACTGTTACATGCAGACACAGCACACAGCAGCAGCTTGATGTGAAAAGTGGCTGACATCTACGGGGAACTCCGCGTCTGCCGATTTTGAGTGAACTTCATTTAAAGATGATGAAGCGTCACTTTGTATAATGATCTCTCCTTTCATCCAGCTGCTGCTATTATCAGAATCTGCAGCAGCCTTTGTCATGTACATGCACTCTTTATAAATGCCATTTTTAAATCAGGTTATTTGTATACAGATTTCTAAAAAACTTTCTCAAAAAAGCCACCTGTAACTAGGTTACTAAGGTACTGTAAATGTACACTTAGGCCGTTTTTACATGTAGTTTTGGTGAGGTGCCATAACCAAACTCCCCTTTGTTGCATTGAAGTTGCTTTTTCAACTTTTTAAAAAGGTTTTTTAGAGATTTATGAAGTCATTTCAAATAACAGCAAATCTTTCAATCATAAATGCATGAGCGAGGGAATAGTAATACAGCAGTAGCACGCCTGCAGCCAGATGGCTCAGTTGATAAGGTTTGCCATATGGCGATAATATGATGGCCTGGCTGTGTGACAGCACCTCAGGTTTAACCTTGTTTACACTAACTAACACACACACTTGCTCCCGTATAGCCTCCACAGTGCTCCATTCTGTGCAGGCGGAGGCCATGGATCAGGTTTTGGTCCACTCACCCTCTGTGCTCTGCTGAGTTCACCCTTAACACATGTTGTTAACATCACATGTTAAAGGAGACGGGAGGAAGAAGAAAAAGGGCTGAATAATGATGTCCACGTTGGCTTTCAACCACCAACGTGTGTCATCCAATCACTATCCTTACTGACCTGTAGTTACCTGCTTTGGTGCAATGCACCATTTGCCAGTGATTTTCAAAATATGATGAATTTTTCTCTGAAATATTGCTGGAGACGTATGGATAAGCAAATAAACTTTGTAGAGAGCTCATTAGCATGAGAAGAAAAAAGCATAATTTCCTTGCATTTACTAAAAATTAGATAAGCAATGTCTCAGAAATCACATCTGACAAACACACACACACCCGAAAACAGCAGATGGATGGAAACCGTCTTGAAGCTCCCTACATATCATTGTGCGGACAAAAATGTTCTGGTTAATAAATTCCCTTTATAGAAATGAGATGGTGGAGCCTCCGCAGCCTGAGTGAGTAATTACACTTTGCAGTTTAGGTGTTAGCTGACATTTACTCAGAGCAATGAACAATAACGGAACAAAGTATGAGCGGAGGATAGAGCTGCAGAGTACACCCGCAGAGACATTACAAAGAACTTCCTAAACACATTGAATAATTAAACTCAAATATCTGAAAGTTCCTGCTGCCCTGCAGTAGCTTTTACTCTATAGGAAGTTGCTGGAAAAACTTTTATGTGTGGAGAGATAAAAGTATGTAAAGAATGAAAAGCAGTAAGCATAAATGAAATCAGTTTCCATACAGATGACAGGGCAAACTAGTGAGAAAAAACTCACTATTTTTACCCCTAATTGCCTTTAATAGACTTTCTGAAGATGTTCTTTACCCTGTTTTATTTACACCTATACTGTACCTAATGCAATAGTTGAACTATGGGATTTCTGGCTTATTTTGTGCACATACATGCAGAATGCTCACAGTCATCTGTTGCAGAATAATGCTGTACCTTGCTGGTGGTAGAGCAGCAGCCGTCCCTTCTCCAGCACCAGAGTTAGACTGTGATCTCTCTGTCTCTCTGCGTGGAGCAACATCCCAGAATTCTTCAAGGTTTTAAACTTGAGAGAGATGATCTCCGCTGCCGCCGGAACCGTCCTCACACCCAGTCTGTAGATCAGACTGCTGCTGCCATCAAAGTTTGCCACATCAGAAGCTATATAACAACAAGGAGCATAAAGGAAAGCTTCATTATCGCTTTTCAACGCTCACACATTTGTTATGCAAGTTTGAATTGTTTAGATTCCTTTTCTTTCCGAACTCAATAACGAGACAATGTGGTCGCCTTCACAAACAGCCCATATTTTCTAGTATATAACTACATGCTTTATTGTTTTAATAGTATTGTTTTGCTCTGCTTATTTGTCTTTGAACAAACAGTTTCTAATGAACTGAAAAACCTTTGTACACTTCATGCACCACAATCAAAGCAGATGGTCTGGTTTTCTGCTAATGATTGCGCAGCAGCAATCACAGACCAGCTAGCAGAAGATGAAATGCCGTTTTTTACCGTTTTAGGAGCAGAATTCATGTGAATCTGAGTAATAAAAGTCTGTTTCTAGTTTTAGAGAATTCAACACAGTTCTAACTTTTAAGTGGACTTTTCAAAGATGTGTTTGTGCTTTTTATTTCACGCTCATTTCAAAAAAATTAATGTCAAATAGTTGAATTTTGATGTCTAATTTAGGAGGCTGAGCCTGCAGCAACTTCACTTTAGATTGCTAAATGTTCAACAAAATGTAGTGTGTGAGGAAAACAGATCTATCCACCTAGTGAGACAGAGACTCACTATATCTACACCCATATATTTCCAGTCTGAGCCCAATCCTTCCAGTCGGGTTCCAGTCCAGAGGGATGAGTCGGAGATATCGCGCCATCACCGGCCGTTCAAGCTTGTACTGGACCACAGTGTCTGCATTGCTGTTACCTGGAAAAGCCTAAAACAACAGAATCCACATGTTAGTGTTGCTAGTTACCTTTATTTTTTATTCACAGTCATTTACTTCTGGTTGTTCAGCTAAGATTTTATATAAATTAGCTCCTGAGTCAATTTACACACAAACATTTTTGTTGTTTCTATGTTTTTGTCATTACAAAGCTGTCTACTATGAAAGTGTTCTATTGGGGCTAAATTCTGGGGCAAACTCCAGAGGCCCACTGGCGGATCTAAAAAGTTTTACAAAGGAGTGCCCCCTCTTGCCCCTAGAAAAGATGGTAAAGACTGTGTCCACACTTTTGACCAGTACTGTATGTGTGTTAGCTTATATGTATGAACATTTATTCTGTTTGCTTTTTATTTAAATAGAAGTAAAAAAAACATGAAATTAAAAGTAGTATATTTGATAAAACTAGATGAAAAAAGTGAAAGTGTCCTGACTCTATTTTTTTTTCTTTTATCACACAGTTCTTATTGTTTCTTGTTTAGTACCACTGCTTCTTTTTCCATCTGAGGCGAACAGTTTGCTCTGCCTGTAAACAGAAAGAAAAAGCTTTAGGAGAGTCATGCTTTTGTGAGTATCCACTCCTTCTACCTGAAAGTTACTACATATGCAGTAGGAGTCTATGGACTATGGAATAACACAGACCAGTAACTTGCTCTGGTCAGAGGAAGTCATGTGGCCATGGTCTTTGTAGTTTCTTACTTCACGTTGTCATTTTTTTACCTGCCAATGAAGTGGATTTCTCAGCGGGCATGTTGCTAAGTGGAGAAAATCTATTAGGAAACGTGAAACTCTGCAGATTGTTGTATTAAATTCAAGATTAGTTTTGTTTTAATGCATGGACTTGTTAATACTAAAAATGATTATTGTATCTAGAAACTATACCTTTTAAAGGTATATTTACATAAACATACAGAGGCCTGTAATCATTAAACATTACTATTGTCTTCCAATAGTACATTGTGTTTGCTAATGAAAGCTTATTTATTAAGAGGATAAATGGTATATGATTTATTTTTTAAAAACTGCAGGGTGCAGTTGCCCCCTCTTGTCCCCCTGTAGCCCCACCCCTGCTAAAAACTGCTCTCTTTTGTCTTTTGACAAGTCAGTGGTATCAATTAATTTTTTTTTCTTTAATAGAAAGAGTCTAAAAGCAACATATGAACAAGTTTTTCCTCAAAGTTTACAAACAGAATGTGTAGAAAAACTCCCCCTAATGATCGAGACACATTTGAAAACCTTGAACCCACAGAGGCCATTGATCTGATAACATCTGATGACACCTCTCCCTCTCTCTACTTTTTTCTCTGCCCAGTAATCAATAACTGGTACCTTCTCTCTCACTCTCTTTCTCTCTGTATCAAGCCTCTTCATTTAATACTAATGTTTTCATTATTGCAATCAGCTGCCTGCCAGGATCCAGTGGGATTATTTGGTTGACAGGCAAATAGCACACACAGTAACACTTGCATTAACTTCAGTAAAGAGAAAAAAAAGCTGCATTTTAGGTTTCGTGAGTTTGTGCTTGGCTTGTGTCTGCCCTCCCTACTTGAGCATTAGTGGCATTTCTTGTGCATGCGTGTGCATGTCTGCTGAGTGTGTATTGATGTGAGTGAAATTGGTTTCCCTGGCACTGCATAATTGTGATCTCAGCGCCGTCTTCAATTCATTGAGGGGCTGAGCCGACTGGGCAGCGAAGCGCGGCACTCAACAAATGGCTCAGTTTCCTGCTGAGGAGGCTGAAGAGAGGGGCATCTCATTTACTTCCCCGAGCGACTTGTGAAATACGAGTAGCCTGTGACAAGCCTTCAGTCAAGGAGAAGGGGGAAAAGTAGGAAAGAGAAAGCAGAAGAAAAGGAGCAACTATCCAGAGCTGATCTTAAGTGAATCTTAAATTAGGAAATTTTGTTTGAACATATTCAGAGGTTCAAAATGAGCCTTTAAACGTGTCCCCTGTGCACAACACTAAACCAGCGCTGTTCATCAAAAGAGATTATATCTTTTTAAAACCAGTTAATTGAAGACACTAAAAAATTTGGACCTAAAAGTTGTTCACGTGTGAAACATGTACGGTATCTCATTTAGCGCCACCAAAACAGTCAGTTGGAACAGTCAATAAAACCCTAACCCTCCATGTTAAAAATTATATCTCATTGTTGTTCTTTCTGTTGTTGCAGGTTGACTTGGGAGTAGCTTTAACTAACCTCGGACACGACTACTGTTCTGTCTGAAACAACTGCTGAAATGAAACCTGTAAAGTCTGCAGGGGGAATCTTTTATTGGTGTAACTACAATGACTCAAACTGAAACAAGCAGCGTGGTGGAAGAATTCAGATTATCTTAAAGCTATAGTATAAGATTTCAGTGATCAGTAGCATCCGAAACATTTCAGCGTGCTCCGCGTTGTTTCCCCGGCTGTAGAAGTCAGCAGGCTCGGGATGTTTTTCTCTGATTTCCACTCTTCTGCAGTTAGATTAATTGTGAGTGTTGTCTGTTTCCATATATCTCTATATGTCATGGCTTAATAGACTGGCAACCTGTCCGGCTCCCCACTCCCCCCCGACATCTGAGATTGGTTCTAGCACCCCACCACCCTTAACAGTGATAATGGATGGAACATCTCTCCACCTCTGCCAGGCTGTCCTGAGAGTCTGACTCTGCTGGAGACATTGACGGCACCTCTCCACAACAACATACGTTTTAAGGTATATTTCTTAACTTGTGCTGTAACTTGAGCTACTTGTACATTACTGGAGTATTTTCATTTTGTGCTACTCCAATACAAAACAGATGAAAAATATTGTAATTTTAATGCACTACATTGATTTCAACCTCAATAATTAACTAGATACTTAATGCAGAATTAAATTCTTATAAAAAACATTATGATCCTTTCACTCTATAAGGTAGCTCAAATCAGCCCAAATTTTATCGACTGTTGTTTTTGTTCCACCGTCTTTGTACTTATTAGAGTAAATATTAGAGCACATACTTTAGTACTTTTACTTGAGTAATAAATTAAAGGGCAATGGAGTATATTACTGGGTAAGTACCTGCACTTTTCCTACTGAGTACTGAGCTTGTGTACTTTATCCACCTCAGATTATGAGATAATAATCATATCTTCAGGTACTGACTTTGCCTTTCTTCTTTGGGTTGAGACACTGCGATATTTATCTGATTGGGTAATGTGAAAAGTATGTCAACACTGTGCAGGAGTAAAGGGTGTAATATCTGTCAATGCAACAAAGTAGAGTGCAGCACAAGTCCCTAAAAACTGTACTTACGAACAGTACTAGTAGAGCAAAGAGAGAAAGGCAGAACATCTAAGCTAAGACTCTAATGAGAGACTATGCCTGATACCGCCGTTTCTGCAGTGTGATCTCCTCCATCTTAACAGACAAACTAATCTGGCCTGACTAATATATGGAGCTTTAACAGCACTCTCAAAGCTCATCTGGGTTTATAACCTTTCACACAGAGTGTCAAATCAACAAGTTTTTTAAGCTGCAGTAGGTTGGGCGCAGCTCTCTCTCCTCTTAGTGTCGACTCCCAGGCTTCAGAGAGTTTGTATCCTTCACTGTGAGAAAATCGGATCCTGTCAGATGTGAATCAAAAGCTGTTCTCCGGGCTGCTACTATAACAAGAAGGCTGCACTGTCATCTGTGAAAGAAGGATGCGCTCGGCTGCCTCTGAATCATAACTAATGTTGTTCAATCAACTGAGGCCTGGACTGTTTCCTGTCATTCCAACATACAGTAGTTTGCTCCGTGGTTATCAGTCACTCAGCAAACTAGTCTTTCCTTAACTGACACAGGCAATGGACACTACTTTAAAAGAAATGATACAGAATGCTGAAAAATAATGACTGTGAAAGCAAAGAAGAAACACTGGAGAACATACACAGACATGAAGCTGCCGCAGTATTGAGGTAGAGCAGAAAATAGAGACTCAGCTGTCTTCCCAGTACACAGGTAAGACTTCATACATCTGCTGCACTACAGAATATTTAAGTCCCCGCATGTCTCAGCCACTTTTCCCACTAGGTTCTCCAACACATTTACATTTTAGGCACTGAGCTGATACTCAGTTCTTAAGTGGAGAGCGCTGATGGACACCTTCGCTGGTGCAGGAATCAAAGACTTTTTGTACACCAGGCAGTCTTTTCTAACAACAGCACCAGCCTCCTGTCAGCAGAGGTTAAACTGCTTGACAGCAGCTCCATGCAGTCGACAGAGCCCTGCCCAGGTTCCTTTCATTGTTCCATCCATTATTAATAAAGAGTGAAAGGCTCCTAGTGAGAGGCTTGCCACCACTGGCAGTACCAGTCCCCACAGGTAATGTAAATTATGTCTATGACAGTGGGGCAAAATGTATTTTAAGTTTTGGCTTTTGAGCTGCATCACCTCAAGCTGTATTCATCCAGTAGCTTTTAAAATATATAATATTATGGTGCATTTCTAACCAAAATGGCAAAAGGTGTTTATACTTCTCTACAAGATTGTAGGTATTTTATTTTTCAGGTATGTCATTAACTGCATTTCTGTATTCCAGTTTTTACTGTCTCACTGCGTAAGACAAAATGCAGGCATTACTTTGACTGGAGCCAGTTCCAATAAATTAGCAACCGTAATGTAATTTGAGGACTTTCAGTTGCTTCTGCAATTTGCAAGCAACAACTGTTTGTGAGAGCTGACTGTTACACTGTTTGCAATCTGTGTGACATCAGTTTCTGATGAGGAATGCATGTTTCACAACCTAAAGTATCCTAATTATATGCACCTTCATATAATAACATTTCAGTCATTTGTATTGTTTGCAGTGACGCTCTAGAAAAGAGGTGCAGGCAGGGTGTCAAATACACAATAAAACTATTTCTTGTATCATTATCTCTTCTAAGATAGACATAAGATTACATTTACAATTATTCATTTTTGGTGAATTATTATTTAATTGGAAGGTATGAAAAGGCTGTTGGACCAACAAGCGAGTAGTAGGCGGGGGGCAGGTGGAGGGGCAAGACTCTACAGGCAGTTGCCCTCCCTTGCCCCCCTGTGGGTATACCTCTGATTGTTTGTGATTGATAACTGATGAAGATTTACCCCAAGGCTGTCTTCCTGCCGGTGTTGTCTCCAGTTGTGTCCGGTGTCACTGAACATCAACAGGTAGGCTGTCAGCCAATCAGAGCTCCCATATCGGCCCTGTGTGGCAACAGCTGTGATTTGGGTGCGTCTCCCCAGGTCGACCTCTAACCACTGGTATCTGTCTGAGAAAAGAGGAGACCAGCCGCCGGCTCCTGTAGAGAAACCAGAGAAAAAGAAAGCATTTTAAAGACGAGATTCACCTTTCACTTCATTGAATAATGTGTGGATAAAAGGCTGAAAGAGGCAACAGAGGAGAGGAGTGAGCCGGGCTCCAGAGACAAATGGTAGAAGTGAAATGCAATTCATTACATTCTAATCTACTTGAAAATGAACTTTAGGAAACTGTTATGATATTAAAGCTGACCAATAATGAATCTCCGTCTGGATGAGTGAATGCAAACTGCTTGTTCAGAAGTTTAAGTAATGTCCACAGATTAGCGGTAATGGCTTTGCAGACGACAGAGCAGCCACACAGAAGGGTTAAGGCACTGGGAGGGTAGCTGAGGCTTCTTATCAGCAGCAGTTATTAGGAGTCAGCATATTTAGGGGGAAATCCTGCTTTTCAGTTAAAGTATTACAAAGTACCTTATAAATATAGTCTTTCCCCAGTTTGGATTAGACTCAAGTCCATGTACACACTCACAGGTTTAAAAACCTGCTGTATGTCAAACACTTTGTTTCATGATGATAAATAATAAAGCCTCACAATCAAAGACATTAAGTGGGTTATTGAGTACTTGCAGAATCAGGATGGTATTTAAAGCAATTTGACTCCAACAAACTGTCTAGATGTGTCCTGACATTTAATGTATGTGCTCTGTTCGCTTTAAGAGCCAAAAGGTGACAACATTATGACTGGACAGCAGCCTGCTTATTCAGTATTTCTGCACCGCCCATCATTGAACATTTGTTTTCTCTGCATTCCTTTTCAGAGCCAACAGCCCTCCAATGTTGTTTGGGGCAAGGTTCCTTCCCTGTCCTGGCAACAGCTGTGGCAGCAGCTGGAGAGGACATCCAGGGGTTTACGAGATTAACTCAAACCGTGTTCACATTCAAGTCTTTAAAAAGTTGGTCCCATCAGCAGCGTGCAACGTCTGCCACAGAAAAGATAAACTCTCATGGCAAGGCAGAACGTCTGTGGAGTCTGAGTCTTACTTTTGAGTTAACAAATATATTTGAAATGTGTTACAACAGCACAATTACATTTATAAGTAAAAACCCTGCAATAAAAACTTTTTGTTTGTAGTTCTGTTACAAAAAGCAAATTGGAGAAAACGTAAATAATAATTTATTATTAACCATAATGTGTGGTCAGAGGATCACACCCAAAATATGAAGCGCCAACCCATGGTCAACCTGAAGCTGAAATAAACCAGTACAGTGGTGCAGTGCTTCACATTTGCATAATTGCTGATGTGGATTAAATGGCACATAGTCTGTTCCAACGTTTCTATCACAGTTAAACGTAGTAGTAGAGTAAACACTGGTAAGTTCTACACTAACTCACTTGTGTCCAGCTTTATGTCTAAAGTTTCTAATTTAATATTTTGGCTCAGGCATTCTTTGAACCCTGGTATTTAAAATTGTTGGCTCAGCAAAAAGCATCACAAGTAACTAAAGTGTCTGAATTTGAATTAACCTCGACCATTTCTGAACAGCAGTCAACACAGCCTGATCTCTGCCCTAGTCGTATTAAGGAATGTGGTCATTAGATGGGTTGTAACTCGGGAATGTTGAACCTGAGAGACAACAGAGCAAAGGAGAGACGGAGAGCATAGTGTCATAAAACAGTCACAGAGACCCAGGGAAACTCATCCAGCTCCAATTTCATTTCTAGTTCAAATGTTGCTGGCAGCCCCACTCAAAGGACTGTGTATATATAGCGTATACTGTATGTGCATACATGTGTGTGTATGTGTGTGAGAGAGACAGAGAGAGAGAGAGAGCGGGCAGACAGATCAGGCAGAGCTGTAGTAGAACTTGATTATAAAGAAACACTGGGGGTGATGGAAAAGGCTTCAACAAGATAACGACACTTTGAATATTAAGGAGTGTGTATGAGTGTGTGTGTGTTTCAGGAAAACGTGCTGAGTCAGGCTAAAGCAAATCCATGCTGCCTGAACAGCAGATGCAGGGAATTCTCCCCCACAGAGCGTGCGTGCACACACAAAACAAAACAAGTCAGCCTTCAAAAGCACTTCAGATCGTGCTGTCACGCTGATATCATGCTGACAAAAGGCCACTGCAAATCAATACCACAACACTCGCTATTGATTGACAAAGTGGGCACATTCTCTCATCTCATTACATCTATTATAAAGTCACGTTCTACTGAAATAGCAAATGATTATTGTAGTAACACAACCCACAATGAACCCCATCAGGGTTCTTCCACATGTGGCTGTTTGACAGGTGTAGGACCAACACTAGTCAGGCCACAGTGAAACGTAACCCCCGAGGCTCTATGGTGATCCTGGGTCTCCACTTCACTTACTTTTCGTTGTGTTATTGTAATGTCATCCCCGGTTTCTGGATTTGTGACTGATGTAATAATTTTCAACTTTTGCTTCTTAAATGCACCAAAAATAATCTGTATACATGTGCCTCTCGACTCCTTGTTAGTTACAGCATCGAATCCTACAATTTAGGAGATAAATGGATATTTTACACTTATACACTCACTAAGTGTCAAATATTAGTGTAAGAATACTTTATTTAATTGTATACTCTTGGTTACTTTGTTATACTGTCTGGAGCTGTGGTGATGCACAAATTTTCCTGCTGTGGCATCAATAAAGTCTTGTCTGTCTGTCTGTCTATCTATAAGAACTGATGTTAGTAAAAACCTTATGCAGTTAAAATATTAACAAGCTCCAGAAATCGAAAAAACCTGGCCACACACAGGCTGAGTGGATAATATTTTGAACAAAGAGGGATATGATGACTATGAATTCCAAAAAAATCCTCAAAAATGGTTTATTGCACGAGTTGGAAGAAACTTGACACCGATCTTCATTGTGCACTAATCAACAAACCACAACAAGCTTTGTTGAGAAGCACGCCAAAATGTCCAGATATATATTCAAATGACTATGTTTCACCACCCAACCTTGTCACTCGTCTTCAAAGAGAGAGGAGTCTTCCTCTACCTTGGCAGGCTGCGTTTAGTTGAGAACGTCTAACAAAATGTGTGCACAGCCCACAGAGCAAAATCACCAGCTGCAGGTTCAGTCACCCATCTGTGTCTACATGCGATGGTCTCATGCACATTACGCGTAGGTCACCTGTGTTTCAGCAGCACTCAAAGCACAGTACACAATTACTGTAGTAATGCAAGTAAAAAGGTAGAACATGGATCTAAAAAGTGTAAAGTAAAAAGTCTGTGGATCACGCTTTGTGGACAGAACAGACAATCACTCATACAGAACATTATCACTGGCATTTACTCACAATGTCCATGTCTTACATTTCTCTTAAATGACATTAGTGTTATGTGGACAGATGTAACAAAATGTCACATGTACAGATGAAATAAAGAAACAGGAGCTTACAAAGAGGGGATTGTGCTTGTATGTGTTCATGTGACAATCATTTGCCAGCAAACAAATAGTAGATTTTTCAGGCAGGACAGAATCCAGGCGTCGTGTTTAAAACTTAATGAAAGCTAGAAATGCTCACTAAGAAGCAGCTTCCGCAACTTTGCTTTAGTGTTTTGGAGAAATGAAAGTTTCTACGATATTGCACATTACGTTGTTGCTGTCATTTTGAGTCACGTTAACATAATTTAATATATAACAAACTCAGTACATTACCACATCCCATGTTTTTTCCTCCAGTTGTTACAGTGCTGCACTTCCTGCTCGTTAGGGCACCAGCTAAAGGCCAGAACTAATAAGTACCTGGCTTACAGACATGGACACTGACAGCACAACAGGAGAGAGCAGACACACTGACCTTTATTCATTACAGCTGGATTGGAGAGGAGAGACGTGAATAACAGAGACAAAGGAAAGAAGCAGCGCAAAAGAGTGACTGAGAGGAAAAGAGAGAGAGAGAGAGAGGAGCTGACATCTCCTGGAGGAAGAATTACTAAGAGAGAGAGAGAAAGAGAGAAGGAAACAAAGAGAAAGGTAGATCTCATTATCCTGAACTAAAGAACACAGTAGAAATTGGTGAAGGGAGTGTGAAGATCTTTTTAGCAAGAATGACACACTTTACCTACTATGTTAGTCACACATATTTTTATCACTGGAACAGCTTTGTTGTGCATGATTGTAAGCTGTGATCCAGTAAATGTTTAACGGCTGCCAAAGATTTTCTTTCTCCTTTAAGAAGGTAAATTGAGGTCAAAGACAGGTCAGGAGCGGTGCACTTTTGATCTGCTGGACATTCAAATTAGCATGATTAACCAATCAGGATGATAATGTGGCATGCCCTGCAAATGTGCTCCTGCTAAAATTCTACTTTTTAACCCAAGAACGTGAGCATGCAGGCTATATGTCTGCTAACTCCTGTGATGCACTGAAAAGCTCTAAGATGTCAAGCAGCCTCCTTCAGTTTATGCAGTCATGTCAACTTAGTGCTTAACTTTAAAATGGAACTATATGTGGAAAAGTATTAATCCAGTGCAGATAACAAAACCAATGTTCTTGACAGATATGACGTATTTACATTTTAATTTGTGTTTTTATTTATAATTATCTTAGTTTCCCTGTGTTGCTGCTTTTTTTAACTTCTGTAAACTATTGTGAGTAAATCATTTATCATGCATATCTCCAGATATGAAATGCCAACTTTCAGTAACAGTGACAATTTTCAAATATTTATTTTAAAATAAACCCCGACTGCAAAATGTTGCTGAATGTATTATTAAAATGTATTCATCCATTGGCCATTAAAAAACAGTTTTTCTAGCTGAAGGTCAGTTGTGTGCTAATCTACTGAGAGTACACAAGGTCTTTACTTACCCAAGTTTACTAAAATGTATTAAAAGTAACCAGCATACCAAACATTCTTCTTCAGGAAAAGTATTTTACATCTGCCTGTTTTTGTTTTTTACTTATATTTGTTTTAATATTCCACAAAGATAAACCAGGTAAATATAAAATGAAGGGGTGGGGTGGGGTAAAAAAGTAATTGCCTTTTCACATCTGACTGCTTTGGACAGCTTTTTCCCTTAATAAATGAAATCATCATATAAAACAGACTTTTTGTTTACATGAATTAGCTTTGTGATCTGAATCAGGAATGGGGCAACTACTTTTTCCACAGCATTGTAAATATGTGTCATTGCTGCATGTATGGATTTATTGGGGCCCAGCATGAAAGCATCAAAGGGAATGTTATTTTGGATGCTTCCTCCTGGCTCCGTGCTAGGATGCAGGCCAAGGACGTGTGGTGTCAGGGCTGGATTATGACTTTTTTATGGAAGCATGTGTGGGAGATGAAACAGAAACTCAGAGATAACAAGTTCAGTTCCCAAAGCAGCTAGCGTGTGCCTATCAGAAACCACAAGTGTTTTACAAGTGTCCTCAATTTACAGAAAATAAGAGCACCCTCTCAGGGCACTGCATCATCTCAAGTCAAGAACCTGCATTAGTGGAACCAACTGGGAAGCTTCACTTGGAATGGTTAAAAATGTGGAGCAGTTTCTTGTTGAAACCTATGGTTTGGAACAACATACAGTATCGCTCCATTTCCTATTGAAGACCGAGCAAAATCCGACATGAGCAATGAAATTAGGAATCTTCACAACTTTACACATTAAAAAGTATAGACCTTTATTTTTGTTGGTTTAATGAAGCTCCTGTAGGTCAGTCACTAGAGCAATTGTCTACAAATCGTGGGGTAAGTGGTTCAAGCTCCAGTTTCTCTTGGCTATATGTCAAGATGTCTTTGGATAAGACACTAAAATCCTGTAGTAGTGCCTTCTGTCTGACAGCGGCCATAAACAACAAAATACGTCATTAGTACTATTTTATATATGCGTATAGGTTTGTTTGGTTTTAGGATGAGGAGGTCAGAAAATACATCACTGAAGCTGTGTGTTGTTTGCAGAACATCACAGTTGAGCCCATTGCGTGATTAGAAATTACATATTGGATGAGTGAAGCACAATCCAATAACAGAGAAAGACACAGTAAACAGTATACAGCATTTGTAAACATGTCTGTATAGAATTTCAAATGGCTTTAAAAACATTTAAAGTTACAGAGTGGTAGTTGCAGTTGATTTTATGCAGAGCTTAAGGTGTTTTTCTGACAATCTGGGAAATGAGGAAATATGCAGCTGGATACAAGAGAAAATAAACATACATATAACAGAAAACAGGAAATCCAAACAGGAAACCAGTCCTAATAAGAGTAATTTTTTAACAGGACTGGTAACTGGAGCGTGTGTGTAAGATAATGTCCAATACAAAGGTCGTATGCAAAAGCTGCATATATCAATATAACTAGTTTTAAAGGTCTTAGCCAAGTGCAGCAGGGAAAAATTAGGTTCAGTCCCTGGAGATCCCTTAGAGAATTTCAACAAAATGTGGTAATATAGGCAAGAGGACTATAAAAAAGGACTGGTGAGGATCAGACTAAAGACAAACCAGAGAAACTAGAGATTTGCAGTAAAGCATATTATCATTCTAACCATTTCATTATAAATCACACATTCGCTTTGCTAAAATGAACAGATAAATGCAGCCAATAAACACTGTTTAGTTAACTTTTTCTAGGTTACTCTACAAATGGATTAATGTTTTTTTTCTCTTTTCATGTAAATGCTACAACAAGGTCACACCTGGTCTGACCCTTTAGCTGTGAGAAGCAAATAGCTTGATATTTTTAATAGCTTTGACATAGCAGAAGTAGTAAAAAGACGTGATGGAAGTGGACGTCGAAAGAACCAAAAATGAGGAAAGTGGCCAAGCCAAAACCTGGATTAGTGTACATTGTTGAACGGCTCGTAAAACAGAAACTGAGCTGGCTTTGTGTGTAGTTCTCTTCATTTATGTCGGCCAGTGCACTCAATGATCCTGTTAAAATCAGGAAACCTCTTACTAGCTCCCACACGGCTGCCGCTGAACTTTGTTGTAGCATATCTCAACTCATGTTGACAGAGACTTAGCCACTAGCTAAAATCCTGCTAGGAAACGCAGCAAAATAAAATGTATTTAAGAGCTGCTTTAAATAGGCACCCGGAGAGGCAGAAGTGGCACATAAACGTCTTACAAAGGTCAATACCTGATTCTACGGTTCCCTACCTAGAGCCCTTTGTTAATGTTTAAATACCCTTTTGAAATCTAAATTAGTACTTCTAGAAAATTATCACCGTGAACTGATGAAGTGTTCCAGGCCTATTTCAGCATAGTTATACTGGTCATAACGTGCAATTATCAGGATGGGCCACTGAAAAACAGACAGTTTAGATGTTAAATACTCCCATTAACATTTGCCTATAAATGTTAAATGCTGTCATTAACATTTGGCAATAAGACAAAATGAAGTTATCTCAATGTTTTCTTGGCTTGAATTTACAATTACAGAAGACCACATAGTGCAAGATGTACAACAGAGTTGGAGGGCTGGACATGACCAGGAGGTGATATATGATAAAAAGAAAGAGTAAAGGTGATGCTGAGAGGGAAGAGAGAATTTTAAGTAATATGTTCTGGCGAAACAACTTGATGCCACATTATGTATCATAGTGATCACCATGATCTGCAGTTGCATTAAACATTGTCATATTTTAAGTAGGACATACATGTATCTTTGATGACTGTAAGCTGTAAGTGTCATAACGGGGTGTAATGACACAACAACAAAAAAAGAAACTGATATTCTGCAGAATTTATTACAGAGTAAGACATGCAAAATGTACGTGTATTCTACATTTTTAAGGTTCAATATGAAGTCTGAACTACAACACGTTTTTAGAGCGCTGCTGTCAACAGATACTGTGTGTTAGATAACGACCCAAGCGGTGAAAGAGTTACAATGTTTTTAAATTGCTGAAGAGACCTGTTTCAAAGCCCCTGTACAGGGGCTTGACCACACAATTCTTGAAACAGACATTTACATATCTGGACGCAAACAATAAAGATGAGCCTAGTCAACTCTGTGGGGAGCTTTCTTCGCTAATTCTGCAAAGCTCCAAAAGAGCAACAGCTCAATGAAAGATGCATTTGTAATAGACTCAGTTGCATCATGGGGAATCAGTTATAGACTTTTTACCAAACTTCAAGTGCATTTGCACGCTGGCACCGGCACTCACTACTGCTGCTCAGGTAGCTGGAGGGGAAAAAGTTATGACCACGTACTGACTGGGAGCTTGCAGTTGCACTGATCAGCTTGTACAAAGAGTTCCTGCTGTGGATGTATAAGCCTGCATGCACATGCTGTGCCGTTTTGTGTGCGAAAACCACTGTGCAGGAGATTTTTAGCATGACTGACCTCATTACTTTGTATTTTGAGGATTGGCACAGTTAAGGCACAGGAATAGGAGAGGTTACTTCAAACTAAAAGAGTGTCTGCTTTGGTGTCACAGAACCAATATTAGTGAATGTAATATTGATATTCATTAATTTATAACTCAATAATCAACTTTGTAGTTGTGTCATTGGATATGCAACCTTAAGTCTTGGACACTCGGGTGAAGAGTGGTGCTGAGTATCAACCTGTTGGTGAGTTGGATCCGATGGCGGGGGAGGCTGCTAGACAGACCAGGCAGTCTTAAACGTGTTGTGAGGGTCAGAATTATCTTCAACCGCCTCCGGCAAAACTTCGATCTCACCTCAAGGGAGGCAGGGGACATAGAGTCTGAATAAACCATGTTTCGGGCCTCCATTGCCGAAGTGGCAGTGCGGTGCTAGTGGAAATCCCTATACCAGGTGGTGGACGCCTTAGGTACGTGAGGCCGTCAAGCTGAAGAAGGAGTCTAATTGGGTTTTGTTGACCAGTAGGACCCCAGAAGCAGCTGAGGGGTACCAGCGGGTCAAGCGTACAGCAGCCTCAGCTGTTGCAAAGGCAAAAACTCTGATATAGGAGGAGTTTGGGGAAGCCATGGAAAAAGACTTTCGATCGGTACAGAGGAGGTTCTGGCAAACCATCAAGCGTCTCAGGGGAGGAAAGCGGTGCTCCCCGGTGCAATATCACATGGACATCGGGGGTAGTTTCCCAGGTTTGGCAGATCAGAGTGGTGGTTCCCTTTTTTAAGAAAGGGAGCTAGATACTCGAATCTCATATCCAAGTGGAACAATGTGAATTACGTCCCGGTGGGGGAAACTGGACCAGCTCTACACCCTGGCCAGGATCCTGGAGGGGGCATTGGAGTTTGCCCAACCAATTCACATGTGTTTTGTGGATTTGGAGAAGGCATTCGGCCATGTCCTTCGAGGGATCCTGTGGGGTGTGCACCAAGAGTACGGGGTACAGGGCTCGTAGCTACAAGCCACTAAGTCCCTGTACAGGAGGAGCAGGAGCTTGGTTTGCATTGCCAGTAATAAGGCGGACTCGTTCCTAGTTAAGTTTGGACTCCGCCAGGGCTGCCCTTTGTCACCAATTTTGTTCATATGTTTTATAGACAGAATTTCTAGGCACAGCCAAATGGTGAACGGGGCCCCTTTCTGGTGACCACAGAATCTCATTGCTGCTTTTTGCAGATGATGCGGTTCTGTTGGATTCATCCAGCAGCGACCTCCATCTCTCACTGGAGCGGTTCACAGCCGAATGCGAAGCGGCATTGATGAGAACCATGGTCTCTCTAAATCAGAGACCATGGTTCTCAGCCGGAAAAGGGTGAAATGTTCTCCCCGAGTTGGGGACAGGGTGCTGCATCAAGTGGAGGAGTTTAAGTATCTCAGGGATGAATGAAGCAGAAGGTTGACAGACGGATCAGTGCGGCATCTGAAGTAATGCAGGCTCTGCACTAGTCCGTTGTGGTGAAGAGAGAGCTGAGCCAAAAAGTGCGGCTTCCGATTTACCAGTCGATTTACGTTTCTATGGGACAGAACCAGGACACAATGGAGGGATTACATCTCCCAGCTGTCTTGGGAACGCTTTGGGGTCCCCCCAGAGCAGCTGGAGGAGGTGGCTGGTAAAAGGGTGGTCTGGGCTTCCCTGCTTACGCTTCTGCCCCCGCAACCCGACCCCGGATAAGCGTCAGATAATGGATGGATAATTTATAACTACAGACACTGAGGATGTTACAGTTGTGCTAGGGGCAGGACACAGGGCATCAGACTTTCAGTATGTTATTATGACATTAACATTTAACATCTTAGATTTTCTGTTCCTGTAACCAGTTAAGGCTTATACTGAGTTAATGTGGGTCAGTATTAACAGCCTTGCTATTCTGCCTACCAGCTGCTTTTGTTTTTAATTAAAAACTTATTTTGCTAAATTGTTGCACAACTTGAACTATTGTTAATCATCTCCTCTAACTTTACCTCTCTTTAGCCTCCTCTTAGAAGATGTAAAGGCTCCACTCACTTGTCTATCTCTATATGAAGGATCAAGCCTTTCCAAACTTAATTAATTGTCCACTTTGCGCCAGAGCAGGGCTGTTGCTTCCTCCTGTTGCTAAGTATATAGAAAGGCTCAACACTGGAAGCAGCACTGTGATGCTTAAATGGGATTAACTGGCCACCATGTGTGAACAGTCCCATTGACGCCAGCCCCCATATGGACTGGCCAGCCAAGACAGTTCTAATTGGCAACAGCGAGGGCCAAGGTAGCGTGTGTGAGTGTCGCAACCTTGACATCCCAGCTGGCTACTTGGCTTATGATAGAGTGTGTTCTATTTTGTAATCAACACGACACTTTAGTTAGCTCTGTTCTTCAGGTCTGCTTTTCCCATCCCATTTATTGGTGGAACAGAGTCAGTGATGATTTCCTCTGGTGAATGAAGAGCCACAAACTGACAAAACAAGTGGCTGCATTTTTAAAATTACATACAGTTTCTTACATATTAGACACATTTGCAGGTTCAAAGGACAATTTGACATCAGTGCTGAAACTACATGACTGAATTTATACATTGCAAAAACATGCCATATGCTTATGCTATATACTGCCAGCTGCTGGAGTTAGTCCAGCTGGGTGATTGGCTTTATGTTTCAGTGGTGCCTAGAGACCCAAAAAATGAACAACTATTTCTCCCCCAACGTACTTTCCCCCAATATGTTGGAATTTATTTACCGGAAAAAAAAACTGCTTTCAAATCAGCTCACTCAAAAAACAACAGTGTGCTGTATAATCTTCAATCTGTCTCGACGTTAGTCAAATTATTCTTACAGTCAGAGTAAGAGAGAAATCCCAGACTCCCTGATGATTATCTGCTATGAAACAGCAGCCAGCCACTGAGCTCTGCAAATGGAGAAGTTTCTGAAATGTTCCAGCCCAAAAGCTCCAAAACAAGCCATGATAGGTCCCCACAAAGCCCTGCATCAGCATCCAGTAGAGAGCTCCCTCCTGAATTTTTATTGTGGCTGATGAATTTCACTTCAGATTCATACCCCAGTTGTGTGGAAGTGGCTCTGTGGAGAGTTTTTGATGCACTAGTCTAATACAATTCCAGTGAATTTTACAGATAGTTGGCAGTAACAGCTATTCTGTCTGTCTTCAGTATACAGTATGTCCACTCACCTACCTGCATATATATATTTTGTCTTTATCGCTATCTCCTTCTCTGTCGCCAGCAACCACACTGTATGAATACAACTGAGGTTTGCCTTTGATGTTTTGTGCTAAGTGCCTTGTAGACAGACAAAGTCTCCTGCACAAAGTGGAAAATGCACCACTGCAGCCCATGGAAGAAAATGTGTCAGTAAATAGAGGAGAAACTGTGCACTCGAGGGACATCAGTTTTCTTTGGCTCAATTCTCAGTCTGCTCCCAACATTTCACTGGCCTAAAGGTGCTTTTTGACAGTTGATGTCAACAACTGTCCAAGTGCATGAAGTTTAAAGCTACAAAGAGCAAAACTTTTTTATAAATAGCCTGCACCCCAAACCACTCAATGTCCATATTTTCAAACAACTGTGAAAAATAGAAAAGATCATTGCTCTGAGGGAAGCGGGTAGAGAGTAGTATTAATCGCAGCGCTCGAGTCAACAGGAACTTCTTACACAAGCTAGCACAAGCAATTGCACAAATTGTTCCGGGGAACATGAAGCCATATCCGTTTGCTTTTCCATCACATCTCAAAAACTGTGAAGATTAGATTCTCATGTTTGAGCTGCATGTCATGTAATGAAAAGGAGAAATCTCCAGAAATGTCTCTAAAGCAGTGTGACAAAGTGGGTGAGAGCACACCACATTTGTCCCCAGTTATTCATTGTAATTTAAATTGTTTGTGTCCAAGTATACTTACTGCATGCGTCCAGCAGACAAAAGGAGGGAATCCA